>JAZKJV010001028.1:600000-1110811 GCA_037367405.1 Ottelia alismoides | reverse complement strand
TAGCGACTGCTTAGGTAGCCGAGTAACTCAGGAGCATTGGAGGCTATTTTTATGAAATAATCCACCTAAAAGAATGCATTAAATTTAATATCGAGTCAAATCACGAGGGAGTGTAGAGTCCTTAGATTTTATTTTATTTGTTTAATGATTTGTAATAATTATACATTTACAACGGTTACTGTTTGGGATTTTTGTCGAATCTGTGACTCATCACTCTAAAAACGAGTAATTAAGATTAGTTCCCCAAAAGTCATCTGTATTTTATACATTATCTTACATAATTAGCATTCATGCATATATAAATAATAATGGCATTTTATCATTCATAATAACATAAAATAAGAAGCTAAAAGTCTTATCCAAATTGACCTGTAAAATAAGCTAACTTCCTCGATTTTTAACTAATTCATGCTAACTCCAAATTACCTGAAACCACTTCATTATGCACATATTACTAACAAGAACAAATGAAAAATACAAAAAAATCACATAAATAGGAACTCAAAACCTAATTCCAGAGTTTTTGGACTAAAATATTGATATCTTCCTCATATAGTTTCCGATTTTAATCCTACTCACTTTGGAACTAATCAATTACATTAAAGAAAGACCGAGTTCAAGTTAATCGAAGCCCATATGTGAAAGTTAGGTTTTGGTCCTCATTTGCACATTGTGTATTATAGCGGATTTTGACCTATTATTTTATATACAGAATTACTTTTTTTATTTTATTTCTTTTCCATTTATTTTCTTTAAAACTTCTTATTAAAATATATAAAATTCCAAATCTAAAATAAAATGAAAATCAAAGAAATTAACCAAGTTTGAGTGTTCACTAACAGTATGTACAAAAGTCATCTTTTTCGTATTTTATTTCTTAATTTTCTTAATTAATAAAAATTTAAAAAATAGAGTATAAATATTTATATTTGATTTTGTCATATTTTCCCCATTTTTATCTTAATTAAAAATGATAAAAAGCTACAAAACAAAAAATTCTAAGTATTCAATTTACATAGAGTACCCTAAAAAGTATTACTTTGTACAAATTTGGTATTGGTCTCTTCATGGAAGTTATAGTCTAATTGATATGAGGAACTTTTGTGAAGAAAATTTTCGATCCGAGGTCGTTTGATATTTCTTTTTTTATTTATATTTTCTTTTTATTTTTGAATTTTCTAGAGCCGACACGTGGCAGCTCCTGGAGCCGCCATGTGTCACTCATTTTCAAAATTTTTATTTCATTTATTATTTAAAAATATTAAAAAATAATTAATTAAAAAAAAATAAAAAACCTTGCACGTGCTGGTCGCGTGCCCCCACCGCAGGTGCCTAGCACATTCCACCTTCTCCCCCACTTTCCCCTTCTGGTCGGCATCGTCCCCCTTGTTTCGTCGCCCAGCCACGTTCGACCATCATCAGATCCATCACCTCACTGCAGATCGCGACCAATGCCCAATCAACCAGATCTCCCTCCTCTTCTTCAACCTCCCTCTTTCAATCATGTCACCGCCTCGATCTCCTCTTCGAATCTTCATCTTCAAATTCCAATTAGATCACCAATCCCAGAAATCTCCTCGTTTTCCTCTTCCAACACCAATCAACCACTGCCTTCCTACCTATAAGAACATCATCACCGCACCCCTTGAAAGCATCTGCTGACTGCATATTGAAGATGCCCAGTGCCATTGAGCTTCAACACCAAATCCCACCATCGACTCCACCAACGCCTCACGTCATCGTCCTCATCTTCCAACCGCTTCATCACGCCATCGACTTCCAGAGCCACGCCAACGTCACCTCTGCCTATAGGTGCTTATCCGCCACTACAAGCGAGTCAAGGGGGTCCACAGTTAGATCCTCAAGTTATGACAGGACCAAGGGCCACCGCCATCTTCTCCGACCACCCTCTGATTGCACGGCATGATCCGAGGCTCTCTGCCTCGTCTCAGCAAGCCTCTGGTTGTTGCTCCCCTCCGATCCTCTTCTCCATTGAGCCGAGCTCGTGCATCTTTGCCTCAAGTTCTTCATTTAGGTACTTCACCTACTCCATCTTCCTCATCCTCCGTGTTCCCCTTATCCTCCGCTTTTCCTGATACCTCTCCATACTACCACCTTCTTACCACGCACATCCACCGATCTTCCATCCTACGCCTTGCTGCCACCCATATACCCTCGCCTCGATCGGTCCGTCATTGACAACATGCATATATTCTCCGTTGACCGTAGCATCATCGTCCACCTTGAATGGTTTGCCTGTTCCGACTACATCCTCTCCAACGATGCCTACTAGCCGGAACCAAGATCCTTCTACCTTGACAACCCAACTCCGATTCAAAGAGGCACTGCTAACCCATCGATTCTATTGCTCTCTCCAGAAGTCCTGCGATCCAGATCACAAGAGCCCCTGCTCTGCTCCGCCCACGAGCCGTCTCTCTATATCGGGTGCAAAGATCAAGGAGATCCTCACGTGCCAAACACATAAGGTTTAGAAATTTTACAGAGGACCCCCCAAAAGCTCACCAAATTTCACAAGCACCCTCGCCACCAAGGGCACGCGCGTACATTTTTTCAGAACCCCCCTTCTGGGGATAAATAATTGCACTTTAATCCCCTACTTTGCATTTTTTCTTTGTTTTAATTTTTCATAGTATTGCAAACGGACCTCTATATCTTCCTTTATTTTAAACATCATTAGTGCATCATTTTATAATTTTTAAAATTGTACTTTGATTATTAATTAATTATTTACATTATAGCATGATATTTATTATTTTTATGCCATGTGGTTGATTATTAATTAATATTTTTGTGAAAATTTACATACTTTGCCTAATTCGTGCTTAGAGGTTCATAACTAATTAACCATAGTTCCAAAAATTGCCAAAACAATTCATCAACCATAGAATCAATAGTGTTTTACATTGTATCCAAATCGATTTGCATTTGTACGCATAATTTATCCTATAAAAATTATTTTGTGAATTTCGGTAATTAATTTTTAATAGGTGTTAAACTCAACAATTTTAGGGTTTAGGATTTTTCTAGAATAGCTCATATATTGATCTATCTCAGTTAATTTTATTTCATGAAAATAAGCATGTTTAATATTTATTTTAATAAGTTATTGAAGCTCACCTTATTTGCATTTATAAATTCATTAAATGTTTATATTCCATTTGAAAATTCCAAAAAAAAATACAATGCAATTATTTCACCATTATTGAGATTTCGTCCAAGTTTTATAGTTTTTTGACATTGTTTGATCAATAATAATATTTCTAGCCCTTAAAATTGGCCAACATTTTCATTGACATTTAAAAATTGCATAAAAATTACCAATAATTTTCCACCTCGAAAACAGCTCACGCACTTTGATAGAAACTAACTTAGGTTGTTCCTTTGCCTGCTCGGGTTCGACCCTAGGGCTTGCCGAGGCTAAACAAAAACCACTCGAATTAAGTTTCATTAATTAAATTAAGTGGTATTTTCTTGATTGATTCTGATTACCCACCTACAATGAAATGACAAATTCATTTTAGCGAATGATAGTTCCTACAATTAACATAAGGGTATTCATGATTCGTCAGATCATGCTATTGCCATGGAGGCATACAACTTAGTTTTTATCTAGAAAATTAGTGTTTGGTTTTCAATACATTCGGGTAGTCTGATCCTCGAGCTTGCACTATAATTTTTTCATTTTTATTATATTTTATTTTTTATTCATGTATTTATTTCATTTAACCTTTATTTCCAGCATTTATTTTCTTACTTTATTTTTTATTGTTTTTTGTGTCACTCTCTTACACTCTCTTATTTTTTGTGTGAGGTACCCGACGTACGTGGAGCGGTTCTCCCGAAAACTAACGCATCTTCACTAGCAATCGAAAGCCGCATAATAAATTAAGATCGAGTCGAGTCATGAGAGAGCGTATAGTTTTAATTTCTGCAATTTTGATTATTTGTAATAATTGCTCATTTATAGCAATGTTTGTTTGGAATCTCACGCGTGTAATAAGACCTAAACTCTTTCTTTATGGTGTGTCAGACCTATTTCACTCTTCAGTAAGGGTGGGGCCCAACTTGAGTTGCTCATAGGATTAGACATGCACTGTGGCTGTTAGAGCTACTAGGATTATTTTTGTGCTTGTAGAACCTAGGACCACACTTCACTTTAATTGTGGCACACATTAGCTCATTAAACTTAGTCAAAAAATTAACTAATTTTTTACCGGCTAATAGAACTATCTACTAGGTGTCATTTTGTTAGGTTGCATATCATTTAGAATAATTTTTAAATTCTTGTATTACATCACACAAGATTGCGGGGAATCACTGTAAGTTTTCTGACTGAGCATACGTCGTCATTTTCCATGTGCATCGATTTTTCTCGAATTTCTCCCTCTTATTTTGTCACTTAAAATTTAAAAGAAAAATGGAACTAGATGGTAGACGTGTATTTGTTCTCACCTGATCTTTCAGTGATCACCTAATTAAAATTGGGACTGCTAAAAAAGACCAACTAAATTAAGCCATAAAATTCAAATTTTTTTACAAGAGAACAACCCTGTCCTTGGATTAATCCGTCTAAGTGAGAGAGAGCTGACACTTAAGGCTAGAGCCAAGATCCGAAATCTTCGTTAAGACTACTGATTCTAAAAATGACTAGCTACTTTTCAGTGAGGGAACCATGGTCTCCTTTAGTAGAGTGTGTAGTTAAAGGACAACGCGATTGGCACCATCCTTAAGTAACACGCGTAGTCATTCTATGATCCGTACTTACACCCCTACTGGCTGAAAGTAGATGCAACTAGACGTACTAATTCGGGCCAGTCTTTAAGAAAATATTTGGCACCTAACAACTCACTAATTCTTTTCCAAGATTGATTTTATCACCAACTAAAATTGAAAAGATAATTTGCCAAATTCTTGCGGCTTTCACTGTGTGCGTTGGTGAACCTGGGGTTTGAATTGTGTTTTCATTGGTGTGCATGAAACGAATTCGAATTTCAAAAACCACACACTTGTGCCATCACTCTCCCTTCTTGAGCTATTTTTTTCTTTTATTGAGTATCATGTGCACTTGAACAATTTTAATCAAGATCCATTCTGTCAGTTCATCAACCTCCTTTGAAATTGATGGAACATTGGTTTCTATATCCAAATTATTTCCTTTCAATAAAACCCAAATCAACTAAACTCTCTTCTGCCAAGAACCCTCCAACAATTGTAGGAGGCTCTCACACTCAAATGAATCCAGTCTACTCTATATTTCGATCAATTTTACTTAGAACATCCAACTGAATTCAACACTCTACCACCTCCCCGACCCGTTTCTACACATGATCCAATTCCGTCTTGGGTTGACCCATCTTATTCTCAATTTTTCTCCAGAACTCGTGAATACTATTGAGACAAACGACTGGCGAAGACATCAACCCCAACTGACTTCATTTTCTCATCACAATCTTATTGGGATAGGTCAACAATTCATCGAAACATATTCTGGTTGGACTATTGGGAATAACGTGATGACCCAACCAAACCGAATGGAATGACCTGCACCTGATGATAATCCGTATTGGATTGACCCCAATTATCAAATCTATATTGAAAAACCCGTATACCACTCATTCGGAAATCTTGCACATACAGAGGAATGATGATATCAATATACATAAATCTTGTATGTTGACTTCACCGTACGAGGATCTGACCATTAACGACCATGGAAATGGACTCTACTCAACCCATCATTGCATGCCTGAGTCATAGTATGCTGAGTATGAGACCTACAAATTCCCGCAGAATCCTCCCATAAAGTAGACTCCACCCATGATTAATCATGAAAATTTTTTCGAGGATGAAAAGTTAAGATAAAGAGGGGATATGTTGAGAGAATTTCTGTCTAGCTCATGGATGAAAATGGAAGATGAAATAATTGGATCTCAGATTGAAAATCCAGAAAATACTCAGAAACCTACGAACTCTTTACACCCTAGGGATGACTCTAATAGTGATTCCTCTGAATACTACTCCCTTAGGGATGACTTTAACTTTGATCAAAACCCTTCCTCTACTATGGAAATCACCACATCTACACACCACACTGAAACCAAAAAAATCAAAAAATTCTAAAACACCTCAAAAAAGGAAAAACCATAAAAATCAAAAGTGGAGAGGATTTGAAGAGTTTGGATCCTACTCTGAGGGAAGCATTGGACAAAAGATTGATTTTTGAACTCCGCTTGAAACAGGCCATTGGACACTTCCCTTACTAAAAGGATTTGTAAAGAGTAAATTAATGCCAAATAAGACGGGCATGAAGAGAACAAAGATGGAAAGACACATACTGTCAATACCCATCTCTTTGGTGATGAGGAGAAAAACCAAGAGCCGCAGAGTAAAGCGGTTTCCTCGGTTTGATTGTGGAATCAAAGACACAACCTTCACCCATGCCCGAATTGATGATAACTCACTAATCAATATCCTCCCAAACTTCATGTTTGCCAAGCTCAAACTCAGACCAATCAGGAAATCAAGAGAGATCGTTCAACTGGCTGATCAATCTATAAAACGGTTGAGAAGAATAATTTCAGTCATCATTAAATTCCAAGGTGCTATGCTTAAGGTGGACTTCATGATCATTGATATTGAGCATCAAGGAGAATTCACCCAATCTCCAATCATTCTCAAAATCCATTCTTAGCCTTAGCTAAGGCATATATAGAGTGCGAGACTCAAGAAATCAATTTTATAGCATTTGGAGCACTTCGATCTCATCCAATCTTTGAGGAAACACGATATTCCATGACAATCCACAAAGCCGTCGACATGTGTGAGCATCAAACAGTAGAAGAGTTCCATCCCACTACGACTACTGAGATAACAACTGTTGAGCAGACCATTGGTTCAGATACTCACCCCATCTTCCCATTCCCTACTGCTTGCACCTCAACTACTATCGTGACAAATCCTACAGAAGAACACCTGATACATGACCTTTAATATATACGGTGCTTATGATGAGCAAACATGAGAATGTGCTTACCCTGAGTGACAAGACCTCCTCTAACTGCATTGATCAAATCAATCTGACGGAGGAATGCACCAATGCCAAATCAATTGAGAACAAATATGCGGGACGCTGTTGACCAGGGAGGAATATTTCAATGTTAATTCATCTGAAGACCCGATTGTCATCATCTCCCTCCCAAGACCTGCACCTTCATAGGCAACGCGGACCAAAATGTCCTTTCTTGCTACTCCATTTAGCCAACTATTTGGTAAACGGACTAAGAAAGTTACCTTTGACATGCCAGAAAAGAATCTTCTGATGATTCCTCATTACGTCCATATAAGGTAATACTTATGAGTGAGCTTAGTTCGGCAACCCTAATGCCCTATCTAAGCAAGCAGCCGAATATCAACTCCCATTGGATGACTCCTGCCCCTCACTACTATTCCTCAAGAGCAGACTCTCCTAGTCTCAGTAAATATACCATAATAATCTCTTATGACCTTATTGAGACTGGTGCTTTAGAATATTCATCATCCTAGGATGAGGAAATTGACCACAAGACTAAGCACACCTTGATAAAGCAGCTTAAAAACAACACTATCTGGAGTGCCTCCACCTTTCAATATTGTTCTTATGAGGATAACTCCAACGATGATTGGGATCATCTGATTTGTATGCTTCATCTTCTTCCCGTCAATACACTCTCTGGTATGATTCTTCTGAGGATAACATCGATGATAGATGGGACATGTCTGCTTTATCTTCTTTCAATCAGTATGACCTCCCGCCACATGCTCACAAAAAGATCAGTTGAAAACCTCCTTAATCATTGGCAACCCTCGCTCCCGACCCCATCGGTTCCCTTTTACTTCTTCTTCCTCTACTTAGGTCGATTCCTAAGTATGGGGGGGGGACCGATGCCATATGTATATGCCACTCTTCTCATCCAAGTTTTCCCTCAATTGCCCCATTACCACTCTTCTTCCTTTACTTAGACCAACGCCTAAATATAGGGGAGATCGATGCCATTTGTGTATACTCTCCTCATCCTCTCACCATGTCTACCTCATTTTCGCACTTCTTCTATACTTAGAATGTCCTCAGCCTAAGTATAGGGGGTGGATCGTCTTATATTTTTCTTTTTCTTTTTTAGTCTCTTATGCTTAGTTTGAGCTATGTCTTCTCTGCATTTCTTGTGCTTTGAGGACATAGCAATCGCTAAGTATAGGGGTGTGTCTGTATATTGTGTATATTTTACCCATAGCTCGTACTTTCATGTAAATCTATATGTATTTACAGGATGGGTAACTAACTTGTAAAATTCAGAAAAAATTTAAATTTTTGAAAAAAACTAACATTGTGCTTTGTGCAACTAACATTTTGTTTGTAACAAAAGTTTTGAAAAATAGCTTCATATTCATTTTTTTCAAAAAATCTCTTGCATAAAAAAGAGCATTAAAAATATTAAAAAAATATTTGCATTTCACGCATTTGCATTTCATCCAGTATTACATGCATCTACATTTGTGAAAGCCATTGGGTTCTGAATGGAGTTACGAGCACAAACTGAGAGTGGTCTTGACTTGGCCTTAGTCCACCTAATTTTCAAAGGAACTTCACCGAGAAAGACGATCATAGAAGATTCAGATCTATGACTTAATTCTTTAAGTTCCGCATAATAATGTGTAGAGTTTGACTCTTAGTGTCTAACTTGGTTACCTCATTCTGGGTATGACTCTTGAATAGGGAATTAATTTGTACTCTCATACTATGCACTTATCTCAACTTAGACGGGGTATTGGAAGACCGTGTGAGTTTCTTTTATGGTAGCATGGATATCCAAAGATCGGAGTACGTGTTAAAATAAAGCTTCAGAAAAGGGATGGATGATTGGGCACAATTTTCTCTAAGTCCCCAAAACATGTACGGAAAAAAATATTCCGTATCCATAGGGTCAAAACAAGATCCACATAGATCTACCAAAAATCCAAACAAAAAGAAGCCAACTACCAAATAAATATTTGACCCAAAAAATGTCCAAGATTCAAGAAAACCTGCAATTCTTGGTGGAGACTTGGCTAAACTGACCAGCTTCACAATGAGAGGTGACCATACTAGTCACCATCTAATTCTTTTCCCATTCTTCTAATTTCTCTACCTTTTTCGATAATGAACACAACACGACATACCTTAGAAGGAAATAGCTTAACCCCCGAGGATGAGTTATTGGAGGAGAGGCTTGCATGGTAGTCCGCCATTCTTGATAGGAAGTGCTTAAACCATTCACACACATGAGGCAGTTGTTAAATGTTCATGGGGTATGCTTCGGGAAGAGGATTGGTCTAAGAGAGCCGAAATGGTGACGATGATGTGTAGAAATTGGAGGCTGTTGATTTAAAAACCCTAATTCTCACAAGAGTTCCGCAAAACTAATAATCCAAAGGTTGGATGATGAATCCGTGATTCATCATCTTTATTCATTTATTTTAGCTTAAAATCCCTTATAAAACGCATGTACATGGTACTAACTTCATATTCTTACTAACTTGCACCTGTATGTAAATATTGTATATTTGTATATTATTTTAACCAAAAATAAATAAAGAAAGAAAAAATGAAAAATAAAGAAAAGAAAATAAGACTGTATATATGTAATAGATACATGCTGACCCGAACCCCGAAGAAGGTCAAGACTTGACCTGATCGACCAGGAATAAAGTAGGGGGAGATAGGGTCCTTAATCGGAAAATACAAAAAAAATTGTGTGATGTTTATATTTGTATACTTCACTATTTTATTTGTACCTTAATTGACCTCAAATCAAATAACTTTCAAAATCAAAGTTGTATATAAAAATGTGTTCTAATTAATAAAAATAATTGCACAATTAAATCATGTACAGAATAAAAGCAACCACACATGGAAAAAGCCACTAAACACTAATTGAAAGATCAATTCCGGCTCCATATGAATTCAAATCGAACCAATCTCACTTCTATTGGATTCTAAATTAAATTATCTTTAAAATGGCTATATTTTCATAATTTTTGGAGTTATGAGTAAAAAGTTGATTTCTGGGGTGGTTTGAGTAATTTCCCATGTATTTTGAACATATCGTATTTCTTAAATATTTTCAAATATTTTTACTAATTACTTTAAATAAAAATAAAATTTTAAATATTAAAAATTTTAAAAACAAAAACAAAAGCTAATTTCTTTATTTACCCATATAGATAATGTCATATTTGTATATAACATATGTATATATTTAATTTTCTTAACTAACTTCCATAAAAAAAATAAAAAAATAACATTTTTTAAAATAAATAAAGTGACAAAAAGTCAAAAAAATTAGTTAATTTTGTAAATAGTTTTATCTCCCTTTTATCTTTATCTCATTTCAATTTTCATCTCTCTTATATCTTTATCCAAAAAGTCAAAAATTCAAATTTCATCTCCATTATCTTTTGTATTTATATGGCCCCTTCTCCCTCATTCCAACTGGATCAATCTTTGGTGAGAGAAGCTCGATCTCCGAGAATCTTCTTGTCGAGAAAGGTATCTAGCCTCCGAGCCATTTGGTGACAACGAGTCAGCCTTCGTCGAGGCGATCACGATCATTTCTGCTCCTAAGGTGAAATCTGTCATCTTTTTCTTATTTTATTGTAGATTAATCGTATTTTTATCTTTTTCTAGATCGTAGAACCATCACGATTTTATCTACCATTGATTTCACATTCATCTCATTTTCTTGAACTATTCGCATTCATCTTCTATCTTCCACGATCTATCAACTCCGACCACGCATGGTGGTCGGAGAACCGGATTCGATTCCTCACATTTCGCTGAATCCTCGTTCACCTTCTGATTTGTTTATAAATAAAAAGAAAAAAATATGTTTTCTTCTAACATTTGTTCCGTAGGAAATAAAAAATAAAAAACAATACAAAAAATCATTAAAAATGTTTTCTTTTTCTATATACAAATAAAAATAAAAAATAAAAAAATATTTCTTCTATTTCTTTTTACAAATAAAATTTAAAGGAAATAAAAAAATAAAAAAATAATCTGCAACAGGCACGCTCGCTCCTGCCGCTGGCGTGCCCGCCGTCAGTCCAACATCATTGCCTCCGCCGGCATCACAACCGTCGACCACGCCCGCGCAAGCTCCAGGGAGCCACCTCCCTCACCGCCCCATCGTAGCACCTCGAAGAAGCTCCTCTCAGCCACTTGTGGCCTGCCGCGAGCGGCCGCTCCTCCGTAGTGCCACCGCCATCGACCTCCTATTCCATCACCGCCTGGACCACCATGCCTTTCACCGTCGTTCCCTCCACCATCAACGCCACCGTGCGTGCACCTTATCCTGACTAGCCAGCCACACGCATCTTCCGCCCTCAGTCGTGCGTTGGCTGAGGGGCATCTCTGGTCCAGCCCTTGTCCGCCGCACCTGGAGAAGAGCAACCCATGCAACCCATTGTGAGGCAGCGCCTATGCAAGGCACCACCTTGGGCGGAGTAGCCATCACCATCTGCCTGTAGATCCAAGCCATGCGAGCCCTCCGTTGAAGCAGCTACCGCCGCCTCCCGTGGAAGAGAAGGGTGGGCAGCGACCCTCTCCCTCCTCTTTGGCTTAACGAAGAAAACAAGAGAGAACTAGGGTTGAATAAATTTTTGGGAAAATTTCATTGAAGACCCCTAAGCATTCTGAGAATTGTAAAAAGATCCCCTCCAGAATAACTCCAGCAAGAGCATAACGTGCGGCGCACGTATACGTGGGTAATTGTATTTTCACATTCCCCCGACTTTGTTATCTGTTAATGATTTATTCTAGAACAAAAAATATTTACATTTCAGTCCTACTTATCCAGACTTTAAACTGCATGTTTGCTTCATTGAAATAAATATTATCTTTGGTCAATAAATCTCCCAAAAATCATGCTATGCTTCTAATGTGTTCATATTTTTAGCATAAATTTTTCATTGTATTTTGTGTTTGTCTTATCTTGTAAATTCTTCGCTCTTTTTCTCCTCTTTATTTCATTGTATTTTAGTTGTCTACTTTATTTTATTTTATTTTCTCTAGTTAATTTCCATTCTCTACAATAACTTCTCATTCCACTCAATCTCCTCCACCATTTTTTCGTAACCTTCATTCAACTCCACCACTTTTTCAACCACGCATTCAACTCCACCATCCCACCATCTTTTCTAACCTCCATTTTCTTCTCTTTTTATACATCTCATTCTCCTCATTTTTGCTTTTAATCCACCTTTATGTGAGACAGAGAATCGAGAGCTCTGTCGACCGTCTCAGTGACAACGAACGACGAAGTAGAGCGATGACATACCACCTCTCCGGTGAGATCCGTTGGCATTTCGGCCAACATCGTAGTCACTTCCATGCACTGCTTGAGCTCATCGCTCTCTGACGATGCGAACGAGGACCGTGCTTCTTGTGAGCACATCACATGCATCCATTTCCAGCATAGGTAAATTTTCTTTTCATTTTTAGTCATTATTTTTATTTTCATCATTTTTTTTATCACATCACATCACCACCTACCCACCTTCATTTGTTTATTTTTTAGCACATCACCATTACCACATCATCCTTTTTACACATTTTGTTTATTTAGTATTTAAGAAAAATAAAAAAAATAAAAAAAATTAAAACCACAATATAGAAAAGTAAAAAAATTTAAAAATAAAAGCAACAGGAAGCCCCCTAGCCGTCGGCCACCACCCCGTCTGCGCGCAGGCCCCTGCCACCTGTCCCGTTGCCCGCGGGCCTCCTCCGCCAAGTGCAGCCGTAGGACCTCCTCCAATGCCACCGCTTCCGGCATCGCCAGCCGCACATTCCTCCACCGATGCCCCGATGCGGCCATGCATGCAGACCCAAGTTGCATCTCCCAGCCCTAGCCGCCTTCATGAGGAAGAAGGTTAAAATTTTTATTATTATTCTTGTAAAATTTACGTTAATTTTATTTCATGTTTTTATTATTGCTAAAACGTCCATGTACATGTTTTGTTTTCTAAATTTGCATGGATACCCCTGCAAGTGAATGCAAGGAAATGCAATGCAAATATGCCCTCAATCAAAGTAATGAGCCAACTAGATGAGCCCAAATTGGCCCGACTGCTACGACAATTCCAAGTGCTAATTTTGTACTTTTAAAGGGCCGATTTAGCGGTTTGTCATCCCCTACATTCATGTATTAATTTGTACTTCAATTTCGCATCATTTTATTTAATGAAAAATGTTATGATGGTGACCAATTTATTATCTATCATTTGAATATTTATTAATTTTGTGTTTTGGGTAATTACTTAAAACTGTTTAAGTGAAAAATTGCATATTTTACCCACTTTATGGTCTTAAATTCATATTAACTAACAGTTGCCCCAAAATTATGAAAAAAATTGGATATGATGCCTTGAAATGTGCTTTAATTACTATCCAAATTTTATCTAAATTGGAGTTAGTATGTGCCTTGAATAAGTTACAGAGTGATTTTCATAAATGATTTTTTAAAAATCCTCACATGATATTTTTGCAAAATTCCAACCCTCCTAGATTGCTCATATAAATACCTTTTTGAGATAAATTGGTTATTGGATGAATTGATAATATAGATTTATTAGGAATTAAATACTTGCAGTACTCTATTTTCATTAAAAAATTCATAAAAATTATAAATTGTGAAAAATTCCCAAAAATATTGTAGTCTAATTTCATCTTGGTTAACTTCCACTAAAATTTTCATAATTTTTGCATTCTGTTTGTGTGAAAAATTACATAAAAACTCAAAAATAGTGAGCATTTTTCATTGTTGCATTAACCCCTAAAATTCCAAAAAATGGTGTTCTGCATTCATCATTGGATTAAGTTTCTAGGAAAAATATAATTTGGTTAAATTGGATTAATTTCACATTAAATTTACTTTGGTTAAGTTGTGTGCTTTCCTATTAACTTAGTTCACCCACATTTTGAATTCGCATTTCTTTTTGCATAAAAAATAAAAAATTACCATTTGTGAACCTAGACCTAATTATTTTGATTTGACCTAAAGTTGTTCCTCTGCCTCCCTGTTTTCGACCCTGGACTTGCCTGTGATATAAATTTAAGTCGAGTCCTCTTCACAAAGACATTTGATTTGGTTCTTCTTGATTCGCTAAGTACCCGTATTATAATAAGTATAAATTATATCATGTATTTAGAGACTCATCGGTGCTCGAGAGATTGTTCACTTGGAGGCATCGTTGGTTTTACTGTATTTTCATCGCTTTCTTTTTATTTGTTTTTCGATTTTACATATTTTGTGCTATTAATCCCTAGCTTAGAAATTTCTTGACGATAGATTAAGGTTCAAATCCCTAATAATATTTACATTTACATATAGATTCGTGCTTGGACTTAGTCAAATCTATATGTTGATTATTTTGACTTAAAACTGTGTGTTGCGAGAGGCTCCACACATCACTTGCAGGACCCGTTGTGGCAGGCACCGAGGAGTCTCCAAGAACGGACCTTAGGTTTCATATCTAGATAATTAGCATCCGGTGCTTCACAATAATAACAATTATTATTTTAGGGTGATTTCATCGGCTTGCATCTCATATACGATAGCTTTCAATTCTATTATGCATCCCGCATTGAGAGAGTTGGGAAGTAGTGTAAGTCTGCCAACTATGCATGCATCGTCGATCCCCGTCTTGCATTGCTTTTCTGACCTTCTCCCTCTAATTTTGATCACTTAGGGTGTTCATGGAATTGAAAACTCTTAGACGATCACATTGAAAAATACAAAAAAGTGATAAACAAAATAAAATTGGGACTGCTAACTCTATCTAATTTTTAAAATAAATGTAGAGGATTAATTGTCTTGGGGAGAGCAATGACCTCATTGTAGTCTGCATTTTACATGTGATACGTACACGCTAAGGATTGTACCCAAATCTCAGGCCTACCTACGTTCTTGTATAATTGTTTGAAGCTCACCTAACTCAAAAATAGAAAATATAAAAGACCACCATCTTTGGTCTTCACTATATTGAGTAGGTGAAATTGGAGGCTGCTTTGTACATTGATTGTGATTTTGGGTTCATTCACATTCATCATTCTTTGAGATGTTATATCCATGAGTCTTTGAGTTCTTCATTTTATTAAGTCTATCTCCCTTTCTTTATCCCTATTATTGTCTTCTTTATCGAGTCATGATATCGGGTCTTGATCTTCCTTTTTTGTAGTCGGATTTAGCAGTTGTCTCCTTACCCATAGCACCCTATCTCTAGTCTGGTTCAAGAAGACTCTCTTCTTGGACCAGAATTTTGTCTTCGTTTCACCATTCTAGCCCACCTTCCTCGTTCCCTTCAGTATCATACCTTCTTTCACCCGGAAGTGTTGTACGATTAGATGAGATCTGCATCGAGATTTTGATTTTAGGAATTATTTGAGTAAGTCAATAGATTTGAGGATACTAAGATTGTTGTGCTATTTTCGGTGGATATGGATCTGATATGTGCATAGATTCTTTGTTGAGGAATCTAATTTTGGCACTGTTATAGGTGTTGGACATGCGAGCCCACGACGAGCCATTATGCAATAAATGTTATTGCAATTCACTCCTTAATATGAAATGAAGAATAACTAATTTTCATAATAGGTCCCTTAGTATAATTAGGGTTATGTACCATGGCCATCTTAATGATCATATAGTTGTTGATTCAATTATTGAATCATAGAGGCCAGTGCTTGGATGAATATCTAAAGAGTTAGATTGAGGACTCATCAAGCATTGTTAAATGATTGTCAAGATGTGATCTCCATCCTGAGCAGGAGATGGCAATCCTTATCTCTAAAGGCTGATATCTGACTGACCTCTTGATGCAGGTCCTCTGCATAGGAATAGAGATTCAAAGGTGTCAGATTAGTTAGGTCAAAGAGTTGACTTAACAAGATCAAGATAACCAAAGACTTATGTTGTATGCCGTCACGGTATAGGCACGCATCCTCTGACTAGAGACAGATGTGTTACTATATGTCTGAGTTTGTACATTTGGTAAACCGATAGGGTGATGGCCTAATCAAGGTCTATATACCGGCGAGCTGGTGTGCATATAAGGGCATATAAGTAATACGATCTCTGAAAGGGATCATACAGGTTCATTTATTGAACTGGAAGACATGAGCTCACTCATGAGATATTGGGAAGAATAAAATTCCGTGCATGGTCGTCTCGCTTTAGAAGCTTGATTGAATTTGTAGGCTTGATATATGTTTTTGGAAAGTATATGATCAACACCTAGGTATGATATGTGCTTTTGGAAAGTACATGATCGATACTGACTCCCATTGATCGAATGAGAAAACTTAGTGATAAAACCCTGAAGGAGACAGTCTAAAAGAGATCTAATACTTCGGATTTAATCTAAGTCTTCTAGTATGCAGGATGTACAGGTATTAGGAATACCTGAGGGTGATATGATCATAAACGATTGTATAACCATGACACTTCCATTTCTAGGGAGTGATGAAACGGGTATGGATTTGAGTGACTTCTCTCACGGAGAAGTGATCTAATCTTAGTCCAAATGTTGGATATTGATCTGAATGTGATTCAGATTAAATGAGAAGATTTGATCTACAACTTTGATTTAATCAAACATCTATGGGAGGTCCGCAAGATCTGGATTCGAGATTTAATCTCAATATCCAAGTCACTATACGTGGAGCAATGCAATCGCCTTTTCCTTATCTCTAAGTATCCGCGGAGAAAGCACATTACCCTTGAAAGAGTTCATGGATAATTTCATTGTTGATATATATAATCAAGCATCGAGAAAATTGATAATTAAATGTGATTTAATTATCATGGATAAGATGAATTTGATTCAAATTATAAGGAGAGATATCTAAGATAATTAAATGTGATTTAATTATCAAAGATATGAATAATGTGAATGTGATTCATGTTATTTGGGCACATGAGAAAAGATATCCAAGATGATTAAATGAGATTTAATTATCATGGATATGAATAATGTGGATAACACTATCCATATTAATCAGGTATATTATAAATGTGATTTATAAAATATTAGAGAGAGCATATTGTGATTTAAATTTGTTAAATAATTATTGATGTGAATTGGATTCACATTGGATGATTAATTGAAAATATAATTTACATTTTGTTTTGGGATGTGAATGTGATTCACATTTTTCCAATGGAACGATTACATTATTTCACAAGATAATTGTGAATTATTTTTGTGAAATAATTTACAACAAATGTTGTTGTAAATCTTGGAGATATCATGAGGTAGTGAGATCTCATGAGATAATGAGATCTCATGAGATAGTGAGATCTCATGAGTCGATGTTCCCCTTTTTAAGGGGATATGGTTATCTCCACATTATCTCCAATGATAATTAATTGATTTAATTTGAATTTAAATATATTGATTTATCAATATACATTAAATTAAATTAATTATTGTTGTGTTTTCACAACAAAATCATGGTCATTGAAAGAAACACAAATCAATCTCATCCATTGATTTTGTGTTGTCCATGGTTGAGATCCAGAGATCCGAAAACACTATTTAAGAAGAGCACCACTTGCTCTTCAAGTTACATGATCAATCCATAAGCTCTCTCTCTCTCTCTCTACACTCCAAAGATGCTCTCCCTCTCTCCCATTGTGGCCGTCCACCATGGAGCCCAAGAGAGAGTCGTCATCACCGCAGCATCGTCGTTATGCTACCGGATCATCTACTCATGGATCACCATCTCCTTCGTTGCGCCTCACTCGTGAAGAAGATGTTGGATCTCGTGTGATGAGATCAGGAGATCCACTGCTTGGATCATCAACATGGATTGCGAGGAGTATGTGTCCCATCAAAGTGCTCGCAAGCGTCTCCTCCATTAGATCAGACTTGAGACAGAAGGTCTCTTGGTTTAGAGACTTGATCGCAACCATGCTTCAAGAGGTAACCCTAGTACGTATATGTGGTTTAGATGAAACGATCCAAGAAGTGTTCTTGGATCATGTGGTTTCATCATTAAAACATTTTTAAATTCCGCTGCCCGGAGCAACTAGTACGACTAATCGCTCCCGATCACATACGATGCGATCCTTACGCTTTCGTGATGCGCTTGAGGATTTTTCCCATATCATTCAAGTGGTATCAGAGCCATGTTGTCGAAGATTTTGGATGAGATCCATGAACCTACGAAGATTTGGGCTCGTTGGGGTTCGTGAAATTTTTGTCGCATTTCAATTTTTGTAGCCCAATTTTGTGATATTTTTTCGGCCCTATTTAAAATGTTTAAACATGAATTTATCACATGGATAATGTTTTATTTAAACAAGGAAATTTTGGAATTTGAGTTTGCGTAATTTGGATTTTGTTTGCTCAAGATATGATCGTTTTAATGACCATATGTCCACTGTTTCGGGGATGGCGGTTAGTGACGTAATTAAAATGTTAATTAATGTTTTAAAATGCCTGTAAATGCATTCTAATAACATGGTTTCTATTTTAAATCGAACTCTGAGGTGGATATGGTGTCTAGTCGGGGAGCGTTGGGGTAGCAGGTTGCACCGTGTGCGGTCTGTCCCACTCACGTCGATACTAACCATGACAACGGGTAGGGACTCGATAATGCTGGAGAAATCATGGTGTATTTTCTAATTATTAAAATTCGAATTAACACGTACTTTGAGATAATAATATATATTCAAGTAACAATCAAGTTTGTTGATTGAATTGGATAGATAATTGATTTAATGTAATTAAATTAATTATATCCAATCAAAACACTCTATTATGAATAGAGTTGTATTTCCCTTGAAAGAATTAATTACATAAATATGATTCATAGTAATTAATTAAAATTTTAATATGATATGGAGGATCACATAAGTGACATCCATGGTCTCCCGTGAAGGCGAAAGGTTCTGTCGCCAGGGATTGTGTGTGGGAGATGCATGTTCGAAGTGATATCTCCTGCATGCAAGTACATCTAGATCGGGCTCTTTGTTTCTCGAAAGAATAAGTCCATATGCGTAGTGAAACTAGTATCGGTTCCTCATATTATTGAGTCGATATTGGATTGCGCATAGCGAGTTACATTCCTGTTGATGGTTAGTTCAATTAACAACGGGTCAACATCACCTTAGGGGTGGTGGGCTCAGTTGTTTAAGACCGAATTGGGAAATGTAAGTTGGACTTGCAAGGCAGAATGAGTTCTCGCTTCTTTTTATTTGAGTCATAGTTTCTCATATTATTGGGATGCAACGAAGATAGGAAAGGAGATCCCAGATCTTGCTAGAGATATAATGGTAAGAATATCTCTTACATTGAAAGTGATTAAGGGAATGAACTTTCAATGTTGACAAGGCAAGACAACTTTGATATAAAAATTCCTAAATCATAGTAAAATATGTTTATATATATATATATATATATGTGTGTGTGTGTGTGTGTGTGTGTGTGTGTGTGTGTGTGTGTGTGTGTGTGTGTGTGCAAATTTCTTATTTCAGGTAATCCTCATTAAACCCACTCAAAGCTATACTCAATAATAACCAATGTAATATTATGAATTGAATTCATGATCAAGATATTATCCTTGCAATTGGAGACATAATGTATGTGGTTGCAATATACAAGTTTCCTCATCAAAATGAGGAGTGACAATTAAATAAGACAATAAGACATTACCTCAGGGTTTGTATATCTCTATAGTCTTAATCCCTCGTCGAGTGTACTTTGAAAGTGACATGTCGATGATAAGTGTCAAATTAATCCTTATAAAATCAAAGAAGATGTTTTGACATACATATGTGCTCTCAACATTTAATCATGAATGACATGGTTCACTGCATTTTGCAGAACGGTAGCTCTACAAAGAGATTATGTATTCAAAAATGTTTGAATACATGCCTGGACCAAAGTATTTAAGAGTTTAGATGGATGTAGATATGATGAATGTCCATTCTACTATCTATATTCAAGTCATTCATGATTCTTCATAATATTCATATTGTATGAATTAAATGAAGCATGTATAAATGTTGAAATACTCTTACATTGAAATTTTTTGAGTTCAACGTAAGAGAGCCTTTGTATTAAGCAATGGTTGTTTATGGATAATGGGAGCGTAGTGGAAGCATGGGTATGACCCAAGTAAGAAGGAGAGTCAAAGAGTTGACTGAACTTCTATGACGTCCATATGACATCCAAAGAATTGGATGAATACCAATACTACAATAAATCAAAGTATTGATAGTATGACTATCTGAACTATCTAGGATCCTTAGAGAAGTAATCAGATAGTGCATCGAAATAATCTACATTTAATTATTGAAACTGACTTTCTTAGAAGATAAGATTAAAGTCTAATAATTGTATCTCATTCTTCTAATGACACTTGCAATTGTTGCATATGTTGTAAAATATTAGTAAATTTGATCTTAAGGATTAATAGTCATCTATATGGGAATTGATAAAATTGTTGCAACAATCTCCATATGATATATAGAATTCATATTTTCAGTAGGAGAGCCCTTGGTCTTAGAGAATGTCTCTATGACCTAGATATTAGAATACATCCATTGTTGGAGATGAAAATTACGAAATAGACATATCATAGAGAGTTATAATAGTGGATTCTACTAAATTAGAATATTAATGATAGGTTCATTAACATTTCTAATACTAAAAATTAAAACCAATGATCTGGCATCGAGTCTTCGACATATCTCTATTGATATGATCAATAGACTAGTGATATATTGAACTTTAGATTGTCTAAAGGTTCAAATATTACATACTTGTGAATATTATATTCAAAGTAAATATTTCCAATACACTCTTCTCTGATAATTCTGTAATATGCTAAGGTATTCAATATCTTATACATATTGATTTATGTAGATCATCTCTATCATAATAAATATTGATGATATGTGATATCATTAGATGATTATTTGTGATATGAGATTCCTTCTTTTCACCTTAGAAACCTTTGAAATGTTCAAAGATTTCACAATTTTGATTTAGAACCAATGTTTGAAAGAAGATGAAATGAATTTGATCTAACCTAGGTAGCAAGTACATATTAGATGAATTCAAGGAATACCTTATGGAGATAGGAATATCATTCCTATCTCACTTCTCCTAATACACCTAGACTCAATGGAGTTGTAGGGAGATACAATTAGATCATGTGTGACATGATTTGATAAATCTTAGCATAGTTATCTCTTAGTTTCTAATGTATATATGTAGTAGAGACTACAATATATATCCTTAATAAGGTTCCATACAAGTAAGATGGAATCTAGCATCAGAGAGTGCTACTTCATTAGGAAAATAAAGAATGGTATTGGATGCCTACTTTATGACCTTGAGATTCTTAAAGAATTTCATCTCTAAGAATATGATTCTAAGATGATGACTTTCTTGAGAATCAAGATGAAAATGAAGTGAAGGAACTCATTGAATCTTGAGAAGATAATGAGGCTCCTTGATTCGGAAACTAAAAGGACAACTAAAGATGAAACACTAATACCTCTTCAAATGAGTTTGAAGATGAATTCCATGTGCCAAATAAGTCTAACAATGATTTGACTTCATATGATGAAGCTTCTGAAGATCATGACATGGAGATATGGATGCTAGCAGTAAAGTCCAAATGTAGACTTCATATACAAGTGTTGTATATAGACCCCCAAGGATCCATCTATAAGGGTAGGACCCGTTAAGATGTAAATGGATCTTCAAGAGAAAGAGGGAACCTGGTGAGAAGATAAAGACCTTTAAAGCACGGCTTATATCCACAAGATACACACGAAGAGAAGACATCGCTTGCGATGAGACTTCTACTTTAGTGACCATGATTAAACCCATCAGAATATTTCTAACTATGGCTGCTGCTCAACTTGACTTTGATATCTTCGAGATGGAAGTCAAGATTGCATTCCTCTATGAATACCTCTCTGAGGAAATGCATAGGTAGTAGACCTAGGGCTTCATGTTTGAGGAAAGCAAGGTGTGCAAGTAGAATAACTCCATCTATGGACTCAAATAAGCTTCTTGTAGTTGGAACATAAGATTTGATGAAATTATAAATGTTACGATTTCAAATAAAATCTTGATGAACCATGTGAAGCTTAGTGGGAGTACCAATGTGTTCATCGTGCTAAATGTAGATAATATCCTAATCATTTAGAATGATATAAGGATGATAATGAGTGTTTTATGATCTGGCTATTTCATACCTTGAGATATGATCTCAAGGATACCTCTTAGATCTTAGTTCTGAAGTTGTTCAAAAGCAAATCAAAGAGAGAGAATTGTGATTGTCATATTATTGGTACATCCTGGATATATTCTATCCAAGGAAGGCTCCTTTCCCTTAAGATTTGGTACTAACCAATCTGAAGGGATAGCATATCAAGTGTTGATGATGCTAAAATTGCTTGCCCTTGTGCATCGGTTGCTAGAAGCCTGGTATGTGCTAGATATGTACGAAAAGCCAGATGTCTGCCATGCAGTGGGAGTAGTAAACTATTGCTAATCCTATTATGGAGATAAAACACTTAGTTGTAGTAATAAAACAATATCTTCAAAGATGACAAGACTTAGAGATAATGACCTCAAAGTCTCATCATCAAGAACCTAAGACTTTATAGATAGTGATCTAAAAGATCTTAATTGCAGATACCTTAAGAGATAGATATCTCTAGGAATAAGGGTATTCTGATAAGAATAATTAAAATTACACACCGGTTATAATGAATGTTGAGTTTTAATGTCAAAGACATTATGACTACCTCAATATTGAGTATTGGTTGCATAAGATGCAACTTTCGCAATGGATGCGAGCACTGTTACTAAGGGATATGCAAGTGCCGTAAAAGGACTTAGCATAGTCTCTCGGGAACAGAGTGACTGATCATCTTACCTGGCTATATTAAATAGCCCATGATTGTCACATTAGTGTGGGTTTAATAATTAGTCCACTAATGGCTCTTTGGGCTAGTGGGAGATTGTTGGACATACGAACCCACGGCGAGCCATTGTGCAACAAATGTTATTGTAATTCACTCCTTAATCTGAAATGAGGAATAACTAATTTGCATAATAGGTCCCTTGGTACAATTAGGGCTATGTACCATGGCCATCTTAATGATCATACAACTGTTGATTCAATTATTGAATCATAGAGGCTGGTGCTTGGATGAATATCTAAAGAGTTAGATTGATGACTTATTAAGCACCGTCAAATGATTGTTAAGATGTGATCTCCAGCCTGAGTAGTAGATGGCAATCCATATCTCTAAAGGTTGAAATCTAACCGACCTCTTAATGCAGGTCCTCTGCATATGAATAGAGATTCGGAGGTGTCAGATTAGTTAGGTCAAAGAGTTGACTTAATAAGATCGAGATAACCAAAGACCTATGTCATATGCTATCATGGTATAGGCACGCATCCTCTGATCGGAGACAAATGTATTACTATATGTTTGAGTATGTACATTTGGTACCGATAGGTTGATGGCCTAATCAAGGTCTATATAATGGCGAGCTGGTGTGCATATAAGGGCATATGAGTAATACGATCTCTCAAAGGGATCATACAGGTTCATTTACTGAATCGGAAGACATGAGCTCACTCATGAGATATTGAGAATAATAAAATTCTATGCACGGTCGTCTCGCTTTGGAAGCTTGACTAAATTTGTAGGCTTGATATATGCTTTTGGAAAGTATATGATCAACACCTAGGTGTGATATGTGCTTTTGGAAAGTACATGATCAATATCGACTCCCAATTATTGAATGAGAAAACATAATGATAAAACCCTAAAGGAGACAGTCTAAAAGAGATCTAATACTTTAGGTTTAATCTGGGTCTTCTAGTATGCAAGATGTACAGGTATTAGGAATACCTGAGGGTGATGTGATCATAAACGATCGTATAACCATGACACTTCCATTCCTAGGGAGTGATGAAATGGATCTAGATTTTAGTGACTTCTCTCATAGAGAAGTGATCTAATCTTAGTCCAAATGTTGAACATAGATCTGAATGTGATTCAAATGAAATGAGAAGATTAGATATACATCTTTGATTTTATCAAACATCTACAGGAGGTCTGCAAGATCTGGATTTGAGATTTAATCTCAATATCCAAGTTATTATATGTGGAACAATACAATCACCATGTCCTTATCTCAAAATATCCACGGAGAAAGCACATTATCCTTGAAAGAGTTCATGGATAATTTCATCGTTGATATATGTAATGAAGCATCGAGAAAATTGATAATTAAATGTGATTTAATTATCATGGATAATATGAGTTTGATTCTTATTATAAGGAGAGATATCTAAGATAATTAAATGTGATTTAATAATAAAAAATGTGAATAAGGTGAATGTCATTCATGTTATTTGGGCACATGAGAAAAGAGATCCAAGATGATTAAATGTGATTTAATTATCATAGATATGAGTAATGTGGATAACACTATCCATATTAATCATGTATATTATAAATGTGATTTATAATATATTAGAGAGAGCATATTGTGATTCATATTTTAATTAATTATTGTTGTTAATTGGATTCACATTGGATGATTCATTGAAAAATATAATTTACATTTTGTTTTGGGATGTGAATGTGATTCACATTTTCCCAATGGAATGATTGCATCATTTCACAAGATAATTGTGAATTATTTTTGTGAAATAATTTACAACAAATGTTGTTGTAAATCTTGGAGATATCATGAGGTAATGAGATCTCATGAGATAATGAGATCTCATGAGATAGTGAGATCTCATGAGTGGACGTTCCCCCTTTTAAGGGGATGTGATTTATCTCCACATTATCTCCAATGATAATTAATTAATTAATTTGAATTTAAATATATTGATTTATCGATATACATTAATTTAAATTAAATTAATTATTATTGTATTTTCACGACAAAATCATGGCCATCGAAAGAAACACAAATCAATCTCATCCAATGGTTTTGAGTTGTCCATGGATTGAGATCCATGGATCCCAAAACACTATTTAAGAAGAGGCACCCCTTGCTCTTCAAGTTACATGATCAATCCATAAGCTCTCTCTCTCTCTCTCTTTACACGCCAAAGGTGCTCTCCCTCTCTCCCATTGTGGCCGTCCACCATGGAACCCAAGAGAGAGTCGTCATCGTCGCAGCATCGTCGTTATGTTGCCGGATCATCTACTCATGGATCTCCATCTCCTTCGGTGTGCCTCGCTCATGAAGAAGATGTTGGATCTCGTGTGACAAGATCAGGAGATCCATTGCTTGGATCATCAACATGGATTGCAAGGAGTACACATCTCATCAACGTGCTCGCAAGCATCTCCTCCGTTGGATCAGACTTGAGACATGATGTATCTTGGTTTAGAGACTCGATCGCAACCACGCTTCAAGAGGTAACCCTAGTACTTATTTGTGGTTTAGATGAAACGATCCAAGAAGTGTTCTTGGATCATGTGGTTTCATCATTTAAAAATTTTTAAATTCCGCTGCTCGGAGCAACTAGTGCGACTAGTCGCTCCTGATCACATACGATGCGATCTTCACGCTTCCATGATGCGCTTGAGGATTTTCCCCATATCCTTCAATAGGTGTGATTCTTCATTAAGGATGTTTGATATCACACATTGGATTGCGGATTTGACTGATTCCCGATGATTTGATGACGATTCCATGAGTCATGATTGTACAATCTCTTGTTATATTCCACACGTCTTAATTCAGATGCTTGATGTACTATCTCTCTTTGTGCTTCAAAGTGATGATGCTCGGAACCCACATGATTTTACTCATCTTCTTGATTGATCCATCCTCCATCTCATGATTCCATCCCCATTTAGCACTTTGAGGGCCTCCTTCTGACATCTTGATCTATCTCAGCTGATTTGGTTGACTTGAGGAACTACATTGCAATTGCCCTGATGATCTCTTATCCCTCCCATAGCCTTATGCCCTCCTACTGGTGATTGATTGATTATTTTTTAGGACTTGAGACTTGACACCGACATTTCTCTGATTTCATTTAGTTTGCATTACTACTCGAGGACTATCTACGGGAGAATGCAACATTTTCTTTACGATCAGTTTCACTTAATGCTTGTGTATCCATCTTCATGAAGCATGAAATCGTGTCATCTGATATGAGTTGTCGGTCTCAATGTTTGATTGTATGTCTGATCTATCGGAACATAATACTGATTATCCTAGTTGTCTAGACTCCTTTAAGTCTTTTCTCCTTGTCTGTCTTCGCAAGGATGAGTTACATTCTTTTGATTATTCCTTGCCTAGTTCACAGTGCTCTCCCAGGGTTATCTACGAGAGTCTATGACATCTTCGAGATCTTTTGATCTCTTCACAGCCGATTTATCACCTACTGAGACTGCTTATGTTGATCTGTATGATGGATATGACTCCTTTGAGTCTGCTCTGGCCCTCGCAAGGATGAGTTCTATTCTGATGATTCACTGATGAGTATGTATTACTCCTTGAGGATTATATGTTTAAGGATACATCATTTCGTGGGTACTCGGCTTCACTTCTAGTGTCTCCAATCTGATGGAGCATGAAACAGAGTCTTCTGACTTGTGTATTCGGTCTCCTCTCTGGTTGTGTATCCTAGTTGGCAGATCACAAGACCAAGTCTGCTTATTTTTTTGAGATCTCTCACCTATCTGAGTCTACTCACCTTGACAACCCTCACAACTTGTGATATTCAGTGTATTCTTGATCTTTTGACTTTATGTCCACTGGATATCGAGTAACATAGAGAGTCTCTTGTTCTTTACTTTTCGTATCCTCTTGAGAATATGAGTGATATGGAGGAATTTGTACCGATCCTTCCTCCTCCGCATCTTACAATATCAGCTTTGATTCCTCACTTCTTTCTTATGAGTCGATGTTTTGCTTCCTGTCATCGGATACTGGCTTAGTTTTCAATCTATTTTCTTGGTAGAAGACACCCACTTGATTGCATATTAGGATGTCTTTCTATTTCTGACTACATCATCGTTCTCAGAGGGAGACAATGACAAAAGTACAGTATGCAACTGTCAGATACCGTCATGCACTTCACCATTCTTCGTCATTTCTATATATGTGTTTTGTATTTTCATTCCTTCTTTCTCCCATTTGTCATGCATACCCCCATATCATTCACCATATATGTGTGTCTATAGTTAGGATATACATTGTCCTAAGTATAGGGGGGTACACCCATTATGTTTCTCTTTCTTCATTCTGTTTCATCACTCATTGTTGTTGCCTTTTCATAGGTTCATTTTTACCCTAAGTATAGGGAAAGTGATGTGTACATTCTTCCTGTTATTTTATCTTTTTACCATTTCTTTTACTCTTGTTGATTTTCTTAGCTATACTTAGGGATATTTTACCCTAAGTATAGGGGGAGACAGACTGTGTGATATATGTATTCCCCCCTTGACCCTCCTTGCATGTAGTTACAACCTGGTATACTTAGGATTATTTCCTTCTATGTATAGGGGGAAGGTCGACTTTGTATTCATTCATTTCTTCATTCTTTATTCGTTATTGTAGTATAAGATTTTATATACTCAATATGAATTATGCCTTCTCTTTTTTTTCTATCTATGAGGACATAGCTCAAGCTAAGTATATGGGGGTCGTATATCTTCGTATATACTTTAATCATAACTCATACTTTCATATTTTTGAATAATATGGCTAAAATACTATATATATAAGTCATTAAATCATTAATAAAAATATGTATAATTATTCCTCAAATTCTTTTTGTATATAATGATAAATAAATCAGGTAATTTTTTTTTGAAAAATGTTTGAAAAAATAGTTTGACAATCTATGTGAAAATACTTTGAAAATTGTTTGAATTTTTTTAATAAAATGTTTTCAACCTTTGTAAAATTATTTTGTTTGTAAAAATTTCTTTTCTCTGTGTGAAATAAAATGTTTTGAAAACCTATTTTTAAATGGTTTTGAAAATTATTGCAAAAATAATTTGAAAAAGATCTATATATTGTTTGAAAAACCTTTGCAAAAAGATTTCAAATGTTTGTAAAAATTATTTGCAAAAAAAAATATTTTGGACTATAGTTTTCAAAATTATATGTAAAATTATTTCAAATAAAATTAAGGAATATATCATCTATATAAATAAACATTTTCACCAATTGTATATATATATATATATATGTATCTATAAAAATAATAACACATCCTGTGTGTAAATCCTTAAAAACCTCAATTCTTGTAAATAATAAAAAGCATCCCCATGAAAATATTTGCATCTATCTTTTCTTACAAAAATCTTTTGTTTTGAAAACTCCCAAAATTTGTAAAATTAAAAATCCCAAAAACATTTGCAAAATGTGTTCAAAAATTGCATAAACATTTGCAATCCTTTTTCAAAAATCCATAAAAATTTCAAAATTTGGAAATTACATCACAAATATTTTCTGCATTGTACATAATATTTGCATTTTTCGGATTGAGTTTGATAATTTAACAAGTCTAAGTAAATTCCAGATTGGAGCTTGGTTGGACCTTAAATATACTAAATCACATGAACCTTATAGAAACTGGAATTGTGGTACTTTAGGTCAAGTTGACTTAATTCTTTGAGATTAGGAGACTTGGTTCAGCATCATCTTGACTGCCTAAGTAAAATATCTTAGAGCACACTTATGGCTCTTGTCGATAATGACCTATCTTGTACACTTGCAGCTTTCATTTTACTCACCTCAGTTGAAGTGGTAGAGGCCTGGATTCGCCAGTCTGAGACACAAGCCAATGGAAACATCAGAAGTCACACTTTTGTAGTCATTGTACCCAATCCGATCCAATGACGACAAGGTCTAAAGACAGAAGTTGTGGGTTGCAATAAAGCTTCGAAATAGGGATAGTATACTGGATCAAGAAGAAAAAGTCCTTACGTAAATGTTGTTGTATATAGTATTAGAAAAACTCCAAAAAAGTGAGCATGCCTGATTGAAAATAAAATGCATGCTTAAGTGTACATATTTGTATAGTTAATAAGCAAGCTTGAGCTTTGAGGTCATACATTTGTGAGCCTACAGCTGGATGACTTGGCTACACTGGTTAAGCATCCCAGGATAGGTGGCTACACTGGATACCGTCCATTCTTCTCTCCACTTTCTCTTCTTGAGCTGGTTGTTACTTGAACTTAGAAGGGAATACCCTGCTTCTTGAGGAAAGAGTTTTTGGATTGGGGAATTAGGGTCACCATGTTGGAGAAGACTGATTTTACCTCTTAACCCGAGGAGAGATACATATCACACACACTATACAAGATAGATTCATAGTCATAAGAGTTTGCTTATGAGTTGAAGTATTCTGACTTGGCTATTGAGGAGACTTGAGAAGGATTTTGTGACTCTCAAGGGCTGTGGTTTTTCAAATCCGTTTCTCAATATGGTTCCGACCGCACTAAAAATCCAAAGGACCGACTTAACCTCCAAATTTTGATTTTATGAAGACATGCTTGAGAATAAATCAATCCACTTTATTTCTTTTTATTTTCTTTATTTTCATTTTCTGCACTTATTGCATGAGTGTTTGTTAGGGACTAGCAAAGGCAAATATAGGGGGTGACGAACCTCCATTTCAAAACCTTTATTCTATCATTTTGACCTTAAAAGCCCTAGATAATGCATGTAAATATCATTATTTTGTACAAATTAACATTCATTATTTATTCCATTTACTATGCATAAAGTATAGTTTTTAATGCCAAAATTGTAGAATGTAGGAAAGAAAAGGAAAAGAATAAAACGCCAAAGGTATTTTATGGCCCTAAACCCTGAGACCAAGTCATGAATTGATTTGGTATACAAGGAATAAAGTAGGGGGAGATAAGGGCTAAATATACATTAAAACTCCATTCTTCTATTCATCAACAATTCACTTTTGGGACTCATTTTATTCTTTATTATTTATACCTCAAATTAATATACTTTGTACTAAAAGTTGTAGATAAAAATGTATATAAAAATACAAAATTAATTTCATACAAAAATGATATATAATGTACATTTTATGCTCAAAATAAAAAGCCAAAACCCAAACTACCTAGATCCGTATCGTCTCAATAAAAACTCAAAATGCATTAAAACCACTTTAATAATATATAACTTTTAATAAGCTATTTGATGAAGGCGGGTTTTAATTAATTTGGAGTTAAGGTGTGAAAGTTAGGTTTTGAACCCGTATTGTAACATGAATAAAATATTCATTTTATTTATTCTTTATTATTTTTTACAATTTTTGTAATTTTGTAAATATTATTTGTAGTATATGCAAATATTTAGAATAGAATACAAACATAAAGAAAACACTAAAAATAGAATAACCTATTGAAATGCATAGCTGAAATACCTATACTTATACTTAAATAAAATAAAAATATATTTGTGCATATAAAATTAAGCTATAAATATATAAAACATGATAATTTAATAATAAAAACAAAAATACCAAATAAAAATAAAATATACAAAACATAAGTCAATATACCTATAAATACACTTGTAAAAAGCAATTTGTAATAAATTAACTCATAATCATAAATAAAATCATATTAGAATACTGCATAAAATAATCAACAATATTTATTTTATAATCCAAATTTAATAAAATCATTTACTATTTTTAATTCATTTATTTTTGAATACTTTCATTGTTTTGTCGTGGCATGGTCCTGCGTGGACCAATCACGTGGAGAGGTTTGTTGACCTCTGGTCAACTGCCTCCTCAGGCTGTCTGACTTGACAGAAGTGTCGAGTCCCACATTTGACTCCCTTTTCTCGCTCGATCCATTGATCATTTTTATTGATTCTTCACGCAAAGATTAACATCCATCATCGGTCAAACTCACCCAAAATCTGGATCCTTTGTACATAGCCTCGTTTCTTCCCAAATCACCAAACAATAAGGGTGCTCAACCATGTTTACAAATAAAAACTTCCATCTCCTTTGCCAAATTTGGTCATTTTCCTATCCCTTAAGCCCTTAATCTTCGGTCAAGAGTGTCTCCAGGTGACAGCTGGCAAACCCTTGAAGGTCAGGAGCAGCTAAAGGAGGAGGGAGGTGCACTCCAAGGCTGAGCTCTGACGATGTCCTGCTCCCTGAGCCACCCTCAGGTTAGAAGTGCATTTTATCTTCCTTAGGTAGATTTTCTTCATGCCATTTCATTCCAGTAATTAGTTTAGATCATTTGTTTATCTTAGAATCTAGATATTCGATCACCAGAGCTCTCTGTTCTAGTCGTGTTCCACAATGATTCTAACCTTGTTTTGACTCCATTCTGCCATCATTTCATTCCCACTCATGTTCTCCATCTCCAGCACCTTTCCATTCCACCTGATCTTTCTTAGATCAGCCCATCTGTGCTCCTCCCACTACCGTTCATCGAGCACTTGCGATCATCCCTTTCACACTGCACTACAGCTTCAAGTTGGGTCAAGGCGAATCGCCTCGAGCCTGTGGTTCTTCCTCTACAGTTCAGCACGTCAAAGGACCCAAATGGGTTGATTTTCAGAGGGAAAAGCATGCTCCAGGTGACCGGATCGTCTTTGACCTTCATGACCCTATCAGTGGGTCTCAGCCTCATCAGCCACCACCATTCGATGCAGACCTCCATCAGAATGTTGTAGGGCATCCCAACAGTTCAGGAGGATCTCGAAGTAGAGAGAAGGAGCAAATCCAACTAACTCAACGGACTGTTCTTGGAGTGTTCTTCCAAGGCACTCCAGAACTATCAGATCAAGCAGGTCGCTCCATAATAAGCAGTCACTATTTCATCTTGACTCCTTTCCACCGTTAGATCTAGAGACGGATCTAATACCATACATCTACACCCAAAGCGTCATACAGGAACAACGTACCAACACGAGTTTAAGTGAGAAGATCACGATCGTTGGATCGCACGTAAATAGGGTAAATTGCATTTTTGTTTTATTTACTAATGTTGTAAATAGATTTTGCAGTTTAAATAAATGTGTCAAAATTGTAGTGCGACCCCTGTACTTAGTTTATATTGCATATGGGTTCATGTCAGGTCACGTCATGTGACGTCCCACGTGAGGTGGTCACTTTACAAAGATACCTTTAAGGGTTTTGTATTTATATTTAGTCATTCATATGTGAATATTACTTGTTTATTTTTTGCAAATTGGCATGTTACCCATGATACTTTTTTCCTTTCAAAAATGCCCTCGCCAGTACATGTATATTTGTTCTTGAGTTTCATATACTAAATATTATCCAAGCTCCAAAAATTATGCAAAAATAGGGTTAAATGGTTGCTAGCATTTACATTCATGTAATATTTTTATTTTCATATTTTAATCATTTTACATATTTGTTAAAAAAAGAGCACATTTTGCCACTATTTGACTTAATAATTACCAAAAAAATATAAAACCTTTTTTTTTTAAATTCCAAAAAAATATATTTTATTTATTTTAGCGTATGGTATCTCCAGACCAAAACACCTAAAAATAGAAAAGGAAAACACATGAAAATTAAAAATCTCCAAAAGCCATTAAAAAGATATAAAATTCCCAAAAATATTTCCTTTTATCTCTAAATTTTCTTTATACTAATATATATCAATTAAAATTTATTTTGGATTTTATTTGAAATTTTTAATATTCAATTAAGTTCTACCTTTTTATTTTTCCTGATTTGGGGTATTCTCTATTTTAAAAATATCTAAAACTAGCAAAAAATCCAAAAAAATCATAAAAACATGAGAAACTTATATAAAATCTAAAAACTTTTATTTCATGTTTATTTTTATTAGCATTTATAATTATATTAGCCTATATTGTTTATATAGCCTTATATGAGGTTACATTATTTATAAAAAGAAAATGAGATTAATCAGAAAAAAGAAATTACAGATCTGAAAATATGAAAAGAAAATAAAAATTATTAAATAAAAACAAAAATATATAAAAATTAAAATCCACAAAATTATAAAACTAAAAGGCCACACAAAATATAAGAAAAAGCCAAGAGAAGGAGAACAAATTTTGTGCACTATTGCCCAATCTACCATTTTCTCCATGTGTTCGACCTCTACACGTGCTTGCACACTATACACATTTGTTGTATAGTTATAATAAATTTTAACACCACAATTTTGCTTCTCATTTCTTGATTTAAGTTTATGGGTTAATTGTTGATTGACTCGATTTTTCATGAGTGGTCGCCTCAGCGATAATTTATCTTCGCTTCTAGTAAGGATATTTTTAGACCCTCCCTACACCTCAGTCATCATGTGTGGAGACCTGTTTCGCTCTCATGATGACAGTAGGGATTGACTTGAGTGGCTCGTAGATTAGACTTTCACTCGCGGATCTTAGAGCTTTACATAGATCATTTATCAGTTGCTTGTGCTCGTTTAATTTAGGACTAGACTTCAAATTTAATAATAGACACCTTACAATGTTCTACTTAGTCAAATTAAATTCAAATCTTCCAGACTAATAGAAGTTCCTTCTAGGTACGGTCCTCTCTAACTTGAATACATTTAGCATGAAAAAATTACAATTCTACATTGCATCTCACATGTAGAGTGCGAGGATCACTGTAAGTCTTCTAAACTGAGCATGCAATTCTCGACTCTGTTTTCGTTGATTTTATGACTTAGGATAAATAGAAATCTTTATTGACCATTAGGCATACCATGATTAGTGGACTTAATCAAATGATATTCTAACTTAAAATCAAGAATGCTAATTAGAATAGACCATATTTTATTAAAATTAATATTTGTCTTCGGGAGAGCAACCCTGTCATTGTACGCATGTACCCACCTCCAAACAGAGTGGATAAGGATGCACATACTAAGGTTAGAGCCCAAGTCCCTAGACTTGCACCCTAACTCTCCAGATCTGACTCTTACGAGCTTAGGAGTTGCAAGAGCTTGCCTTCGACCTTAGGGTGACATTTTAGTGTGCATCTTCTTCTATAATCCTTAGGGGCATGATATAACCCGGCAGCCTAGGCAGATCGTCTCTTTGATTGGGAAATAGTGGGAGCACATGCTAGGCATCGATTGACTCCCCTTGTCTGCTTGCATAACAAGATTATTTTATTACTTAACTAAAATAAAAAAGATAGTGGGTAGACCTTTACGATGATGACTATGTCAAGTTGGTGAAACCATGGTTTGTTCTTGCCGTTGTTTTTGTGTCTGTCTATGTGTGTTTTTCCCTCTGTGCATTTGCACGTTTTCACATCGATCCTCTTTTTATTTCTTCTCAAATATATCCACTTATCAGTCTTCATACTCCAACTCTCCATGTAATCTCGCTTTAACTTATTATCGACCATATTCACCATTTCACTCCTCCGTGAACCCTCTCTTTGAGATGGTTTTTCCTTAGTCACTTTTCTTCTCTCCACCCCATTCCGAATTTGAAGTCAGAACTTCGACTGAATTTTCCACTTCTTTGCACTTTTCGCCTACCCCACATTCTTACATTCTAGACCCACTTCCATCCTAGGTTGGCTCACCATATTCTCGAATCACTATATTCTCGAATGCTTGTTGATATCAAAGAACCATTCGAAGAGAAAGTCACTACTGAGATGAACAACTGGTAGAGTTATTTACCCCCAATAGATGTTATTCTTTCCTCATATGAATGTTGGGATATGTCAACAATTTCTAGATACATATCTTGACTTGACCTCAAGTTATAACATGATCGAAAGAACAAATCGAATGGAGAGGCATGCACCATATGAAATCCCAAACTTGATTGACCTTGGTAGTCATAGATACATTAATCATCCCTTATATCACCCATTTGGAGAGCCTACATATGCAGGGGATTGGACCCATGAGCTCGATCTACAATCCCCCTTATCTATTGACTCCACCATATGATTTTACGACTAATATATGCCACGCAGATGGTCTATACTCAACCAAACATTACATGCCAGAGTCTAGTATGTTGAGTATGAGACTCCAAGTTCTCAACAGTATCCTCCATTTGAGAAGACTTCTCCCATGATTTGTCATGAGAACTTTTTGGAGGATAACATTTCTAGACTTGTTGAGAGATATGAATCATTCGATGACAAGTTGAGAAATGTCACTGACATATTAAACTCAATTGCTGCTAGCTCGGGTATGAAAGTGTAGAACAAGATGAGAGAATTTGATGATGAAAACCTGGAGGACATGAGGGAACCCACACACTCTAAACAGCTGGAGTCTATTTTATCTCTCTATTATACTTATCACTTGACTTCCAATCTAGAGTCTTACCATTCACCTATCAAAAACACCAAAAAATAAAAATTTCAAAAAGATCAAAAATTAGAAAACTAGAAGATCTCATAAAAATTGAAACGAAAAAGATTTTAAAAAGTTGGATTCTGCCCTTAAGAAAGCCATTTCTAAGGAACTGATTCTTAAACTTCACTTAATGAAGGTCATAGAACACTTTCCTGACCTCAAAAGATTTGTATGGAGTACACTGATGCCTGAGGTTGGGAAATAAGATAAAAAGGATTGATAGACACCTAGTGTCTATGGCCACCTCCTTGGTGATGGGGAGAAAGACCAAGGGCTACAGAGTAAAGCAGTTTCCTAGGCTTGAATGTGAAATTAGAGACACTATCTTTACCCATGCTAGATTTGATGGTGATTCATTTGTGAACATCCTCCCGACTTATGTGTTTGACAAGCTCAAAATGAACCGCTTAGGAAGTCGAGAGTGATCGTTTAACTAGCGGATCGATCCATAAAATGGTGAAGAGAGAGTATCCCAATCATCATTACTTTCCAAGGTGCTCTGCTCATAGTGGACTACAGTCATTAATATTGAGCATCGAGGAGAGTTCACACAGTCTCCTATAATTTTTGGGAAGCCATTATTATCCTTGATTAAGGAGACTATAGATTGCAAGACTAGGGTGATCGATTTCCCTACATCAGGTACACACCACCTACTCATGACCTTTGTGGACATACTCCATCCCAATGCAACCCACATAGTCACTGATATTTGTAACCATCGAGAGACAGATGAGTCCTATCTTTCTACAACACTTGAGATACCGACTGTAAAGCCGAACATTGGTTCAGAGACTCTCTACACTCCCACAATTCCTGCTGCTTATATCACCACCACTATGATAGCTTCTATAGAGGACTCACAAATAGAAGCTCACTATGAGAAGGACACCATCTTTTCTGATTGCCTTGACCATTTCTGTGATCTTATTCCTGTGCCTCCATGTCCACAACCAACCACCTCCTTCTATATTCCACCTTCAGGATGTAGACCTGGAGAGACAACCATTACCATACCACTCCATTCCAAGGAAGCGGGTGTGTCCACTAGTTGATTATCTAGTGAGATGAAGATGGGACCCAACTCCACGAGGAATTCCTCTGAGCACCTCAAGGCATGTCATTCTCCTCTTTCTCTCTCTACTTTAGGTTCTAGATCACTGACCCAAATGGTCTCCACAGACATAGAACCTTCTATAGATTCCTCATTTAGTTCTGATGATGATGCAATCATCGTAAATGTATGCGGTAAGGTTGTTATTCAACCCCACTCAAGCAAGCAGCCATGTGTCGATCCTCGTTGAACTTTCCATCCTCCTCATTACTACTCTTCAGAGGATGATTCTGAAGGATATTGAGAATCCTCAAGCGCATTACGGAAGCGTGTCGATCGCATCGTATGCAATCGGAGCAACTAGTCGTACTAGATGCTAGATGCAGCGGAAATTAAAATTTTTAACTTTAAAGATGAAACCACATGATCACGAGAACACTTCTCGGATCGTTTCATCAAACCACAAAGTATAAGGAATACCTCATGAAGCGTGGTTGTGATCGCGAGATCCCAAAGTAGAGATCCTCCTATCTTAAGTCCGACCCACGGAGAATGCGCTTGCGGGCACGATAATGAGTTGCGTCCTTCCCGCAATCCTTTGACGAAGATCCAAGCGTCGAGGCGTAGCAAAAATGATCTCCTTCCTAATACACAAAGTGGACGGCCACTTGACTATTAGGGAGACCCTACGAGAATGAGAGAGAGAGAGTAGAGTTCTTCAACTCAAGAATGTTGTAACTTGGAAAGGCTACCCTAGCCCTCCTTTTATACTAGTTTAGGGTCCAATGGATCTCAATCCATGGGACACATGGATCCAAGGGCTATGCTTGATCCATGCTAAATCAATGGCTATGATCGTTGTTGGTTAAAACCAACAGCATTAATTTAAATTAAAAAATATTGCAACATTATCAACATAATTTAATTTAACATTAACTAATTAAGAGATAATGTGATAAATAAAATGGAGTCAACCAACCTCTCTAAAATTGGGGGGCGTCACCCATGAACAATTCATGGGTGACGCCACCTATGAATGGTGGTCAATTTTGGCTCCTTTTTTATTTATCTTATTATTCCTTAATTAATTTTGTATTCACAAAAATATTCACCAAATTAATTCCCAATTAATTTGTGAATATTTCAATCATGCCATTGAATATTATGTGAATCATATTCACAACCCAAACTAGTTAGTAAATTGCATTTCCAATTAATTAATAAATGTGAATCTAATCCACATTATTAATTAACAAATGCTATTCACATAAATTCTCTCTCTTATATATGTATATTATAAATCATATTTATAATACACATACATCACGGATAGTGTTATCCACATTCTCTTAATCCTTGATAATTAAATCCCATTTAATTATCTTAGACAATCATTTTCACAATATGAATTATATTCATATCAAACTTGATGATTAAATCTTATTTAATCATCAAGTCCTTGCTTGGATATTTCATCAAAAGAATTATTCTTGAACCCTTTCATGAATAATGTGCTTTCTCTGCGGATACTTGGAGATAAGGACAGGGCGATTGTATTATTCCACGTATAGTGACTTGGATGTTGAGATCTTATCTCAAATCCAGATCTTACGAACCTCCCACAGATGCTTGATTAAATCAAGACCGCAAATCCAATCTTCTCATTGAATCTGAATCTCATTCAGATCAATGTCTAACACTTGGACTAAGATCGGATTGCTTCTCTACTGAAAGGAGTCACTAAAATCCAGACCTATTTCATCACTCCCTCGGAATAGAAGCGTCATGGATATACAATAATTTATGATCACATCACCCTCAGGTATTCCCAATACCTGTACATCCTGCATACTGGAAGACCCATGGTCAACCCGAAGATCAAGATCTATTTTTCACTGTCTTCTTCAGGGTTTGATCACCAAGTTTCTCATTTGATCATTGGGATTTGGTATCGGTCATATACTTTCCAAAAGCATATATCATACCTAGGTCTTGATCATATACTTTCCAAAAGTATATATTAAACCTACAAATTCAGTAAAGCTTCCAAAGCAAGACGACCGTGCACGGAATTTGATTCTTCCCAATATCTCATGAGTGAGCTCATGTCTTCCAGTTCAGTAGTGAACCTGTATGATCCCTTTGAGCGATCGTATTACTCATATGCCCTTACATGCACACCAGCGCGCCGGTGTATATACCTTGGTTAGGTCATCAACCTATTGGTCTGCCAAATGTACACACTCAGACATATAGTAACACATCTGTCTCCGGTCAGAGGATGCGTGCCTATGTTGTGACAGCATTCAACATAGGACTTAGGTTATCTCGATGTCGTTAAGTCAACTCTTTGACCTAACTAACTTGACACCTCCGAATCTCTATTCCTATGCAGAAGACCTACATCAAGAGGTCGGTCAGATATCAGCCTATGTGATAAAGGATTGACATCTCCTACTCAGGCTGGAGATCACATCTTAACAATCATTTGACGGTGCTTGATGAGTCCTCAACCTAACTCTTTAGATATTCATCCAAGCACCAGCCTCTATGATTCAATAATTGAATCAACAGTTGTATGATCATTAAGATAGCCATGGTACATAACCCTAATTGTACAGAGGGACCTATTATGCAAATTATTTATTCTTTATTTCAGATCAGGGAATGATATTTGCAACAACAGTTATTGCATAATGGCTCGCCGTGGGCTCACATGTCCAACAATCTCCCACTAGCCCAAAGAGCCATTAATGGGCTAATCATATAAACCCACACTCATGTGACAATCATAGGCTATTTAGAAATAGCTAGGTAAGCTGATCAGTCACTCGGTTCCCAAAAGACTATGCCAAGTCCTTTTACGGCACTTGCATATCCCTAGGTAACAGTGCTCGCATCCAATGCGAATGTTGCATCTAATGCAACCTATACTCAATCTAGTCAAAGCAGTTATAGTGTCCTTGACACTGTTGCTCAATAACTATTATAACCAGTATTTCCATAATCCTTATCAGAATACCCTTATTCCGGGAGATCACTATCTCTGAAGGTATCCACAGTTAAGATCTTTTAGATCTCTATCTATAAAGTCTTAAGCTCTTGAAGATAAGACTTAGAGATCACCATCTCTAAAGCCTTGTCATCTTTGAAGATATCGTTATTACTGCAATCAAGTGTTTTCTCTCAATAGTAGGATTAGCAACACTTTGCTACTCCCACTGAATGGCAGATATCTGGCTTTTATACACATTTAGCATACACTTAGCTTCACGGAACTGATGCAGAGGTGCAAGCAGTTCTAGCATTCACTTCCTCAACTCTTTGAGGTGCTATCCCTTTAGATAGGTCAGTACCAAATCTCAAGGGAAGGAAGCCTTTCTTGGAATTTCCAAGATTGGAATACGTCCAAGGTGTACTACAAATGTGACAGTCCCAATACCCTCTTTTCTTTGCTTCTGAACAACTTCAGAACTAAGATCTAAGAGGTATTCTTGAGATCATATCTCAAGGTATGGAATAGCCAGAATATAAAACACTTATTATCATCCTTATATCATTCCAAATAATTAGGATATTATCTACATTTAGCACGATGAACACAATGGCACTCCCACTAAGCTTCACATGGTACATCAAGGTTCTATTTGAAATCATAACATTTATAATTTCATCAAATCTTATGTTCCAACTACAAGAAGCTTATTTGAGTCCATAGATGGAGTTCTTTAGCTTTCACACCTTACTTTCCCCAAACATGAAACCCTGGGGCTACTTCATGTGAATATCCTCAGAGAGGTATTCTTAGAGGAATGCAATCTTGACTTACATCTTGAAGATGCAACAGTCAAGTTGTGCAGCTAGGATTAGCAATATTCTGATGATTTCAAGCATGGTTTCCAAAGAGCAAGTCTCATTGCAAGCAATGTCTTCTCTTACGGTGTGCAGCTCATGGTTACGAACCGAGCTTTGAAGGTCTCTACCTTCTCATCAGGTTCCCTCTTCTCTTGAAGATCCATTTACACCTTTATGGGTCTTACCCATATAGGTGGATCCTCGAGGGTCCATATACAACACTTGTATATGAAGTCTACTTTAGACTTTATTGCTACTATCCATCTTTCCATGTCATGATCCTTAGGAGCTTCATCACATGAAGTCCGATCACTGTCAGACTTAACTGACACATGGAATAATCCTCAAACTCATTTGAAGAGGTATTAATGTTTCACCTTTAATTATCCTTCTAGTTTCCGATCTCAAGAGCCTCATTACCATCTCAAGATTAAATGAGTTCCTACACTTCATTTTCATCTTGATTCTCAAGAGAGTCATCCTCTAAGAATCACATTCTTAGAGATGAGATCTTTTAAGAATCTCAAGGTCATAAAGTAGGTATCCAATACCATCCTTTATTTTCCTAATGAAGTAGCACTCTCAAGTGCTAGATTCCAGCTTACATGCATGGAACCTCATTAAGGATATATATTGTAGTCTCTACTACACATATATACTTGGAAACTAAGGGATAATTATGCTAAAAATTCATCATTGACCAAATCATGTCACACATGATCCAATTGTATCTCCCTACAACTTCATTGAGTTTAGGTGTGTTAGGAGGATTGAGATAGAAATGATATTCATATCTCCATAAGGTATTCTTTGAATTTTATCTAATAGGTACTTGAGACCTTGCTTAGATCAAATTCATTTCATCTTTCTTCAAACTTTCGTTCTAAACCAAAATTGTGAAATCTTTGAACATTTCAAAGGTTTCTCAGGTGAAGAGAAGAAATCTCATAACATACGTAATCATCAATAGATATCACATATCCATCATGTTTACTATGATATAGATGATCTACAAATCTTTAGAATTCAGAAGAATTCACCCCCGTCACGGATGAGGGGGCAGCCTAAACCTACATCAATATGTATGAGATCTTGAATACCTCGACATCTAACACCATTCCCAGAGAAGGGTGTATTGGACATTTTACTTCGAATACAATATTCATAAGTATGTAAGATTTGAAATTTTAGACATTCAAAAGTTTCATCTCTTACTAGTCTATTGATCAAATCAATAGACAAATGTCCAAGGCTTGATGCCAGATCATTGTCAAATGATCTTCATCCTCCTATTGATCTTATAAGGTTTGATTTTCAGTATTAGAAATCTTAATGAACCATTCATTAATATTCTAATTTTATGGAGTCCACTAGATGTTAGATTACTATCTGAAATATTTCCATCATAACTCTTTATGATAGTTCTATCTCAGAATTCATGTTTATTTCCAACATTTAGAAACAAACAATGGGGGTATTCTAATATCTAGGTCATAGAGACATTCTCTAAGACTAAGGGCTCTCCCACTGAGAATATGAAGTCTATCTATCCAATAGCGATTGCTGCAACAATTACAGTAATATCCATGTAGATGACTACTAAACCTTAAGATCAAATTTCTAATCTTCTAATATGTATATGCAACCAATTGCAATTGTCATTAGAAGATTGGGATACAATTGTCAGACTTTATCTTATGAAATAAGAAAGTCAGAGTCAATGATTTACGTAGATTATTCTGATGCTCTATCTGAGTCCTTCACTAAGGATTTTAGACAGACTTGATAGTCATACTATCAACACATCAACATATTGCAGTATTGGCATTCATCCAACTCTTTGGATGTCATATGGAAGTCACAGAAGTAGGTCAACTCTTTGACTTTCCTTCTTACTCGGGTCCGACCCATGCTTCCACTGCACTCTCTTAATCTATAAACAACCATTGCTTAAGACTAAGGATCTCTTATGTTGAATTCTAAGGATTTCAATACAAGAGCATTTCAACATTTATACATGCTTCATTAAATTCATTCAAAATGATTATTATGAAGCTTCATGAATGACTTGAGTATAGATAGTAGAATGATGACACTCATCATATCTACATACATCTTAACTCTTAGAGACTTAGGTTCAGGTAGGTATTCAAACATTTTGAATACATCATCTCTTTCGAGCCACCATTCTGCATAATGCAGAGAACCATGTCATTCATAATTAAATGTCTAGAGCACATACGTATGCCAAAATATCTTCATTTCTTTTATAAGGATTATTCGACAATTACGATCACCATCGACATGTCACTTCCAAAGTACACTCGATGAAAGGTCAAGACTATAGAGACATACAAACCCTAAGGTGATGTATTATTGTCTTATTTAATTGTCATTCCTCATTATGTTGAGGAAACTTGCTCATTGCAACCACATACAATATGTGTCCAATTGCAAGTACAATATCTGGATCAAGAGTCAATCCATGATATTTTACTGGTTATTATTGAGTATAACATTGAGTGGTTTAATGATGGATTATCTGAAATAAGAAAATTGCATAAGAGTATATATATTATATATACATGTTTTACTTTGATTTAGGAATTTTATATCAAAGTTGTCTTGCCTTGTCAACATTGAAAGTTCATTCCCTTAATCACTTTCAATGTAAGAGATATTCTTACCATTATATCTCTAGCAAGATCTGGGATCTCCTTTCCTATCTTCGTTGCATCCCAATAATATGAGAACCTACAACTCGGATAAAAAGAAGCGGGAACACATTCTGCCTTGCAAGTCCAACTTGCATCTCCCAATTCGGTCTTTAACACCCGGGCCCACCACCCCTAAGATGATGTTGACCCGTCATTAATTGAACCAACCGTCAACAGGCTTAATACTCGCTATACGCAATCCAATATCGCCCCAATAATATGAGGACCCGATATTGGGGTCACTACGTATACGGCCTTACTCTTTCGAGAAGCAAAGACCCCGCTCCAATTAAATCATATGTAGGATCTGTCACTTCGGACAGGCGTCTCCTATATACAACAACTGGCGACGGAATCCTTTGCCTTGACGGGAGACCATGGATGTCACTTATGTGATCCTCCACCTCATATTCAAATTGTATAATTAATTATCGTGAATCGCATTCACATAATTAATTCTTCCAAGGGAAATACACAGCTATTCATAATAGAGTGTTTATTGGATATAATTAATTTAATCACATTAAATTAATCATCAGTCCAATCATCAATCAACAAACATGTCTTTTACTTGAATAGTAGGTATAATCTCAAAATACGTATTATTCGAATTTTAATAATTAGAAAAATACACATTGACTTTCTCCGGCATTATACAATCCCTACCCGCTGTCATGGCCAGTACCGACGAGAGTGGGACGGACCACATACGTTGCAACCCGCTACCCCAATGCTCTCCGACTAGGCACCATATCCGCCTCGGAAAAGGATAATACCAGATAGACCATCATGTACTTTGAGATGTTCATCGGTTTTTCAACCGAAATTATAGCATATAATATAAATCAAAACATTTTTTATTATAAGGAGATTTGCTAGACAAATCCCCAATCATATTCAAGCAAAAGGGTTTTTCATGTAAAAGTTGTCCTACAACAATTTTAGGATAAACTATGGTTTTCATGAAAGCAATGTTTGTTGATGAACCAATGATCAAGATCTAATATCTCATCATTGTGGTTTAGGCAAGTGTCATTCAATGAAATAATTATCTCTTTAAATATTTCACAAATATTTATCACTAATTATTCCAGAAAATTAACAATTAATTTTCATCATGATAATTGAATGACATATCAGAAGGTTCAAGATCAAAAATGTCAATTTCCAGCAGTGACCCCCAATCACTAAAATTAACATATCTTGATCAATTTAAATCCAAAAATTGCAAACTCAGTTTCCAAAGATTGCCTATTTGATTTATTAAAGAATCCAAGTGATAATTCACGCATTTAGAGGCGGATTAAAACCGTAATTATCTCATTAATCACGTTTAAATCCGCAGTTCCCGCAACAGTGAATATAGGCATATTCAAAAGACCATATCTTGAGCAAATGAAGTCCAAATTTAGTAAAATCAAGTCCTATGGTTTCCTTGTTTAATGGGAAAAAAATCCAATTGAAAATGTCGTGTTTAAATGTTAACAGTGCCGAAAAATTCAATTAGACAGAGGTGCGAAAATTGAAATGCACTAAAAATTTCGCAACCCCTTCAAGAACCAAATCGTCTAAGGTCTATAGATCATATCCAAAACCTTATTCGACCTATGGCTCTGATACCACTTGAAGGATATTGAGAATCCTCAAGCGCATCACGGAAGCGTGTCGATCGCATCGTATGCAATCGGAGCAACTAGTCATACTAGATGCTAGATGCAGCGGAAATTAAAATTTTTAACTTTAAAGATGAAACCACATGATCACGAGAACACTTCTCGGATCGTTTCATCAAACCACAAAGTATAAGGAATACCTCATGAAGCGTGGTTGTGATCGCGAGATCCCAAAGTAGAGATCCTCCTATCTTAAGTCCGACCCACGGAGAATGCGCTTGCGGGCACGATGATGAGTCGCGTCCTTCCCGCAATCCTTTGACGAAGATCCAAGCGTCGAGGCGTAGCAAAAATGATATCCTTCCTAATACACAAAGTGGACGGCCACTTGACTATTAGGGAGACCCTACGAGAATTAGAGAGAGAGAGAGAGTAGAGTTCTTCAACTCAAGAATGTTGTAACTTGGAAAGGCTACCCTAGCCCTCCTTTTATACTAGTTTAGGGTCCAATGGATCTCAATCCATGGGACACATGGATCCAAGGGCTATGCTTGGTCCATGCTAAATCAATGGCTATGATTGTTGTTGGTTAAAACCAACAGCATTAATTTAAATTAAAAAATGTTGCAACATTATCAACATAATTTAATTTAACATTAACTAATTAAGAGATAATGTGATAAATAAAATGGAGTCAACCAACCTCCCTAAAATTGGGGGGCGTCACCCATGAACAATTCATGGGTGACGCCACCTATGAATGGTGGTCAATTTTGGCTCCTTTTTTATTTATCTTATTATTCCTTAATTAATTTTGTATTCACAAAAATATTCACCAAATTAATTCCTAATTAATTTGTGAATATTTCAATCATGCCATTGAATATTATGTGAATCATATTCACAACCCAAACTAGTTAGTAAATTGCATTTCAAATTAATTAATAAATGTGAATCTAATCCACATTATTAATTAACAAATGCTATTCACATAAATTCTCTCTCTTATATATGTATATTATAAATCATATTTATAATACACATACATCATGGATAGTGTTATCCACATTCTCTTAATCCTTGGTAATTAAATCCCATTTAATTATCTTAGACAATCATTTTCACAATATGAATTATATTCATATCAAACTTGATAATTAAATCTTATTTAATCATCAAGTCCTTGCTTGGATATTTCATCAAAAGAATTATTCTTGAACCCTTTCATGAATAATGTGATTTCTCCGCGGATACTTGGAGATAAGGACAGGGCGATTGTATTATTCCACGTATAGTGACTTGGATGTTGAGATCTTATCTCAAATCCAGATCTTACGAACCTCCCACAGATGCTTGATTAAATCAAGACCGCAAATCCAATCTTCTCATTGAATCTGAATCTCATTCAGATCAATGTCTAACACTTGGACTAAGATCGGATTGCTTCTCTACTGAAAGGAGTCACTAAAATCCAGACCTGTTTCATCACTCCCTCGGAATGGAAGCGTCATGGATATACAATCGTTTATGATCACATCACCCTCAGGTATTCCCAATACCTGTACATCCTGCATACTGGAAGACCCATGGTCAACCCGAAGATCAAGATCTATTTTGCACTGTCTTCTTCAGGGTTTGATCACCAAGTTTCTCATTTGATCATTGGGATTTGGTATCGGTCATATACTTTCCAAAAGCATATATCATACCTAGGTCTTGATCATATACTTTCCAAAAGTATATATCAAACCTACAAATTCAGTCAAGCTTCCAAAGCAAGACGACCGTGCACAGAATTTGATTCTTCCCAATATCTCATGAGTGAGCTCATGTCTTCCGGTTCAGTAGTGAACCTGTATGATCCCTTTGAGAGATCGTATTACTCATATGCCCTTACATGCACACCCGCGCGCCGGTGTATAGACCTTGGTTAGGTCATCAACCTATTGGTCTGCCAAATGTACACACTCAGACATATAGTAACACATCTGTCTCCGGTCAGAGGATGCGTGCCTATGTTGTGACAGCATTCAACATAGGACTTAGGTTATCTCGATCTCGTTAAGTCAACTCTTTGACCTAAATAATCTGACACCTCCGAATCTCTATTCCTATGCAGAAGACCTACATCAAGAGGTCGGACAGATATCAGCCTATGTGAGAAAGGATTGCCATCTCCTACTCAGGCTGGAGATCACATCTTAACAATCATTTGACGGTGCTTGATGAGTCCTCAACCTAACTCTTTAGATATTCATCCAAGCACCAGCCTCTATGATTCAATAATTGAATCAACAGCTGTATGATCATTAAGATAGCCATGGTACATAACCCTAATTGTACAGAGGGACCTATTATGCAAATTATTTATTCTTTATTTCAGATCAGGGAATGATATTTGCAACAACAGTTATTGCATAATGGCTCGTCGTGGACTCACATGTCCAACAGATTCTAACATCGATACATATACACACTTCATCTTCCTTCTTCACTACTGCCAAACCTTCTTGATCCCTATATATTCTCACTCCATCTTGTATAGGTTTTCTTCTTTATTTTGTTCCCTCCTGTTTAGCCATCCAAAATCCCTTAGGACTATCTCGTGGTCTACACAAGGAGGGACCACTGAGTCACTGTGATGATAGCCCAAGACACCCAAGCGGCTAAGCAACAATCAACCCACGCTATAATAATCTAGCAATGAATAAGAAGAGGTGTCCACCAAAATTTAACAATTGTATAGTGGACAAGCAGGTAGGGGTCGAACTCAGGAAGCAATACATGGTAGAGTAGATTATTATTTATAAATTAATAATAAATAAATAATATAGGTATGGATGTATATATCTACACACTATTTACTTAGGTTTTTACGGGTTCTTAATTTTTAATTTTTTATATTTTCTTATAAATATAGTTTTATAATTTTTATTTCCTTTTTATGATTTTCTACTTTAAATATATTTTTTAATATATAATATAAATATATAAATATATATATATATACATATAATACAATGAGGAAGGGAGCCTACTTTGTGAAGTAGGTAACCTTACCTACTTCACATCTATTTTTAGCAAAATTTTTTATTTTTTTTGAAAAATATCATTGTGGATTTTCATAACTATATCCCTCTAATTTGTCATTCAAATTTCGTCAGAAACAGAGACTCCTACGGCCTCCATTCAGAACAAGTAAAATACATCAAATCTATGACCGCTAAAAAATGATTGTCTGGATGGAGGCCGTAGGAGTCTGTTTCTGACAAAATTTGAATGACATATTAGAGGGATATAATTATGAAAATCCACGGTGGTAAATTCCAAAAGAAATAAAAATTGCAAAAAATGGATGTCTTACCTACTTCACAAAGTAGGTTCCCTTTCCTCTAATACAATATAGGGTATTGTAATTTTAAATATATCGATAAATAAAAAAATTCCATAATAAATTTTTTTGTGCTTTTTATATTTTTCTAATGTTTTTGTGATTTTATGAAGATTTTTTATAATTTTAGGTATTTTTAAAGTCCCAAATATACCAAAATAGGGAGTAAATAGGCAAAGTTGTTTGAGATTTAAAAATAATAAAGGAGGTCAAAAATTCTCAAAATTAATTTTCATATGTATTAAAAATTATAATGAAGTTATTAAATAGAAACTAATGTTTTTAGATTCGTTAAAGAGTTTTTATACTATTATATGGATTTTAAAGGTTTTTAATTTTACCATTTTCTTTTTCTATTTTTAGGGATTTTTGTTCTAGAGATAATATAAAAAATATATTAAACCATTTTTTTGGAATTATTAAGTTAGTTTTTATTATTTTTTATATTTTTAAAGCAAAATGAATAAATCATGCTATTTAATTTTTAATAATTAGAAAATAATCCTAAAATGCAAATATAAAATTATAGCGTGAATGATCAATCATGAATGCACATTCACCTATTTTTTATGATTTTTAAAGCATGGATGATATTTATAAAAAGGGGACAAACATGCACAAAAATATTTAAACTAATAGGGATATTTTTCCAATTAGAATAAAAGAATAAGGACTACACTACAAAATACCCACAAGTTTTGAACTTATACTAAAACTTTAGATATGGAAATATAATCACAAAACCCAGAGGGATTTACATGTAATTTTCCATGCATGTGGGCTACCACGTGAGGTGACATGGTTGTGGACTAAAATGTAATATTAGATTTATTCAAGGGAATACATGCAATTTGTCCACTACTTTTTGAATGCAAAAGAATATTTACCCAACTAATTATCAACTAAAAATAGGTTGAGGGGTATGTTGTAAACTATCCAGATCCGATAGGAGCAAAAGGTTGCCACATGGCGTCACTTAAGGTGCATCAAACGACGGAGATGAATCATCGTATCACTTCGAGTGGACATTCCATATTAGGTCTGGGCCTTGGCATTGATCATACAACTCACGGACCTGTTGGATGAATTAGAAAAGAACAATGCTCTGTCGACTTTGGATCTTTGATTTATCGCACCTCCGCCCATGATTTGACTCGCCAAGGGGTCCAGTAGATATCGGGTTCTACTCTGTGCATGTGGGGACAATATGAATAAAGTGATCTGGTTTGAAGCGATGGTGAAGATGAGTAGAAAAATAGTTGGGATGACGAAAGAGTCGGCTCGGAGCTCATGCTCCATATTTACATAAAATCCTAATTTCACCTTAAACTATTGGATTAACTAGCAAACTAAATGCCAATTGAAATCTAAGATATATAAATTACCTAGAAAGCTGGAAATGGGGGCAAGGGCTCAATTCAGGTTGAACCGAGGAGCGGTGACCTCACGGTAGTGCTCTTCCAGAGATGGTGGATTTCCTAATCTGCCTCTCCTCCTTGTTGCAGAAGGTAGCTCGACCTTGATGTCATCAAGATAATGCTCTAGGGCACACTTTGAGGTGGCACGGACGATGGAAGAATGATCAAGACCAAAAATGGTGAAGGTGGTCAGAGTTTATAGGCTGGGAAATGGTGATTTTTGAGGTGACTTTGTGTGCAAAAAGAGGAGGGTTGGTAAAGATGCAGGGGCATGGGTGAGTCGAAGGTTCATGTTATGGAAGGGCGATTAGCTCGAGAGAAATGGGTGTATGGAGGTTGACTGATAAATCGACGAAGGAGGGGCCTAGTGAGTCTGACGAGGGTGACTTGGGTCAGACGTACATTTGACCCAGTTCCATAATTGAATGTGCCTGGTTGGTCCACATGGACTAACCGGGAAATTTCGGAGCAAAAATGCCTTCAAAAGTTAATATTAAATAGTAGATGCTTTAAATAATTTTTAATTAAAACATAGAAATTATCCTAATTTTATGTAGTATTTATTACCTATTTTTATTTATTTTCATGAGGTTATTTATGAGGAGTAAATACTTACAGGTATAAGTATAGGTATATTGACCTATGTTTTGAATATTTAATTTTTATTTTGTATTATACATTTTATTATTTTATTCAATTAATTTATATACTTATATCATCTAAATATGTACAAATTAATTTTTTATGTATTTTTCTGGTATAATACATACACTTAATTAATTGTAGGTATAAAATACATACGTGCAAGTATAGAATATTCATCTATGTATTTTGATATATATCAAAATCACTTAATTAAAGTGATTTTGATATATTTTGAGTTCATATGAAGGAGATACATGTCTGTGACGTTGGATTTTTGGATTCTTATTCTAGGTATAGAATGTACAATTTGCATTATTATTACATGAAGTAAAGTTTGTATTTTTCTACGTATTTTTATAAACAACTTTCATGTACAAATTTTATTGATTTGATATATAAATAATAAAGAATAAAACAGGCTCCAAAGATTAATTATTGGCCTATATTTTTAGGGTTTTCAAATGACTATAAAATTATTAAACTTGCAGGGGCATAGATGTAAATAAAAATAAATTGGAGGGATAATGTGCAAATATACCAAATGTTTTTAATTGCAATTCATAATTAAAGTACTAAAAAGAAATTATGAAAGGCATGAGAGCCTCTATGCAAAATCACCACATCACATGAGACCGCACGTGAGGTGACACGGACTGGAACCAATTACAAATAAAATAAAGGTAGGGTCTTCTTGCAAATATTACAAAAATATAATAACATCAAGTTTGAGTATTGAATAATAAATTACAAAAAAGGAGGAGTTGAATAATGCAAAATACCCTCTATACGGTGCGATCCGACGGCTCATATGTCTTCAATAATCCACGTTGCGTACTCCTAATGGTGAATTTCGCTTAGTCGATGAGTGATCGAGATTAGATCTTGACGCTTGATCAAATGGATGCAAGGCAAAGGATCCAGCAGTGACTGGCGAATCCGGCACGAGACGAAGATTCAATGGTTTGAAGGGCAGCTGGAAGAACACGCCGAGAACTTGTCGGTGGAGAGCTTCGACCACTCATCCTTTGCTCTTCCAACCACTTGAAAGTCTCAGAGCAGGGGCAAAATGGATTTGGGGCTCCTCTGCGTCAGATGGCAGCGTTAGGAGGTACGTCGAAGCACCGATGGCGTCAAACGACCTCAGGGAAGAAAGTGGCTCCAAGTACCTCCATCGAAGTCGAAGTTGACCCCTGAAGGGTCCTTAACCTCCAAGAACTACATAAAAGCATGTACAAGAAAAACAAGGGGTCTTTGAGGTTCTATTTAATGAAATGATTATGTGGTGAGGTGCGGTGGTTGTTGCTCTAGCAAAGGGAGGAGGAGGAGCACCGGGATCTTGCTCCATAAAGGGGCCCATAAAATAATGCTTGAGGCATCGAACACATCTGAAATTTGAATATATTTCAAGGCATCGTGTCTCTCATCCAATGAAGGCACCCATCTTCTAATAGTCAATGCAATGCTTCACAAAATCCTCTGCTTCTTTGAATAAGGTTGGGCACCAGAGGTTGCATTGAAGTACCTTGTCATGTGTTTGCTAGAGTGGTGACCTTCGATTCCTGAGCTTGACAATGCTCAAGGACACTATGTACTTCCTCATGAGGAATGCACCTCCTCCAGATGCAATATCCCCCCTCATGAAAGAGATATGGATCCTCCCACTGATAGAAACAAATATCTGACAAGAACTTGTCCATATTTAGCTTGGGCCAATCTGGTGGAGTTTGGACACAAGATAAATCACACTATCGGTGAACTAGGGGAGCGAGATAACTCAGAATTGCCTCATCTGGAAAGGATTCATTTATCAGTATTAGGCTCTACTAAGGAGTATCTGGCTCTGGCAATTAGGATAGATGATCCACCACTGTATTTTTAACTCTAGGCATATTAAATATTTCAAGATCGAATTTCTGGAGTAGAAGGATCCATCTAATTAGCTTTGGTTTGACATCCTTCTTTTCTTGCAAGTAGCTGATGGCAGAGTGGTCTGTGACAATCACTTTGGATCCGAGAAGATGACATTTAAACTTCTCTAGGGTGAAGACAATCACGAGAAGCTTTTTCTCAGTAACTGTGTAATTCTTCTGTGCTTCATCAAGAGTTCTGCTGGCATAGTGAATCTCAAATGGAAGATTGTTTCTCCTTTATCCCAGAATCGCTCCAATGGCATAGTCTGAGGCATATATAATGATCTCAGATGGTAGAGATCGATATGGCAGTTGCGGAATAAGGGCATGAGTGATCAGATCTTTCAATTGGTTAAAGGCTTGGGGGACTCTGTCATAAACAATAAAATTATCCTCCTTTCATATAATCTCAGTCAACGGTCATGCAATTTACTGAAATCCTTAATGAATCTTCTATAGAATCCCACGTGCCCTAGGAATGGATGTACTTGCTTTAGATTTGTAGGTGGCTAAAGCTTAGAGATGACTTCCAACTTTGCGGGATCAACCTCCATGCCACATTATGAGATGACATGAACTAGCACAATCCCCTCGATTATCATAAAATGGCTCTTCTCCCACGAAAGCACCAAGTTGACTTCGCATCATCTTTTCAAAACTAGTTCTAAATAAGATAGGCACTCATCGAAGTTATCTCCATAGACCGAGAAATCATCCACAAACACCTCGAGGAAACTATCAACCATCTCTGTAAACACTGCCAACATGTATCGTTGAAATGTCACTAGAGCATTGCATAAACAAAATAGCATTTATGGAAGGCATACGTATCGAACGGACAAGTTAAGGTAGTCTTTTCTTGGTCTTCCATGGCGATAGAAGCCTGATTATACATATCCAAGAAGCAAAAATACTCCTTCGCTACCAATCTCTCAATGATTTGGTTGATGAAGAGAAGCAGGAAAAGATCCTTCTTGGTAACTAAGTTCAAGCATTTGTAGTCCACACAAACATGCCAGGATGTAGGAACTTCGATAATGATCTCTTATCCTTTATCGTTCTTAACGATGGTGATCCCTGACTTTTTCGGCATGACATGCAAAGGGCTTACCCACTTTGAATAAGAGATGGGATAGATGAAACCCGCATCACACCATTTTGTGATCTTGTTCATAAAAACCTCCCTGAGATTTGGATTTAGTCCTCTATGGAATTCACAAGATGACTTGATATCTTCTTCCAAGTAAATTTGATGGGAGCACAATGAAGGGTTAATCCCATGGAGATCAGAAATTTTCAATCAAATTTATTTGAAGTTTCTTTTGAGAACCTCTCGTCTAGGTGGTCATCAATATTTCTTCCAGCATATCAGTGAGAATCCCATTCTCTAAGATAGCTTGGAAGTCGACTATGCTATCCCACTCCTAGCTTTGTAGAGAGGAATTCATGACTTTAAATGTCATCCATGAAAAGTATTGGGTCTCTAATATCTGCAAGAAAATCACAGTCTTCTATCTCCTCTATAGGCATACTCCCATCAGTTGCAGATTCTGAAGCTTTCGGCACCTGAATCATTTGAATGGGTACCATGTCATTGCTCGAGCGAAAGGTAATCTGTTTGCTGCCCTAATCCACCACTACCTCGACTGTTTGAAGGAATAGTCGTCCAATTATAATAGGGGTATGCAAAAGAGTATCTGAGGTGTCCATGTCGAGAATAATGAAGTCCATAGGGAACTGCATTCCGTGGATCGTGATGATGTCATCCCCTCTTGACTGAAGTATCCACAAACTGCAGAATCATCCTTGTCGACTTGAGCTGTCCCAACCCGAATTCCTTCAGTAGTGAAGTAGGCATCATATTTATTGGCAATCCACTATCAAGAAGAGTTCGGTTGAACTCTTGATCAAACATCATACATCGACCAAGAGGCGCTCTCAAGTCTTTCTTCTTGTACAAGAGATTGTTGATTGCATTTATTGTCCTCGTTGTCAAGATATGCTTCACATTTCTTTGTCTGGCACGATGTAGATGTCTCTTCAAAGTACATGCCTCCTTAAGTACATTATTTATGTTTGGCATGTACTTTATGCCCAGTAGCAAAGGCATCTCAAGAACAAGATTCTAAATAATTTGCACCGCATCCGAATCTGACAAAGTTGTTTTCAAATTTTTAATTTTTTTGGATTTTCTAAAGCATCTAGAAAAGAAATATGTTAGAATCGAATGCATAAATATTGTTTTTATTTACAAAACCAAAATGTATGCCCACATCATTCTTAATATCTGGATGAAAAAAGTAGACTCTTAATCCCTCAAAGTAGTGGGCATTCAAAAATAGCTGGCAGAGCTCCTTTGGATGGATTTAGGTCAGCTACAAATGTTGGCTTCTCCATCACTGGTTGGATGATGCTATGGTTGATGTTGTCCTCTTTTTGCTAATTTCCGCTTTTTTTCATTTTTGGATTTTTTTGGTGCTTCTCAATCTTTTTCTTCTTCTTCATCACCCAACCATGTTGCTGGTCTGGCTAATGAAGAAGAAGCTGATGACTCATATGTGGAAGCTTTATTTTTGCCCTTCATGATTGGAGATAACTGCAACGTCCTACCGCTCCTGAGAGTAACACCATTAGATAATAAAAAAACATGTGCATCTGACTCTTTGGGTTCGGTAAGAACATCACATACTACATGCTCATGCTTTCTAAAATTGTTATGGTTTGCCTCCACCTATGCCTATATCGGTGTCTTTCCAACGCTGAGGTCATCAATCTTCTGACTCATTTCTGCAAGGCTCTAGACAAGTTGAGCCAAGCAATCGATGGTGAGGTTCACAGGATGGACTTCTAACGATTCAGCATGTTGGCCACACTAAGACTGAGAATGGTGTTGAGGTTGCTGATAAGACTACTACGAAGGATACTAAGAAGGAGAATGATATTGTTGATTATGAGGAGAAGGGTGTTGGTATGGCACAATCGCATATTGTTGTTCTGCTGATGGTGAGGTTATTGTCGACCTTTGACAAACCACCTTCCCTATTAGTGAGGGAATGGACGAGAATTTGCAGGATGTCTCTATTGAGATCTATCTGGATAGGCTAGTTGCGCATTATTTGACTAAACTCCATTTATATCCTGAATAAGAAGTGATGGAGGGGAGCATGGATTGGTGAAGTATGGAGTTCTTCTTGGTACACAACCATCTATTATTGTGACTGCTCAGGCCATGAAGGCTCTGAGGATTGCATATAATAAACGTGTTGAACCGTTGGATGGGGCTGACTCTGCTGAGGTGGTTGTGGTGATGCAGGTTCCTTCATCTCAATGGAATTGGCAGTTGATGCAGATACAGAGTTGCAAGAACTAGTGATACTTACCAGAAGCTTCAGTCGCTTGGTAATCTGATCAAGTTTGTCTAAGTGTTGTGTCCTCTGTTCGATCATGACAAGTTTCTCAAGATATTGTGATCATTTTTCAATTATGCCACCTTGTATAGATGACTCCCAATAATGCTCAAATTTGAGCTCTCATCCATATCCTGCTCGTGGGATGATGCCATATGCACTACTTTCTGATGAACTTGTGGATGCCTTTGATAGGAATGAGATGATGATAGGGCAGCTTCTCCTTCAACAATTTCTTCAAAAATCTGCCAAACAACATCCTCATCTTTGTTTAATTGTGAACCACCACAAGCAACATCGATGAGCTTCTGACTCTCAATCATTAATCCACAAAAAAAATGTTGGACCAAGCTGGTCCATGGGATGATGGTGTGGACACTTCTCTTGCAAATCAGTGAACCTCTCCCAAGCCTCATGAATGGATTCATGGGTGGCTTGGGTGAAGTTCACAATGTGGGCTCGCATCTGATTCAACCGCTCAAGAGGATTAAACTTGTGTAGAAAGGCTAACTTGAGTTCCTACCAAGTGGTAACAACCTTCCTCAAATGATTTATCCTGTAAAGAGCCTTATTCTGAAGGTTAAATGGTAATGTTGTCATTTTAATTACGCCTACTAGATTGTTAGGGTAGTGCATGGTTTCACAAATATGCCCAAATTGTTGGAGATGAATGTGGGGTTCTTCATTCGCATTCCCGTTGAAGGTGGGAAGCAAAGCCAAGAGTTGAGGCTTCAACTCAAAATGGACATGGACAACAGGTATCTGAATCCATTATGTCATTTGTCCGACACCGGGGTTGTAAGTCTCTTTGAGGGTCGGTTTGGGATGCCCTCCTCCTGCTTCAGCTGCTCCACATCCATGGGGGCGACCTCCTATCTCTTCTTCTTCACATCCCCCTCTGTTCTCTTGTCTCCTCATGTCATTAAGCATATCCTGTAGGTGACCTGGACCAATGCATGGTCAATGAGTTATTATTGGATCGCTTGTATAGAGGTGAGGAGCTAGGCATTCATCATGTTCTGATCGGGTTGCTGGCCTGACTGCGGCTATGGTTGGTGATGAGGTCCTTTCCCCTTTCCTATAGGAGCCATTTATTTTTCTGGATTGGACTCTGAATTTGATACAATTTGTGGCTCCAGATCGAGCTCTAGATTGCATAAGGAATGATACCCCGTTAGTCTGTATAGATGCACTAATTGAAACAAATTGATATGTGTTATGGTCAACAGAGAACTTCCTTAAGGATGGAGAGGTATAAAACACGAAGTCAATTTCCATCCAAAATGGGCATATTTCGAGACAAGAGTGATCCCAGTTTATTGAAGAGAGTAGGGGATCTGGATAGCGGTTCTCAGAGTTCAAACTGTATTCTCGGGAACCACCCCAAATTGTTGGAGAGGTCGACCGCTTGGAATCGATGTTGGTGATGGTGGAGTCCCAACTAAGCCATCCATGGGTCACCATCTCGAGGCAAAAGATGATATTGATAATAGAGGAATGATACGGAGGTCAATGTGAAATAAAAGGAGTGCACAATATTAGAATGGCTAAAAAAATGAGCAGGGGTCAAATGAATTATAAATGAAGCGAACAATGAGAGTCAAAATTTGCACAAGTGTGCATGACTTTGATCTCGGACCTTAATCTAATCAAACAAACACCAAACAAGTTTTGAATTCCCCAACACAACCCAAGTGAAGCTGTGAGAGTTCGGTTATTTTTATCTTTTCAATTTATGGGTGTATTGCAGGCAAATCTTTTAACAAATCCTTAAGTACGCTAACCCTATAGGATTGTGTGTACTATCGGGAATGTACGTTGTACTTATTCCACCTCCTATGTAACCTGTGATCTATGTACTTTGAGGTTCTTGGTCTCGTGCTTGGGGGGTACTCAACCAAAGATATAGAGAGTACTCGACCACAAGACAATGAGACAAACACCCCCGTGAAGGCATGGCCTATGCTCAATACTTCAGACCAAGTAGGATATTCCACACAAGACAGAAAAATCGTCTCTCCCATGTACGATAGAAGCGTCAATACTTTACTACTCCAAGTGATAACCAAGGCTGCCACAGATCGTGTTTTGGGCTCTAATCCTTAGGGACCATGCGACACTTAGTTTGGAGTGTACTTGAAAGCAATGAGGTTTCTATGAACCGAAAACAAGGATGTCGATTACTAATTTTAATTAAGATCAAAGTTTATTTAGTTGTCCCCTAGTTTTAGAATTTTTTTTGCTTTTCACTTTTTTCGATATTTTTCAAAGCAATCCGTCTAACAAATTTTTTATTTTTTTTGATCCTAAATGTGATATAAAATAGGTGGAGAGAACGGAAAGCAATGCAAGTGGATACGAAACTGGAAGTCTCATTCTCATATCAAATGATGCATGCAAAGTAAGAAGACTCACAGTACTTCCCAGCACTCTCCATGTGAGATGCAAGGCAAAATTAAAATGTTTACACTATATGGGGATATGTAAGAGTGAAATCATCCTAAACAATACTTGTTATTATCTAAAAGAACAAAATGCAAATTGCCCAAAGATGGATCTTAAGTGTCCGGTCTTGGGGACTCCTCGATGTCTGCCACAATGGGTCATGCAAGCGTTGTATGGAGTCTCTCATGGTGCGCAGTTCCAAATTCAAGAATTTTACAATTAGTTATTTGACTAAGTCCAAATGTATATCACTATGGGTACATGATTCTATTAGATGTTTGGACCTAACTACCGAGTCAAGCAAGCCTAAATCTAGGGGGCTTTAATCACATAAAAAATGAAAATAAAGGCGGAAAGCTCAGAACACAAGAAATAAAGTAAAATAAAGCGAGAAAACATGAAAAACCACAACGAGATCCCTTGGTAAACAATCACTCAAGCAATGGACCGCATTGGTGTTGCAGTGTCCAATTCCATAATTATTACAAATAATTATATAAAAATAAATAAGGCACTCTCCTCACAAAAAAAATAAAAACTCTAAGGCCGTTGCTCTTCTCCTCTCTCTCTCTATCTCCTTCCCTGCTCTCTCATGGTCAGCTCACAATAAGAAGAACTGAGCTCCTCACAACTCGGGTGCGTCCACCTACTAGGAAGTGACCTTCGCCACATGATCCCTCGCAAGAAAGACAAACAAAGAAAGTGGTCAGAACAGATCAAATAATAATTAAATATAGAGAGAAAAATAGAAGAAAAATAATATGCATAACAATATACACAAAGATACGTTATCCATTGCTCGTAACCACTATAATAAGGGGAGTGATCTTGTGGTCCGCACAAGGTGTGGCCACTAAGTCGATGCGATAATAGTTCACCACGACCAAGTAACTGAGCAACAATCAAATCATAAATGAAATAAATCAAGCAATCAAAGCAAGTGATGTGGATGGAAATTTATTATAACCCTACAATATATGTATATAGTGACAAGTATGGTAGGTGTCTAACATGAGAAGTACGGGACGTAACATGTATTATTTAATCGAATAAATAAAGCAATTGTATACACATATGCACAAATTCACTAAATGTGTGTGTGGGCTTTACATAAAATAAAATAATCTTTTTTTATTACAAATAATATAATAATTAATTAATTAATTATATAAATTTAATTTAATATTATAATTAATATCTATACATAAGGGTATATATAAAGGAATAATATATATATATTATGAGTACTATATAGTATAAAATATATTATAATTATAAAAAAAAATCAAAAAATAATCAAAGAGAATAATCCATTTTATTTTTTAGGGAATAAGATAGGTATTTATAAGACTTAATAATAACATAAATTATATATAATGATATATATATATATATAAGTTATATAGGGTATAGTATATATAAATATAGATAAAATAGTCAAAATAGACAAATAAAATCTTTTATGTTTTTCAAATATTTTTCTATTTTTATGTATTTTTGAGGAAATTTTGCAATTTTTTATATTTTTAAAATATAAAATATAGCAAAACATGGATAGTTTAAAAGGATCGAAATGATTCGAGTTTTAAAAATAGGAAATGGTCTAAAAATATCTCAAAATCAATTTTAATAGGTATATGATATATATTATGGAATAGAAACTAATTTTTTTATTTTTTAAAAATATTTTGCAAACTTTTTCGGTTATCTAGGGTTTGCTAAGTTTTATAGTTATTTTTGATATTTTTATGAATTTTGGTTTGTAGCTATAAAATACCATAAAAGTAACAAGTATGTTTTTGGAATTTTTCAAAAAGGTTTTATATTTTTTGTATTTTTCAAGGAAAATAGAAAATAAAATGGCTCCAAATGATTTTTATAAAATATTAAGTGCATGCAAAATGGAAAATAAAAATGTGTCGTGAATAAGCAACTAATCGTGCACATACCTATTTTTTTGAGAATTTTGAGAGCATAAGAGCTATTTAAAATAAAAAAAATGCAAAAATAAAATTCCTTTAATATGATAGGTGTGTATTTGTAATTAAAATAACAAGTAGGAGAACACATGCAAAATATACCAGAAGTTTGAACTAAAACTCAGTTTTTTATATATTAAATGATAATATTCAAAACTCGCAAGGGTATAAGCATGAAATACCAAGCTCACGTGGGAAGCCACATGAGCTGAGCTGGCAGGGGTCCTCGGTGCAAATACAAACAGGTACGGGGATATAGTGCAATATTCACACCAAGTTTTAACTGTACGAAAATATTTACATTATTACTTTAGCGAATACAAAAATACAGAGGGACATGACTGAAATAAACAGTCGTCAAGCGGGAGCGAACGGTGTTGAGCAGGCTACGCCAACCCATTTAAATTATTGTACGATTCTAGAGTGTCGCTTCGATTTAATCTCTAATGGCCCAGATTAGATCTTGTCCTCTTGCTTGATATGACAGTGCTCGAGGCCTCTGGAATAATGCGAAGAACGGATCGTTGGGCAAGATTCGATCCTTGAAATCTCATCCCTTCAGTGCTCAACTTCCTCCCCGAAGGGCTCCTTGGTTTGTGGGTGACCTTTCGAATCTACAAGTCCTTCCACAAGCATCCAGGTCCCCTCGACCGGGCCCTTGGGGGACTTCTTCCTAGAGCTCCTGTCAAAATTCAAAATGGGCTCTAGATGCTTCATTGGGTGCTCAGATCTGCATGAAAGGCTTCGACGACTCGAGACAAGGGTCTTGTTCCAAAAAGAGAAGCACAATGCTTCCTAGAAAAGGTGAATGGGTGCAGCTATGGTGATGAATGATAGATGGAGCTTGAGGCCTTGATTCCTTGTAGGAATCAAGGGGGAAAATGTTGGTTCATATGTAGAAGATAAAAGGGATCGAGATGGAGTGGAAATGGGATGAGGAGTGGGTTGAATCACTGTGAATTAGCATGGAGCTCAAGATCCAAGTGATTTAGGACTTTTTCAAATTAAACCTATTGATGATATTAAAAGAGAAAGTAAAGGTGAAAATTAAATCTAAGCCTACAATGTTACCTAGAAATGCAAGGGAAATGGCTTGACTTGACTAGGGCCAAGAAGCTGGACCTCACGATGGAGATCTCACTGGAGATGGTTTGATACACCTCCTCACTCGTTCCTCCTCACTATAGATTGATGTGCAACGCTCTTGTCACTAATGCGACACTTGGGAACCAATCCGAGGGGCTAAGACCGAGCTAGGAGGGATCAAATCGAGCAAGGAAGCCGAGGGGGATATTTATAAACATGGAGGAGAGGGCTTGTTGATTAGTGATTTCTGAATAATCGAGGGTTGTACAAGGGATTAAGGGCTTATGTAGGCATTAGGTTCGATCATTATATGATTTGCATGAAAGATCTGATAAAAAAGAGTGATTTGGCACATGGGAAAAAGGGTAGAATACAAGGGTTTTCTCATCTTAATGGAGGTAGGTGGCCTGGGTCGAAGAGTTGACCTAGGTTAATTAAGCAAGTTCCCTGACTGGTCCACATGGACCAATCAAAAAAATCATGGAACAAAATTTCTTATTGATACAATTTCAAATAGTAAATTATTTAATTAATTTTAGGTCAAAATATAAAATATACTTCTAATATTATGTAGTATTATGATTTATATTTATTTTTTCAGGTAATATGTTATAATTTAATATTCACATGTATACTTCTAGGTATATTTACATATATACTATATATTTTATTTGTATTTTGTATTTTATAATTTAGTATTTCATACACACAATTTATATATTTATAACTTATTTAAATACACATGCATATATTTTTATTGTATTTTTTAGAAGATATTTGTACCTTTAAATAAATAAATGTATTTACTATACAAGTATATATAGGTAATGCATCAATGTATTTTAGTAGAATATTTTTTATGTACATATACTATAAATAATATTTACAAAATTATAAAAATATAAAATTGTACAAAATATAAAGGACAAATAAAATGAATATTTTATTCAGGTATAATGTACAATAGGGGTTCAAAACCTAACTTTTACGTCTTAACTTCAAAATAAATCAAACAACCTTCATTAAGTAGCAAATTAGAAGTTATATACAATTAGAGATGATTTTTGATGAATTTCGAGTTCATATGGAGGAGATACAGGTCTGTGAAGTTTGGATTTTGAAATTTTATTTTGAATGTAGAAAGTACATTATGTAGAACTTTTATGTGAAATAAATTTTGTATTTTTTTATTTTCATCTACTACTTTAATGTACAAGTTTTTATTATTAGAAATGTAAAAATAATTATAAAACATAACTGACAAAATGTAGTTATAGATGAATTAAAATTTGGGTTTTTGATGTGATTCCTATATAATTCATCTGTCTATCTCCCCCTACTTTATTCCTTATCGACCAAGTCATCATGATGACAAGGTCTTGGGGTCTAGGGTCACTTAACACATATGATGTCTCCTTTTCTTTTTCTATTCTTCTTTTATTCTTTAATTTTAGAATTAAATATAATAAATAAATAGTATTTTATATAATATTTTAAACAAATTACAAAGTGTTTATTTTGACAAATTAATGATATATACATGCATTTAGCTAGGAATTTAAGGCCAAAATGAAAGAATAAATATGATGAAATGGATATTCATAAATTTCAAAATCTCATGTTTTCAAAAAAAAACAAAATGTTTTTTTTCCAAAATTCTTTCATAAAAAATACAAAATTCAGAAATTATTTCATAGAAATATTCACTTGCATTCGCATATTGTGAAAAGCTATTGGAGTTTGAATCGAGTTACGAATGGAAAGCAAGAAGTGAGATTGACATGATCTTAATCCACTTAATTAAAAGAAACTTCATTAAGAGACTAGATTTCAGAAACTTCAGGTCCTTTACTAAATTCTCCTAGTTTAACGAGATTATACTTAGTCTTCATCCCTAATGTCTAAGTTGATTGCTACATATCATAAGTTCGACTCTTAAATAGTGAGATACTTTGAACTCATGCACATCACACTTAGCTCGACCTAGTTAAGGAGTTGAAAGGCCAGATCAATCTGAGTAGGGTCGACAGTAAGCTGCTTTGTCAAGGGTCGTTGAAGAACCATTCTTAGGGACTGATAGAATCAATGTATGACCTACTTTCTCTAGTTGCATGGCAATCTAAACACTGAAGTAGCTTGTTGAAATAAGGCTTCGAATGAGGGATAATATGATGTCACTTAGCCATTCAATCGAGGTGGTCAATGCAACCACATCACATGACTATTTAATTTTTCACCCATCCACCAAATAGAGGGCAAACCCTCACTTCCAAAAAAAAGAGAGAAATAAATGGGAGAAAGGATTCTAGACACATAAATAGTGCAAGTACAACACAAAGCAAAATTTTGACCACAATGGTCCAATGCCTACAAAAAGGAAGTCTTAACTACACTGGTCAAGTTTCTAAAGAGAAGAATTAGCTACATTGGTTGATTTTTAAACACATGTTTTGTGATGCAAACAATACTTGAGTGAGAAGGGAATACCTGACTCCTTGAGGAGAGTAGTTAGGGAAGTTGATTGGATGGTCATTCATTGCCATTATAAAGGAAGAGATAACACACTTCACTCAAATTACAATTAATCTCAATATCATGAAATCTGCTTATGAGTTGGTACATTTGATTTGAATTTTGAATATAGATCCAGACATAAATAGTGACAAGTGGATCTTAGAGTCTGTTTAGTTTAAAAACCTAACTCTTAAGAAGTTCCGACACATCATTCACTACAATAAAATTGGAATATAATAATGTTTTTTAAGTCCATCACTTAGCAGTAGTTGTTAAATATATAACAACGATATTATTCATTGCCAAAATAATTTTTATACTTGAAATTAGTTATGAATACAATATGTGTCGCTACATCATTAGTAGCGGTTTATATAGCGATGCTTATCTATTATTGCTTTCCAAAATTTTAATTAAACATCGTTAATTCTTTTATTTCAAAATATAGCCATATTTAGTTAAAATTTCAAAAAATAAAATGAATAAGCATCTCTATATGGACCATCACCGCTGATACAACGACATATTTTATCTTTTTGTTGATTTCAAGTACAAAAATTAATTTTGCAATGACTAATATTGTCATTATATATTTAACAACTGATTAAGTGATGGCTTTTCATAAAAGCATCATTATAGCCCAGTTTTGTTGTGGTGATTAATCTAAAGTTCCTGACAAGCTTAATTTTCAACTTTTGTTCACGAACTTTGTATAGAACTCAATTTCATTTCACAAGTTGGCATTCATTCTTCTAATAAGTGTTTTCTAAGGGACTAGTAAACCTTAAGTATATGGGGTGATGAAACCATATTTATTGCACCTAAGAACCTAAAATTTAGTTAAGTACCTAAACAAACATATTTGTGCATGCATTAATGTTAATTTTTTTATGAATTGATATTTGTAAAATAAAACATAATGTTGTCGCTCAAAAACCACTAAAAATATGAAAAATAAAGATCCAAAACTAAATAAAGAAATAAGAAATTAATAGAAATATAAATACATACAAATACACACAAATATATATATTCAAACTTCAAACATTATTTATTTTGTACAACTCTTATCCAACTAATTTCTTTTCTCTTGGTTCAATAAAAATGCATAGAAAAATATAATATCACCATAAATAATTCTTTTTGTTTCAGTTTTATTTTATTTCTTATACATTTCATAATCCTATAAAATTATAACATCAACTAAATAATACAAAATAAAAAAAGAAATAAAAATATATCTTTTCTATACATGTCAATAAGTCCCATATTCTATCTTTGTTTATTTTATATTTTCTATTCCATAAAATTAAAAACCAAACAAATATTTCTAGGTATGATATATATTATATTATATTATATATTAGTATAAAATATAACACGGTAGTATTATCAATAAGAAAGACAAGCGAAGATCATAAAACTCCCAAATTGGTATTTTATACCTAAAAAATAGGTTTTCAATATGTATCTTTTCTTCAAAAATTTTTTGGAAAAACTTTCTCATGTAATGTTTTAGATAAAGATATTATTAGAAAGTTTTAAGTTTTGAGTATTTAATTATGAGGTCTGTGACTATTTATTTCATGCACATTATTATTGTAGAAATTTCTCTTTTTTTGTGATTGGTCCATATGGATTAGCTTGACTCCACTAGAGTCGAAAAACTTCAAAACAATTCTCCTATCATTGAACCATTCCTCTCCACATCAACATCTCCACTTTTTAGGGAAATTTGACCCCAAGTCAATTTTCCCTCCTCTTCCTCTCTTTCCTCATTCCATGCAAAGACCCAACACCACCCACCTACATCTGATCACCTCAGGCGACTCTTCATGCAAACGACCACCACCTCAATGCCTTGCCCTGTTACCACCGTTTCTCCCTCCATTAGAGCCCCTGAGGTAACCATCCTCTACTCTGTCCCACCACCAAATAAAAATAGCTTAAAGGACAAATTTTAAACCCATCCACCAAGCCCTTGAGATAAGACATAGTCTCCTTCGTTCTTGATCTGTGACCGTGAGTTAAGGGGCAACTTGAAGCCAGGACGAGTCATGCTTTGAGATTTGGGTGTGATCCAATAGTGTGTGTTGGACATGCTTCAGTGTGTAATCACCGTAACAAGGCTCCAACTCTGTCAATATTCCTCTGTTTTCACTAGAGTCATGGCCATGATCAAGTGGTCCTCTGACCTTCTCCCCGGCAAACATCATCAAGTATCTGCAACCATAGTTGAGGCAATCGTAGCCATCTTCTTCCTCACACTTTTTTTTCTTTATTATTATTAGAAGTAAGAACCCATCATATTTCCTTCTCCCATCCCCTCACCACATCGCCATATCACCACGCCTTCAACCAATTCTTCGCCTTGACACCGCCACCTCTACCAACCTCCGACCAAGATCATAACCGGAGGAGCATCTCCTATCAATTGCATGTACATGATAATGTCGCCCATATCCCCTTTTTGTGTGTGCTAACTTTAACCGAGATCCAATCTTAAGCTTAGTTCTTTAACTCGCAGGTGCACTGAAGTGCGACCTCATCGATGCTCTTCACTGCCATATTTGATGTTTTCTTTAGTAACTCATTGAATACATGATATTTCTTGCTCATTTTTGTATTTTTATAGATATTTATTGGTCTGAACTTGTGCCCAAGTTTCATTAAAAAATAATTAAATTTGTGGTATGTATACTATCTACAATATTTCGAGTACTTGATTTTTTTCATGAGCATCTTTTGTCTATTTTAAAATCTAAAAATATGTCCATATGTCTCTGACATTTTCTATAATCAAGGAATTGGTTGTATTTTTATTTTTTATATTTTTTAAAAAATAAAAAGAATCATTTCAGCCTTTATGTAGTATTTTATGTTTAGTTTATTCGTATCATCTCAACAAAATACAAAATAATATAGCATATATGCTTCTCATCTAGATAGACATCATACCTAAAAATCTCTGAGTTATTTTGCCTACCTCTAAAAAATTAAAGAGATAAAATACCTTCAGAAAATCGTTAAAAATTCATATGAAATCAATACAAATAAAAGGTATTATGGGCTCCACTTGAATATATTTTAAGGAAAAATATCCAAAAGATTTTCATCCATATGTTTGAACCAGAATTCTAGTTTCATAGTTATATCTCTTTGCCTTATTTTTCTTATATAAACTTTAAGTTTAATTGATTTTATTTTCTCTTGTATTTTCATGGAAACTACTCGAAAATATATACAACATATAAAAATCACAATAATATTTTATTTATATTTTTATCATGTTTATATATATTTTTATTTCATTCAAAATCTTCTTTTTTTCGTTTCTTTTATTTAGATTAGTATTATCAAATCATTTTCTATTTCTATTTATTTATATTTAATTTTCCTTTTATTTTATTTATTTTCTAAAATAACAACTAAAAAATGTAAATTTTAACCTAATTAACAATAAATATTTAATAAAAATTAATCTAAAAACATATTAAAAATAATAAAAAACACATAAAAGCATGTTGATCGAACAAGGGACTATTGTGTGGGATATTCTTGATCTGGTTAGTGAGCATGCATACTTGTGTTAAACCCAAGGTACACTTATCTTATTAATTACAAGTGTTAAGATAAATTTCTTTGACTAGCGATCTTGATTGGGTACTACAACTTGACATTTTTAAAATACCAGTCAAAACCATAATCAGACCTTGGCCCTCCTTTATTCGCCTTGACCTCCTATAAAATAATGATAACACAGACAACTATCCGATCGGTATAAAACCAAGGCAAGAATGTATAGAAAGGTGGAACTTGGAAGTGATGTTCTTGAGATGAAGATTAGTAAATCAAATGTATTGCTTTAGGGATCAATTTGCTTGGCTAATGTCCTCTCTCCACTCGACGAGTGGGAGTGGAGCTAGCTCATTCTCACTCTCAAAGAAAGGTATAGATGTGAAAGAGATATATATATATACTACTCCTTAGTCCTCCGACTTAGTCACCTCCCCATCTTCTCATATATTGGACGGTCCTAGACTAGTGAAGCGAGTATTTTTATGTGGTTGCCAAGGCATAGGTCTTCACTAGAGATGGAGGCTTATCTCTACTAAAGTGGTGATATGAGCGGAGATGGTGGAGTGAGTTTCCCTTATACGTGACCAATGGTAGAGGACAGAGTCGTGATTGTTTCTCTACAATCTTGGGGCATGATGGTGTTTTACGTAAGATGGATTTGAGCAAAGGAGGGATCAAGAATGAAGAACTCAAAGAACCAAAACTTTGCTCAAATTTAGGTGAGGTATAAATAGTTGTGATCATATATGGGCATTATAAAGTTGATGGGCATAACGAAAAAAAGACTAGAATACATACCTTCTTTATGAGCAAATCAAGTTGAGGGGATGCTTCTAGTGTATGGTGAAGAAGGGTGATATGTATTTTAGGTAATTGCCTCAAGGTCAAACCAAGATCGAGGTTGATTCAAAGCTTAAGAAGTTCAGATAGAGCTTGTATAGCTAAAATTAATGCTCTAAGAAGCTATCAAGATTTTATGGCTCTAATGGAACTCGAGATGATCTTAGTCATAGATGTGTTAAGCTTCAAAGCTTGAAGTTGAAACCACTTTAGGCATGTGATAGGAACTATTTAAGGATTTCATCTGCCTAAATAGATAAGGGAGATGGAGTTGAGGGTTCGTGGTTGTAGAGGAAATTGTGATATGTTGAGTAAGCTGATTGGCGAAGCGAAATCATGAATGGGTTGAGCAGGTGAAGGAGTGGAAGAGAGGTACCCTCTAATGGATATTTTAGGAAAGTGGATTGTGGGAGGTGGAAGAAGGTCCGAGGTAGTAATATGTGTCGTCACCCAAAAATTTAACTACAAAAAAAACTTTCAGAAGTTCAACAAAAAAATGGTATTAATTCAAAATATGAAAAATTCATTGCATTTCTAGTATATCATTTTTGTTAAGGAGTTAAGGTTCGATCCAACTCCTGTTGTTAGTTGTAATTTTTTAAGCCCAAATACAATTATAAAATAATATATTTGGGTATCATTTTATTTTGATGTTGTTATCTTGTATACAAGTACATATTTTTAAGTTTAATTAATAATATAATATTTTAGTCACTTATTAACATTTTATTTTATTATTGGAGTATGTATAGAAAATATGGGAGATATTTTATAGGTATATACATATAAGTTAGCTTTCTTTGATTTTATTCTTTTTGTTCTTGAATGATTTGGTGATTTTATATTCTTGTGATGTTTTATATTAACGTAATATTTTTACAAAAAAATATATACAAGGAAGGATGAACTTGTACAATGCTTTGTATAAAATATTGAAGCTCAATAACACATAAGATACATAGTACCAAAAATGTCCAAAGGCATTTTGCATATATGAACCCAACAATTTTTTTATAAATTAATGCATATTTAGGTTTCAACTATATAAGTGAATAGAGTTTGATAACAGTTCATACTCTCACTATATATGCGTTACAAGATTAGCAATTATTCATTTAGGTTTCAAATTCCTTGCATTTGTGAGCTTTGTAATTTTGACTCATTTTCTGTATTTTTATTCACATTTTTTAATTAACGCACTTAGAATCATGTGAATTGTGGCTTGTACGATCTCTATAGAAAATTAAAAAATATTCTATTTATTCAGATATTAATTAAAAGATATATATATATATATACAGAAAATTAAAAAGATATTCTATTTATTCAGATATTAATTAAAAGATATATATATACATCTAAGTTATTTTTGGGTCTTATGTTGGTTTCTCTCATTTTTTATATTTATATAATTTATATACAAATAGAAAAATTTATTGATAACGTTATTGTACAAGATTATCGGTTTTTTGTGAATTTTTTATACATTTGCGAGGAATTTGAACGGAATTGAGTACAAAGTAGATGCATCACATATTATTCGCCAAACTAGCAACTCAATTCGATTCATTATTAGTTTTGTAAGGAACATCCACAATATACTACCCATGTGTTACAAGCATCCATCATTGTTCATTTCTATGTTGTTGCCCCTAAGCTCTTCTCCATGATGACTCGTCCACTCTCCTTACAAGTTTATGTCACTTGCTTAAATTCTCTTGCGATGATTGTGTAATGTCCCGAGCTTAGATCTTCGGTTCGTTATCGAGGAAAATTGATCCTGATAACTTGTTGCGTTCGGACCCGAATGGATCCGTTGACAACCACCCAAATACTTAAGCTCAAGTTATCAAGTAGTAATCCCAACCACTTATAAACCACATCCACACTCTGTGAGTTTTAGATGTGGCACTATGTTGGGGGTTGGGGTGTTACGAATATAAGTGGGGGAGGTTGTAATACACCCCAACCCCAAATATAGTACCACATCTAAAACTCACAAAGTGTGGGTGTGGAATATAAGTGGTGGAGATTACTACTTGACAACTTTGGCTTAAGCATTTGGGGTAGTTGTCAACGGATGCATTAGATTTCGAACCCAACAAGTTGTCAAGGTCAGTTTTCCTCGATAACGGACTACGGAGTTAAGTCCGGGACGCTACAAATGTTATCAGAGTCATATTCCCTCTGATAGTGGAAAGGGTTATCCGAGAAGTGGAGCCGCCCCTACAAAGAGGTTGGAGGAAAAGGCTACCCGGAGCGTGCAACCGTCACTTTTACTGGGAATAAGTGATGTGCCATATCGCAACGAGGACATTGCGAATATAAGTGAGGGAGATTGTAACAGTTGTCAGTGTCAGATTTCCTCAATAACGGATCGGGGACCTAAGGTCGGAACGTTACGGATTGTCATAAAGATTTATGTAGTGGATGAGACTAATTCTCCGTGATATTTTTATATGAATTTTAAAATTATCATGGCGGCTATTGTATATATACACCCACAATCATGCATACGCTATATTTCGACACCTTTCAAAAGTCTGATATGTATATGATTTTATGATTGAATTTCAAATTGATTAATTTAGCGGCATTTTATTTGAAATAGATTAAAAATCAATCGAATTAATCCTGAAGATATTTAGATAATGTCAATGCTTTTACTATAATAATTTCCAAACCTATTTTGATAGTATCGTATCTACAATGCCGATTTGTTTGATAATAAATTTGGACACACCAATGTATTATTGTAATTAAAATGGCACGACCAAAATTAAAACATTATGAGTATGTTATAGTAAGATGGGATAACATGACATCAAAAATAATGACAATATATATAGATAGGAGTGTCCAACAATAAGTGCATCTATAAATGCTTCCGAAAACACAATTATTGTTGTTATTATTGAGATTTTTAATGAGCTTCTATTGATTTGCTAAAGAAAATTTGCGAACAAGGAATATAAAAATCAACCTACAAAAGGCTTGTCACTTGAACTCAACAATTTAGAATTTATGCCAACATTGCTTCATTAAAAGCTCAATGGGTGTGTTTGGTTGCCGGGTTACCCAGGGTAAACTGGGGGAGGGTAACTCGTTTTTGTATTTCGGTGTTTGGATAGAGGGTTTTGTATTGATTGAGTTTGTTGTGATGTGATTGTATTTGAGTTTGGAAAAGTGTGTAGTTATTATGATGTGATTGTATTGAAATTTGGAAAAGTGAGTAAAAGCTGAGTAGTTTATAATTTTTAGATGATATGATAGTATTCTATATTATTTTTTTGATGGAATAAATGAAAGAGAAATGATTTATATAATATATTAAAAAATAGAGGAAGAATGGACTCCACAAGTGAGAGAAGGGATAGGTTTTGGGGGGTAAACCCCCCAAAGGGATGGTTAACCCTCAATCCAAACATGAAGAATGGGTATGAGTTCACCTATTAAATTTGAGTCCGAGTCGGGATGCTCAACTCATTCAACTCGACAAGTACCTCTAACCGAAATGAGACGAAAATTTCAAATATATGTAGTAGATTTGGTGAGTTTGACTGACGAGAACTACACCATTCACTTGATTAATTCCGATATCCATTTCGTTACTAGAGTTCCACAGCGAATTAGTTAATGATATAATCATAGATCCTTGTTCTTCCATCATTTGGTCGAAAACTCTGGTTTTTCTCATGGCTTCCATTAAAGGATAAAATCCACTTAATTATCTCAAAGTAGAAGATGACATTTGACTTGTAGATGCTCCTTATGTTGTTGCATTGAGGAATTGATGGAACACCTTCTCAATTTTCGTCCTTTTACTTAGGTTATCTTAGAAAATTTTATGATGATGCTCCATTGTTACTTTATTATTGTACAAGTTGGTTCCCTCAATTTGTTGGTTCTTGTGAACTATACATTAGTAGTGTGGGGCTTCTTTTATGTTTGGTCTAATTGGAGGCGAATATGCAATCGTATTTCTATGATCAAAACAAAAATATGGATGTTTTATTCTGGGCGATTACAAGTGACCTTCCTTATCGGTTCGGATATGGTCATTTCTATATACATGTTTACTTCATCTATATCGAATACAGATACATATATGAGTCAGATATTGATTTAAGAAATAATGTCCTAATATATTGGGATAGAAATTCAGATCGCATATTCATCGAATACGAATCTAGATTGAATAAGGAGTGAATAGGAATATCGATTGATTTAAGAATGGATACTAAATATGATCGAATTAATATAAAATTACGAATTTGAATTGAATTATTATCAATTAAAAAGAATTAAAAAAATATCGTATATTAATATTTCTAGATATCGTGAAAATATTTAGCCAATCAATTAAAGTTGTAGTAGTCATTCTTTGTAGATATACTCATCGATGAGCTTGAGCCTACACAAAGGCTTTTCCTTTTACAATCCCTATGAAGTTGTCGAGGAAACAAGGGCGTAGTGGTTGTCGGAGGTCTGGGGATGCATGAACTAGCGTAGGGGAAATAAATTTAGCTTTAATTAATTACTAAATACAATAAATTATACTATAATATATGGGTAAAATGCAAACGCTGCCATGGAGTAGTTAACTTAGCTATTCCCACTTTTTTCTTTTTATTTTCGTGTTATTTTTTTAAAACTCATGTGGGGGTTTAAATCAAATATTGTAGTGATGTTGTCATTCAAATTTGAACTCAATTCAAGATTGCATCCAACTAGCCTGTCAAAATTTGATAGTCTCAGAATTACTGAAATTGACTCATTTCATATGGACATGTTAGAAGTATCAGTTTTTCATGAAAAATTAATGACAACATCACGACAATATGTGATTTAAATCCACGAAGGAGTTTTTAAAAAACATCACAAAATATTAATAAAAAATATTTGGAAATAGCTAAGTTATCCTGGCAGTATATACATTTTTACCAATGATATATAGATATACATGTATAAACACATGCATATACCCATGATATATACTTATATAAATACACACATATAGTGGAGGACAAGTCGACAAGGAAGACACGTTTTGATCTAAGTCCTTTAGAAGTGGTGTTGTATGCCTTTATGCACTATCATGCCCACATTATTATTCTCCAGCTCAGCTTTCGGAAAGGCTATATATAGTGATATTTTCTTAGAAAGATGTGGATCTAGAAATGGTGGAGTTCCAAGCTGTCCCATCATACATTCGGGTGGCCTAACTTTGGCTATATATTTGAGAGGAAGGCATTGATGGTCCTCTTCTCTTGACAAGCAAGTAAATAAGAATATCTCCTCTCCCCCACTCAAAAGATACCATCATTTTGCACCTACCCTACCCCAGCATATATATTGTGACTTCCATGCTATGAGGGATATTTCAATAGATCTACCATCTACTTATCCATCTATTGGCCACCTCATCTGCCCTTCGGTCGCAATTCGAGCTTTTCCTATTTCCTTTTCATCAGTGGACTGCTGATGTTTGTAACTATCAACTTGACCTTCAGCATTTTAGATTATTAAAATTGAATTCAATTGAATTTGTGGCCAACAAGTTTCCAGTGTCAGTTTTCATCACTGACAGCTTAGATGTACACTTAAGACATTGGAGATAGTATAAGAGCTAAATTCCTTCTAATAATGAAAATACTATTCCAGAAACATAAATGTCCATAGTACCCACAAAAAGTAAGAGTGAGCTATATGAATGGATGACTATACAACAGAAGTGCATTGTGACGACAAACTTTAATGATAATTTTTTTTTTCTTGAGACCAAGGATTCAAACAATAATTTTATCTAGACCTGTTGCGAAAAGCTCGACAGTCATACTTCTATTGCGATTGACAAGTTGTTGTCACAAAGTTGCAGCAATATATGATTTTAGTGACATTTGCAACGATAATTTTCATTTCAACATTTGTAAAAACATAATCTTCGTTTGTAAAGAGATGATTTTCGTTGGTAAAAAAATATTTGGTTGCAAGAAATTTCTGTTGCTGTAAACTTAGTTGTCACAAGAGTATTTTATGGTACTGTCGTTACAACTTAGCAATATGAATTTAAGTATTTTGGATGTTGTCAAAAATTCTGCTGGATCGAAACCCAATGTATCCTAAGATCAACTTTCATCGATAATGACTTATGTTTAATCCTCTATGTTTCTCGATTGCCCACTATTATTGACTATAACATATTGGGTTGGTCCAGTTCCACTCGACCGATACCCGATCCTCTTAAGTTAGCCTACCTCAAGCTCAAAACTGAAATAGGTCGAACCTAGACCAAAAAGTAAACCCATATGATTTTTTTTTGATCGGGATTAGGTTGAGATTGGGCTCAAGCCCAACACAACTGCTTTCTCAATACAATATACAATGTTAAAAAATGATATATAATATATATGGGATGATATATATTTTTATTTTTCTCTTTGAAAATCTTATCGAAAGTGTTTGATCAAATATGAACTTTATATATTGTTTGTTGAATGGACCTCCAAGTCATGAGCTAGTTCTTATAACAAATTAGAAGTGTAAGGTATAATACTTCAATAAGACGCTTAATAAGAGATCAATTATAACATAATTGTAGAGCTTGATCCTTACAAATAATGAATTAAAAGAATGTGCGTTGATTGCATACGCACTGAAAGAGGAACTTAGGCGATGCATGTGAAGTAGTTTGGGCTAGACCGATTCAAGTCTAACCTATTAATTTCGTTTTGGGCTCGTATCAAATATTTGATAGATTTATGTGCCTCGACCCAGCCCAAAACCCATTAGGTTGAATGTGCTTGGACATGATCCATGTTACATGAATTTGATTGTGCCATATAGACTTTGAAATATCCAATCATTTTTATTCATTCGACAAGAGATTAGTTTTGTTTCATTTGTTTTCTAGTCAGAGAGATTGGTTGAAACTAGTTTGAAAGTACGGATAAGTAAAAGTTTTTAGATCTTTCACATCTGTACCATTCATACTATTTGCAATTACATATATGCCTCTACATTTTTTAATAATATTTGCATCCCTGTACCTTGCACCTTTAAAATTGCCCTTTCCACTAATTGGCATCTATTAAACTAAATTAGAGCATGATTCGGATAAGGGAAAATATATTGCAACAGGTCCTCCATCCCCTCCAACGCACACTCATACACAAATGACCTCTTTTGGTCGAAGCCAAGTTCTCTTCTTGAAATGCCCCTCCGTCTGTTACCCTTCTTCGTGTGGCCACCTCTTTCAGGCGTTGTTTATTATGCATTAATAGAGCGAATCACCATTTCTTTGTTTGTTAGATCATATTAAAGCAGGAATAACGATTACAAAGAAAATCAGATATCCTCATACATGGGAATTGTCATTCTGATGTACCCCATAGGAATTGGGATTCTATTCCTTACAAATGCTAACGAATGTATTATTCTTCAATATTTTTTAATTAATATATCACTTTTACAAATATATGCTTATCAACATGGATATGTCTTTTTCTTTTTTGGATATTTTTTGAACACCGACATATATACGGTTTTTTTGGATGTGGATATATGAACACTGACATGGATACAAATATATGGATGCAGAATGTCAGATAAGTTACAAATATATGGATGCAGAATGTCAATTAAGTTACAAATATATGCATATATGAATATTGACATGGATATGAGATTTTTTGCGGATACGGATATAGATACGGTTCAATTTTTATGTATACGGAAACAAATACTGTTACAAGATGTTTCAACAGATACGAACATACATACATATATATATATATAGGGGACAAGGAGCCTACATCGGCTGATGTAGGTAATTTACCTACATCGGGTCATTTTTTCATTTTCATTTTATTTTTTCGGATGAAATCTCAGTGGGATTCATTTAATATATAGAGTGGATTATGTGACTCAAATTTTGTAGAAAAAAATATTTCTAACATGCCCATCCGAAAGGGGACAATTTCAAGAATTTTGAGACCGTTAAATTTGACTGTCTTGATGGTAGGGATAGAAGTCTCGAATTAAGTTGAATTTGGAATAACACAATGATGGTATATTGTGATGAAAATCCCTCAAGATTTCATTTCAAAGAAAAATACAAAATAATGAGAAAATTGACCCTATGTAGGTAAGTTACCTACATCACTAGATGTAGGCTCCTTTTCCCGTGTGTGTGTGTGTGTGTGTGTGTGTGTGTGTGTGTGTGTGTGTGTGTGTGTGTGTGTGTGTGTGTGTGTGTGTGTGTGTGTGTGTGTGTGTGTGTGTGTGTGTGTGTGTGTGTGTGTGTGTGTGTGTGTGTGTGTGTGTGTGTGTGTGTGTGTGTGTGTGTGTGTGTGTGTGTGTGTGTGTGTGTGTGTGTGTGTGTGTGTGTGTGTGTGTGTGTGTGTGTGTGTGTGTGTGTGTGTGTGTGTGTGTGTGTGTGTGTGTGTGTGTGTGTGTGTGTGTGTGTGTGTGTGTGTGTGTGTGTGTGTGTGTGTGTGTGTGTGTGTGTGTGTGTGTGTGTGTGTGTGTGTGTGTGTGTGTGTGTGTGTGTGTGTGTGTGTGTGTGTGTGTGTGTGTGTGTGTGTGTGTGTGTGTGTTAAATGGGGCTGCCCCCTGGGAGGAGCTAACTTGGCTCCCCCGCCTCATTTCGCCTGAGTTTTTTTATTTTTTTGAAAATTTCTTCCGTGGAATTCCAACACTATATCCTTATATTATGTCATTAAAATTTCGTGTGAAACAGAGACTCCTACGGTCTCCATCCAGATAGTCAATTTTTAACGGTAACAAAATTGCTAAAAACGACCCCATCTGGATGGAGGCACTAGGAGTCTCCGTTTCGCACGAAATTTTAATGACATAATATAGGGATATATTGATGAAAATCCATGGAAGAAATTTTCAAAAAAAATAAAAAATCCGGACGCAATGGGGCGGGGGGCTAAATTAGCTCCCCCGCGCCATTTTGCTCGTTTTTTTTGAAAATTTCTTCTGTGGATTATCATCAATACATCCCTTTATTATGTCATAAAAATTTTGTACGAAACAAAGACTCCTACGGCATCCATCCAGATGGAGTCGATTTTAACAATTCTATTACCGTTAAAAAATGACTGTTTAGATGGAGGCCGTAGGAGTCTATTTCGTACGAAATTTTAATGACATAATATAGGGATATAGTGATAAAATTGCACTAAGAAATTTTCAAAAAAAATAAAAAAAAGAGCAAAATGGGGCAGGGGAGCCAAGTTAGCCCCCCAAGGGGTAGCCCCATTGAACTCATATTAAATATATCTATTATATGAATAAAATATATCCACTACCACAAAATTGAGCTATAGTGATGGTTTTGAAAAAATCCGTCACTAAATTAGCCTTTTTTAAATATATAATGACGATATTATTCGTTGCGAAATGAGTTTTCGTACTCAAAATTAGCAACGAATATCATATCTGTCGTTATATCGTTAGCGACGGGTCACATAGCGACGCTTATCCGTTGCTATTTTTCAAAATAACAACTAATCGTCGCTATTTTTTAGTTCAAAATTTAGCTACGATTAATTAAAATTTTGAAAAATAGCAACGGATAAGCGTCGCTATGTGGACCGTCGCTAACGATATAACGACAGATATGATATTCGTTGCTAATTTTGAGTATGAAAACTCATTTCGCAATGAATAATATCGTCATTATATATTTAACAATGGTTATTTTAGTGACAGATTTTTCAAAACCGTCACTATAGCTCAATTTTTTTGTAGTGATCTGGTGTGATTTTTTTGCGGATACGGATACAAGCACGAATATGTATTTTTTATTTTATTTTTCCGGATATGGATATGAACAAGGATATGGGGTTTTTTTCTATTATGGATATGGATAAAGATGCAATTCCATTTTTCTGTAAAATATGGATATCGATAACAGTATAGTGGATATATATACGGACATGGATATGGATTTTATTTATTTTTTGTGGATATAGATATGGAGATGGATGATGTTTTTTGCAGAAATGGATAAAAAAGGAGCGTCCCTACTACGTCTACCATAGGACATGCCACTAAAAGACTCTACTGAGACAAAGATGGGATGTCAAGAACGTAGTGGTAGGATGAGCAGTTGGTTAGACCTAGTATGGATCGTACATGGACGATAGTTGGAGTCGAAGACTCTCCTAGGGTTCTCGCATCTGGGATCCGTAGACATGAAAATGGATTTTTATATTTTTTTGCAACTAAAGATTGGATACGTATACCTTTTTTAGCTTTTTAAGATATGGATACATGTTACATTTTAGTGGATATATATACAGATACGGATACAGATATGTAATTTTATTTATTTTTTTGCGAATACAGATACCATTTTCTATTTTTTAGGATACGGATAAGAATGCGGTTATAAAATAATTGTATCGGATACGGATGGATATATCAAATGTATCAATTGTATGGAAAAAATCAAAGTATTTTCGATTTAAATTTGATTGTTGATCCTTATATGAAATATATCACTTAAGACAAAAAAAGAAATGGTCAAATTGTACTTATACTCATGTCTTTAACATTGGTCGGAGAAGGGATGACATCCAATAGACGGGTTTAGTGACTTTGATTATGATATGACAAAGAAATACTCTATACATTTCTTTTTATAAGACTAACTTTTGAGGTAGATAGAAACTTGAGGAAGAAGTACTTAACCTAAAAATAAATGAAAAAAGATGTTACAAAAGCTGATGAAGATAATTCTTTAAAATGAGGAACAAAGCATCAAGATGAAAATCTCAAATATCAAAGACGTGGAATTTAATAATAAAGTCAAAGAAGCTTAAAAACAAGTGGAGAATAAACCAAGACCTTTCTCAGAATATTATGTAGTCGTTATGTTTTTTTGTCAAAAAAATATCATAATTTTTATGTATTCATAATGCACAAGTCAAAAGAAAATCATTCAACTAATCGCTTTCTCCAACTGTTTGTTTTCTCCTTGAGTCGACTAATATGTTCACTAGTAACTTACTCTTAAAAATCCGAAATTAATGCACTTTTGTTTTCCAATTAATCAATGCTTTCCCTTCAATGAACTAAAATATTCTTCAATTTACTACCCTAAAATCCTAATCGACTAAAACTATTCCAGTAAGCATGTTCAATGCCTTTCCTTTTTCAGACGATTATTCAAAAATCCAAATATATTATTTTTTTTCGCAACCACTATGACAAAAAAAACATTGTAGGGGCACATTCTTGTGACAAGCAAATTCATATATTAACATTACCATTACTCATCGTCAAAAGCTCGACAATCATATATTTATTTCAACTAATGTTGTCACAAACTTGTGGCAACATATATTTATTTTGGATGAGCCTCTAAATGATTTCTTTTAGCAAAGAGGTGTTTGGTTGTTAGAGATTTCTATCATTATAATTTAGTTGCCATAAGAGTGTTTTGCTGAAGAGAACATTTGATTTTTGGAATGTTAATTCTCATTTTCTAGGGTTGTTAAATCTTTCAGTCGCCTAACCTTTATAACCATCAACTAAATTTCTACGTAGCTAACTAATTTTTTTCCCACTGATTAGTTTCATATAAGAAGGGCTATTTTATTCTAGTCATTGTTTACTTTATAAATTATCCTAATTAGTGACCATAAGCATCTACTAAGCCATCTTAAGTACATAAATATGGCTCTTAAGTCCTTTTTTTGTAGATCGCGCTAGATATAACTCAAGTACTTTTCTTCCATACAATCTAGTGAGTTTGTGAGGTACCATTTGCATTAATTGTGTGTATTTTCTCAAGTGCTTCAGCAACATTGTGATCTCAAGTGCTTTCTTAAACTTTAAGTCTTAATTCTTTAAGACCATCATCAATCCTTGTTCAACATCAACTAAGCTCAAGTAAGCTTGTATGTTTAGATCATGTACTAACAACACATTTCCTTTTGTTAGCTTGTTGTACATAGGTACTCAGGTTGTGGGTTCCTTTCTTCCGAGGGAGAAACTCTTCTTTGGAGTTGTCTAATGAAGATTATATGGTGTACGTACAGTTTTTCTATCCTCGGTTAAAATTATCTTGATAGGGAAGGATATCTTTAATGAGGGAATTAGGAAAAAAATATAGAACGAGATAATTAAGTCATGATTTTTACCCCCAAGGATTTTCATGTTAATCATTATGTACATTGTCATTTGCATTCTTATACTTTTATCTTTGTTTCTGTGAACCTAAGCTCATCCGCCTATATTTTTTTGAAGTAGCCCTACTTCAATGGAAGAAACTATGCATACTGAGCAAACAATATAGAGATATATGTCTAATAGTTAGATTATATGGGGAGGATATGCAATCAAGATGTTTATGAAGCCAACCCTTGAACAAAGAACAAGAAAGCTTCTCACTTAAGTAGGAGAACTTGGAAAGAATGCAAAAGCTATAAACATGATATATTGTGCATTATCCACGATGAATAATATAGGATTTCCAAACCGAGGATAAACCTACACATTAAGCAAAAAATTCAAAAGTTTCTATGTTAACTAGAGAGTAAAGATATGTGCAAAAGTTGATCACCATTGTGAATAATCTGAAAATTTTGGGAAAGAATGTTATCAAGAGAGAATTATATCGAAAAATCATCGATTATATGACATATTAAGGGGAGCACAAAGTAACGATAATAGAATAATCAAGTCGTAGAGAACACTAAGATGGATGACTTTATTAGAAACCTCACGGCTCATGAAATTAAGAAGAAAATGAAGAGCCTGTTGATAAACGAGAAGTCATCCTGTAAAAAGTTGTTTTTATATCCAATTTTGAATGTCGCTGTAGAATTGTAATCAAAATAAACGATGCCTTTTGTTTAGACTTGTTTACGAGGGTCGATCCAAGGGAGGCAAACAACAAGTGAATTTAGACTGTGTTTGGGAATATAGCATAAGCATGAAAATAAATTTTTTTATTTTTGATTTCTAAAAGATCGCAAATAGGACAAACAATGCAAATTTACACACAATTTGTAATGCGATTTTAAGATGTAAGTGTATTCATGCAAGATGACCAAGAAGATGATGCTGTGAAAGTAAAAAAATGCACATGAATGTAAAATATCATAATTGCAAATTGCGCTATCTTTGACTTATTGAATGCCTCTGTTGAACAAAGTGGTTGTTAGTGCACAAACTTTACTATCTCGAATATATGTCAATGGAGAATCAGTGCGCATGTGACTAGAACATATGGTTATCTGCTCAAGTTGGACAACTGAAGTAATCAAATTATGCACTAGTCCAGCACAAAAAAAACATTCAAAAACAAACTTAGCAGCTCCTTTGCAGTAGAGTAGCGTAGAACAGGCAATGCAGACTAAAATGTTCCTGCACATTAGTTTCAAAAGGCTCATAATATGAGAAGCATCTGATTCTAATTCTCATTCCTAAGCTTCTGCTGCTCACTCCAAAAAGGTTTGACTTCATGCGAACTTGCTGCTTCAACTATGGCTCTATTAAACCTTCCAAGGCTCTCCATTGATCCAACGGTTCCTTGAAGAAACAAGTTGGAAGATCTGGCTAAGGTATTCAAACACCTTAGATCTGGAAATTTCAGATAACAGCATGCCTGTGTTCGCTCGGGTTCAATCCGGTAAAAGTTCGATTCAGATTCGATTCGAAAATAACCATACCAACCCTAAACACAGGTTTGGGCTCTCGATTATATGAACGAACCGACCTGAAAATAGTCGGTTCACTCAGGTTCGGACCCCTATGTATCCACTAGCATTGCATCTTAAGTATTTTGGAGCATAGGGCATTGGGATATGATCCGTACAGCTCAAAATGTCAGCCAACAGAATTCGTAGATCTTAGAAGCACAAGATCTACAAATGCATTTATTATTATTTTTATCGACATAATCTGTGCTCAAATGTGATATCCTTCCGTTTAATTGTCTAGAACTTATGTCACATACAAGATTCAACTCAAGCCAAAACAAATACCGAATGCAGATACTTGATAAATCAGCAGAGGTAAATGGTCTTTATTGGATAGATACTCGATCGTTCAGCTCAAGTCAATAACAACTACACATTAGATCACCGCAATTAAGTGTTCAGACCATAATATTTCATTGGTCGTTCTTGAATAAATTGTCGGACGTCTTTTCCAGATCTCGCAAGTGTAATGCAACATTTAATCTTAGCTCAAATTGCAACTACTTTGAGCATTTATACAAGCACATCCAATGCATAAGAGTTTCAGTTATGGCATTCAAGTATATTCCAATATCAATAAAAGCGTATTTTGGACGAACAATAGACACAACAGTAATTACAAGCAAACTTAAGCAGAGCTGCTAATCACAGATTTGAATCAATTCATAATGGCGGGAGTCTCCAGTACTCACACATAACAATCCTGTTTAGTTCACCATGTCTATCCAATAATCCTCTTCTGATCACCGGGTAATCTGGAAAAATGGGACGCCCGCCCTGGCTCCTTAAAAAAACAATACTAATTATAATAAGAATAATAAAATAAAAAGTAGTTTTTTTGCGGAGACGAAAAAACAACCTTATCCCCTCCTAAGGTCGCGCGCAAACCATTTGGCCACCCTAACCCAACCCTAACCCAACTATCTATTCTTCGTTGTATACATTGTGAAACACTATGTCTACATTACAAGACAAGAAACCCTTCTCGAACCCGTACCCCATTCCTGTGAAACCTACACATCGATAAAACCCTCTTCCTACCGTGCCATGCAAAAAACCCCATCCATATCCCATATACCTCTACAAAACCCTTTTCTTACCGCACGGGCAATGCGTCCCTACTCTCTTACATCCCATCAAAAATCATATAACTTTGAAATCCCATCACACTGTTCCACCTTCCTGTCTAATGCACCATGCAACCTCTCTCGTCATATCCCTAGAAAAAATACACATCATTGTGGAGGCACCACCTCATTGATGAATATGTGATTCATTACTCTAGAATTTATAGAGTTATATTCCAAAATTATTAATTATAATTAATCATTTATATGACATTATTATCGTTCACGCATGTGTAAATAATATTCATATTTTGGCATTCATAATTGCATAAATAAGAAGTCAAAAATTCCGTGTAAATAAACACATGTATATTCGCATAATTTTTTTATTTTAATTATTTTTCACTAACTCCAAATAAAATAAATCGTTTTTGTATACATATTACTAACCTTAATAAATGAAAAATACTAGATAAATGCTGACATGTATATATGCTCAATAAACTCAAACCTTAATTCTGAGTCAAAAAATTACTAAGTCATATATCTCTCACAAATAGTCTCCTATGAACCCTTACTCACTTTAGAATTAATGCATATCCAACTATCTACAAAACAAGATCAAATTCAAAATGAATCGGACTTCATATGTGAAACATGAGTTTTGGGACCTCATTGTATATTGTATATTTTATCTGATTTGATGTTATTTTTTATGTACAAAATTAACTTTTTTATTTCTTTCTTTTCATTTACATTCTTTGATTCACTTACTTTGATTCATATTTTAATAAAAGTGTGTATAAATCCAAATCATAATTGAATTAAAAATCTAAGAAAATAAATCACTCTAAATATGTATATAATCTATATACAAGTCCACCTTCTTTTATTTCTTTATTCTTCCCATTATTAAAAATATCAAAAAACTAGATTAATGTGTAGATATTTATTTTGGATTTTATTTGACTTTATTTTGAATTTTATCTAATTTAAAGATCAATAAATTGCAAAACCTAAAAATGAGGTACTCAACATACATAGAAGACCATCAAAAATAAATTTTGTACAAATGATTTCTTTTGATTTTGGTCCCTTCAAGAAAGTTGTAGATCTCATTGAGACGAACAATTTTCATGCACTTTTTAATTTAAAATCATTGTCTATTTTATTTTTAATTCCATTTAATTTTTATTACTGTTTTTTTAGGAGCAACACGTGGTCACTCTTGGAGTTGCCACATGTCGCCCCTTTCATCCACTTAACCACCCTCCTCTAGGTCGTTAGATGAAGGTACTTCTTCATCAAACAACCTTAGTTAAAACCCCTTATTTATTTATTTTTTTACTTTCTTTTATTTCTTTTTTTCCTTTTTTTCCTTTGCCAAGTGGCTTCAACACGCCCCTCCGATCAACTCCCATTAGATGGTAGAGCTTGGTCTTCTTCCTTCATCTCTTGCGGATGATGAATATGTGATTTATCATTCTAAAAGTTGAAAATAGAGCTCTGATCCCAATTCATTACTTGCATTTATTCATTTATATTTGTATTTTTTATCTTTCATGTATATGTAATTAATATTCATATTTTAGGATGCATAATTACATAAATAAGAAGCCAAAATTTCCTTGAACACTATCATGTATATTAGCATAATTTCTTTTATTTTTAATTATTTTATACTAACTCCAAATAAAATAAAATCAACTTCATTGTGCACAGATTGCTAACATTAATCAAGAGAAATATTAAAAAAATATTAACTTTTATATTTGCTCAATAAAAACCCAAACCATAGTTGTGAGATAAAATGTCATAAATGTGATTATCTTTCGCATATAGTATCCCATAGACCCTTACTCACTTTTTAAGTAATCTACATTCAATTATCTACAAAACAAGACCAAATTCAAAAGATTCGGAGTTCATATATGAAACACAGATTTTGGGATCTCATTTTATATTGTACATATTGAGTGATTTAACCCTATTAGTTTATGTGCAAAAATAACTCTTATTTATTTATTTTTCATTTATTTTTTGATTTAATTTTAATAAAGTAGATAAAAATCCAAATCTAAATGAATCAAAAATCAAGAGAAAAATCAATTTGAGTTTGTATATTTGGTATGTATTAAATCCCTTTTATTTTATTCTTGATTTTCTTAATTATTTAAAAAATACAAAAATATTACATTAATATGTATATATTTATTTTATTTTTTATCTGATTTTATCTTGATTTTTTACCATATTTAAAAATCATAAAAATTTTGTAAAATACAAAAATGTAGGTATTTTATATCTGTAGAGTACCACTAAAAGACGTTTTCTATAGATGATTTCTTTTGATTTTAGACACTCCACGAAATTGTAGATCTTGTCAAGATGAACAACTTTTATGGAGACTACTTTTTGATATGACATAATTTGTTATTTTATTTTGAATTTCTTTTGATTTTATTTTGTGATTTTTCTAGGAGCGACGCGTGGTAGCTCCGGGTGCCCCCATGTGTCACCCCTTTTTACCCCTTTACTTATTTTATTTTAAGTTCTTTTACAATGCCACATCATGCATTTTCCACCATTGAATCTTGGATGATCCAATGTCCAAGACTCCTTCCTCTTCCTACACATTCACCGGCAGCACACGCCGCTCCACTTTCCACGACTGTTACGACCCATCGCTCGGCTATTTTGCCACGCTTCCCAATGTCTCTCTATATGACCTCCCTCATAAAAAAACCTACTCACCACCACAGACCATCTTCCCTTTGATCGCAAGAGACCCCAGCCTTCGAGAGTGCTCTAGATGACAACTTGTGTGCTCACATCGAGATGAAGACAAGCTCAGGCGACCATTTCTGGCGAGATCCAAGTCTTCCCCTAAACTCCTTGTTGTCATGCTCTCCATTGATGTACAGACCAAGCCTCTGTGTGCTAACGAGAGGCAGCGACCATGAGGTTCGAAAACCTTGAATCATAGGCGACTTCCTCCATCTCCCGGTAAACTCTCTTTTTTATCCTCATACTTCCTCTTCTTTCTTCTTTTATCTACTTCGCTCCTTCTTCCTCTATCGCATTTTTCATCTCTTCTCCATTCAACACATCCACGTCCACTCGACACTCTGCATTCCACCGATCAACACCACCCTCGTTCACGCATCATCGAGCATTCTTGTAGCTCCATCCTACACCCATCTTCGCACCGTCGTCGCCTTTGCCTCTTGGGATTTGCTACTTCACTACCTCTGACCACCATTATACTTGACTCACAACCTCTACCCATGCATCGATTTCCACCACCTCACCTTCGACACTTCACCTCCTCTACCCAATAATCGCCACCTTCAGCCACAACTCCATCGCCTTCGCCAACAACTAAGCAGCACCTCAACTCTCCTTTGGTTGTAATCAACTGTAGAAGGTCACAAAACCACAGCCCTAGCTTCTCCTTCGACTGCCTCGAGGTTCGGGTGGACCCGAGCCTCCCTCCGCCAGCTATGCCTAGGCTCGCGCACCCATGCCTCAGCCTTGGACCATAACCTCTACATGAAGCAATGGGCCTCTCCCACATGGTGCTTCAAGGTCTGAAGCTCTTCCTACCTCACCCGAACCTCCAGACCCCATGTGCCACGTACATGGGTGTATGGACATTTGTAGCAAAATCCATGCCATTTCCCAAAATTACGCAGAAGCCCCCACTAACTAGAGACGTGCATGGCATGCATATGTGGAGAAATTTGATCACCAACCCAAATGGATCTTGACAATTTCACTTCAGTCCTATCAGTATATTTTTCTATTCATTTTATTTTCCTGTATTGCATATCAGACCTTGTCTTGCACCTTAATATTGAACCATTATTTGTCAATATTTTGAATTTCTAAAAAATGCATGTCATAGAGTATTTAATTCTCTAGCTTGTGATGATTCATTTATATTTTAATGATATTGGATTAATTTTCTAAAATTTGTTTGGTGTTAAATTGCATATTTTTCTTACCTACGAGTAATTAATTCAAAAAAAAATTCATTTGACTCGAAAAATTCATCAAAAATTACATGAGCTAGGATTACTTGGTCTCATTTGTGCCAAAAAAACCAACTTATTTGCATGCATATTTGGGTTAAAAATAAATTATCTTGTAATTTTGGTAATTGATTTTTAGTTCTCTGGAAACTTGATAATTTTATAAGCTAAAATTTTTCCAAGATATATCTTAATTAGACATATCTAGATTAATTTTATTTTTGGAAACTAATCGAGTTTGTTATTTGTTAAAATTGATTTATTGAAAATCATCTGTTTGCATTTTTAATTCGTAATAATTTAATTTTTCATCCAAAAAATTCCTAAAATTCATAACAGGTTAATTTCATCAGAGTTAACTTAATTTCAAATGTTCATAATATTTGCATATCATTTGCATGAAATATTGCAGAAAAATCCATAAAATGTGTTCATTTTACATGCATGCATTTCACATCATAAAAAATATTTATCCTAAAAAATATGCATTATATTAGATAAATTGAACCCAAAGTTGTTCCTTTTCCTTCTTGAGTCGTCCCTAGGACTTGCCCATATTAAATAAACACAAAACTGCACCTTGCCTAATTGATTGATTTATTTATTTGTGTGGTTATTTTTTATTTATCCTGATTGCCCGACTATAGTATAAAAATGACAAATTATCGAAGGGTATATTTTTGGGTTCTCAATTAGTATTGTTGTCGGGGAGGCAAACAACTTAAGTTCATTTACAAAACTTGGAGTTAGGTTTTTCATTCACTAAGGTAGTCTGACCCTGAGCCATTTTATAATTATTTCATTTTTCTTTTCTTACTTTTTTTATTTCTTCTTACTTTTGTTTATATTGTGTAAACAACTCTCTTACATAAATTACATATTTTTGGTGCGAGAGTCCGGTGGACTTTGTGTACATTGGAGGTTAACGAATGTGGAGCAAGACAACTGTTGAAAATACAAGGAGATTGAATTTTTTTATTGAGAGAGAAAGAGAGATTTCATTTCATTTTTTTATTATTTCTTGTAATTATTATTTTGTAATAATTTAAGTAATCATTCCTTTACAATGGCTCTTGTTTGAGATCTCGCACGCGTATCATAAACTCTTACACTATTTTTCTTATATGTTTTGGTTGTGTCGAGAGTGGTTCTCGACTTGAATGACAATAATATGGTACGTACATTTTGATTCAAAATCTTTTTCAAAACGAAATAGGCCACATATACTCGTTGATCACATATTTCTTGAAAGATTAAAAAGATACACATAAACACATACAATTAGCTCAAATACAAATCCGATTCTTCTCCGATAATAGTATCCCGTTTAGGTGCGATTTTTCAACTTGCAAGCATTTAGTGTAAAATTTTAAATTCAATCTAGCATTATACATTGAGAATGCCGGGAATCATTGTAAGTGCATTCTTACCTGAGCATACATCATAGTTTCTCGCTTGCATTCCATCTTCTGATTCCTCTCTTGATTTGTAACCTAAATCTAAAAGTAAAAGGCATTGAATGGTATACGTATATTTTGTGCTCACGTAGACATCGGTGAAAACCAAAACTTTAAAAATTGGGACTGAATTGATGCATGTTGAACAAAATTTGAATAAAATAAACACATGTTTTACATGTGCATAAATCCTTCATTGGACATAGGTACTTTCGTCCAGACAGAATGTGTAAGGACACAAACATTAAGGTTAGAGCCCAAAATCCTGGACATGCCCCCTAAGTCTCCAGGCTCGACTCTTGTACGCTTGGGAGCTGTAAGGGCTAGCCTTCAACCTTAGTATACATTTCAGTTCAGTAAACATACGGGTCTCCTTTGAGGTGTGATATTGAAACACGAGAGTCTAGGATGATCACCTCATTGATTTGGAGCACACAGGAGCACCGCTAGGTGTAAGGCAACACCATGTCTATAATGGACTAAAATATTGTATTACTAGCAAATAAATTTGATAAGATAATTCGGCGGAACTTTTACAGCCTTCACATGCTCAGTTTGTGAATTCAAATGTTTGCATTGGTTTTGATTTGGGTGAGTTTTCTTCGTACATTTATGTGTATGTAGTGCATAGATTCTCATTGATATTTGTATTCATATACGATCCTCTTGACATGGAAGATGACTAGTTGGAGGGATTTTCATTCGAACTCTACAAATTTATCAATAAACCCTTCTAAGAGATTGTATTCAGAGGTCCCTTCACTTCCTGGACCTCCCTGGACTCATGACCCTCTTGAGTCCAGACTCACTCACTTGGGGGGTGGTCAACCACTAACCAACCCTTTCCTCTCTTTTCTACTCACCAAGGAAGACCTTGGCCTCGGTGAGGATGATTTAAGTTTAACAGACTCAACTAATTTGAATCCTTTTGCTGATGAAGATCACAAAGAAGTTTCATTCAAGAAGCCTCCTAAGAAGAAATATGATGAGGAAGAATATCATGACGATCCTTTATAGATGATACTAGCTCGGTTGCCTGCATTTGAGCATTAGCATGGCCTACTTAGAGCTCAGACGTGACTGTTAAATGTAGGGGTCGATGCACTCATGGATGCAGACGTGACTGTTAAATGTAGGGGTCGATGCACTCATGGATGCAGCATACACCAGGACAATCGGAGTGCAAAATTACCTAAATGCTGCAGAACTAGAAATAGAGTACGAGTTGAAGCCGCCCTTTCTAAATTTGCTATCTCGTTTTAATGAGAATGCCAAAGAGGAACCATATGCATTCCTGAGGGACTCTGAGCTCGTATATGCTAACCTACATCACCCTAAGGTTAGATAGGATTATATTAGGCTCACTTTCCTTTCCATTTACCTTAGGGGATAAGCGGATTACTCAGTTAAGCGTTTAGGTGTAAAAGTGAACACCTATGCCCAGTTCAAGGACCTGTTCTTAAAGAAGTTCTACCCTCTAAGTAGAAGTAACCAGATGAGGACATACATCATGAGTTTTTCCAGCTAGCAGATGAACCGTGAAAAGATCCATGTTAATTTAATGAATTATTGTTGTAGTCGAGCAACTAGGATCAATAAAAAATAACCACACAAATAAATAAATCAATCAATTAAGAAATATGTGGTCTGCGTTTATTTAACCTATGCAAGCTACATTATTGACTCAAGGAGACAAAGGAACAACTAAGGGTTCATTTATCAAACTTAATGTATGATTTTCAAAGAGGGATTTTTTTGGTATTTTATATGTGAAAGGATGCACATGTGAACTGTGAATGAATTAAGTTCTTAAGAAGAATAAGAAACTTAGCCCAATTAATTTTAAATTTCAAAACTAAAACAAATTAGGCAAGTGATATTTTTCTTATGAACTTAATTTAATGTTGCACATGAAACATATTTTTTGTATTTTTAAGGGTTGAAATGCAATAATGAAAATGAATGGAGTTTAAGCATTTTTATGCAATTTCATGAACAACGGCATGAAGAAATTTTGATACTTGGAAAGTAACTTAAATATGATGAACTGAACTTACATTATTTTTTAAAATTTTCTAACAATATATGAATTTTTATTAATTTTTTACTGAAACATGATGAAACTGAGAACTTAATTCTTAATAAATCCATAATGAAAATTAATGCCAAACCAAAACTATTGAAAATAGATATTTTAATGTTCCATTATGGAAATTTGATTTTGTGTAAAAATATTATGTGTGGACCTAATTAAAAATCAATTACGAATTTCACTTTATAATTTTTTTCAAGCATAGGACACCTCTATTTTAAGTGAAATTTAGATGTAAGTTAAAGCACAATTGATTGCACAATCTATGAATTCATGGAAATTTTCAAATAAAGCAGTTACTTAATATGATTTTGAGAGCATAGATGCATAAAATACCAATGAATTTCAATTTCTGACCATATCTTTTATGGAAGAGAATGAAATGAACATCAGAATATTTAACAAAATGATTAGACATGAAGGTCTAAAATAATACTCTAACACATGGTAAAACTTGCAATAAGGAAATAGAGTGCAATCAAAAAAGGTTGTGCCTAAGGTCACTTTTTTAATTACATAAACCTCTAGGGGAGTGCATGGAAATTTTCCAAAATAAAGAGCCATGCACGTGAGTAGCATTGGAGGGAGAACTCCTCCTTTCTCTCTTAGTTGTTTCGAGGAAATGGAACCCACCCACCCACCCATGAGGATGGGAAGCGACGATGGTATTGGGGTCGTTGGATCTTGATTCACAGCGAAGGGAGAAGAGAGATGTTGGATCGTGCGGTAGAGAACTGTGGCAAGGGCACCATAAGGGGCAGGGACAGGGACGAAGCCAGAATTTTATTGTTGGGGGTAGATTGAATTAATATCCATACTGAAAAAATTAAAAAAATTAAGAGTTTTTCTTTACATATTTCAAAAAATATATGAAATATTACATTAAAAATACTTAAATTGGAATTTATTAAGTTAAAGCTAGCTTACAATGAATGAACAGATCATATCTTTATATTAACCATTTTTTATATCAATTTGTACAAATCCTATCAAGAAGAAAATTATATGAGTAATCATATATTGAAGTTTAAATTTTATAAAAATAAAAGAGAAAGGTGTTGAACTTACCTTCACCATATACACCAAAGCGATGTAACTTATGCAATGCTTAATGTCCAATTGAAAATAATGTTGCATTTAAATATAATTCAAAAAATAAAAGGGATATTTACCTCATGAACCCTATGAACTTTGTAAATTACCTTCTCGACCTTTGAAACAACCTAATTCTCCCATCGACTCCCTAAGCTTGCAAACTCTTACTCCATGAACCCTATGATTAATCTGTTTGAGACTAATGAGGGTTCTTGGGGTAATTTACAAAGTCGTTAAGGTAATTGCGTTGTGCAAAAAGTTTTAGAGGTAATTTACATAGTTTATAGGGTCCGTGGGGTAAATATCCTAAAATAAAATCATGGAATTTTAAAAGACATGAAACAATACTTCTCATATGCTAAACCAATAATATGCATCTACGAGTACGCAAACTCCACGTACATATGCAAAAAATATGTGCCATTGTATATTTATCTAGTTTAAAATATAAGTACGAATGTGAATGCAAATATTACCATGTATAAAAAATAAGCTATTGTACCTTAAAATGAATACATATATAAAATGGACTTTATTAATAGATACAAATATAAACATACACCAAACTAGATACGAAAACACAGAAGAAATGTGTCAAAAAAATTTAATTAGATATGCATAAGATGATATAAAGATATAATAAGTAAACTAAATGTATTTATTTTATAACAGCTACATCATTATACACATATATTAAAATGGATACAATGAACAATTAAATGTTATATTCTAGTTGTTTTCGTAATTTAAGACATATCAACATTAAGTACTTGGTAAGAGAGGAGAGCACAATGCAATCAAAGGGTAAATACATGTACGGATGTTTGTCTGATGGAGTTGATGATTGACAATTAAAACACGGAGACGAAGGACCAGCACCACTAGGGATGCAAACATGCATGAATATCCGATATATCCACCATTGTATTTGTTGAAATCTACCACTGCAGAAGTTAATTAATAAACAAGAAATAAAATATTAAACACTCGAAATTTTACATAGAACCATATTCCCTAAGGAGTGAAATGAAACCACATGAGAATGTCTCAAGGGTCGGATCTTCGATTGAATGTTTCTCTATGAGTAAAGGGGTGTGTTCCTCCTTATATAGCCCTACAGACAAACCGGAGTTACATCGCTCATCTATGTTAACATGAGTAGATCCAATTACCCATCTATTAGATTCTTCAATAGTGTCCGTTTTATATAGATTTTGACATGCATGCCAGTATCAATTTTAAAATGAATATGAATACAGATATCACTTCGATGTCTGTAAGCATCCATATTAATATTATCTGCTTTCATATATAATACATTTGTAGATTTATTTTTAACCATTTATAACACAATGTTATATATTCTTTCATCGTATTGGTATAATTAATGCAACAAGTGCATTTGTATCATGTGCACTTCCATCCATTACACGCTATATTTAAGAAAATCTATATAAAACTTCTAATATTATTCACAAGCTATTAGTGTCCATTTTATATCCGTATTTATTTTTTAGAATATAGTAACATAATTTTCATAATATATCAATTTCCGTATATGTATCCGTATTGTATTTAAAAACGGATAATGATATGACATGTAATATGTTTATCTGTATCTATCCATTAGCAACTTTTCTCGCCACCGTTGACGTTGGGACCTTAAGATAACAATCTTGTCTTATTGAGACTATTAGATATTAGTATGTTTTTTTTCTTGTTATATAGGTTGTTGATGATAATCTATTTGATCGGGTTTGTGACTGGCACAGGGGATAAGAAACGGTTGTATTGACTCATGTTGGAACGGCTGGAAAGCCTGGGGGATAATAAATAGAATCAATAATAAATTAATCCCTGATATAGCCATATAGGGAATATGTTGGAATGGCTGGGGAGTTGCGCCCCCTCCCGCCCCCCCTCTCTCTGTATCTGATAAGGGGGCCTTGGAAGGTGGCGCACAACTCATGCTCCAGTTGGGGAGGTGATGTGATGTTATGTACTGTGACTGGCCGCGGAGGAGAGGTGCGGTAGTGGCTGGCTGCAAGCGGAGGCTGAGGTGGAGGCGCATGAGCGGCGGTGAAGGAGCACAGGTGACTGGTCACGGAGGAGAGGTGCGGCAGTGACTGGCCGCGCATGGTGAAGGTCGGCGACAGATGGAGAGGCGGCCACACTTATGTGTGAGAGAGGAGAGGGATGATGAAGAAGTAAAGGAGAAGAGTGAGGCCACAAAAAATCATCATTAGTTCCGCAATAGGTTATTTATCCGTTGGAGTGCAAAAGTTTTAGCGATTTAGTGGATGGATGGAGGAGTATCGAGGAGGGAAAAATAAGAAGAGTAAGGAAGAAGAAGAAAATGGAGGAAGAAGAAGGAAAGGAGGAGATTACTTACTGGTGGTTGGAAGGAATATGTTTGGGGATGAAGCGAACTTCATATCTTCTCTCGACACCTCGACAAGGCGGAGCTCGAGCAACCACTTTAGGATGGTTGCGGCTATAGGTGTGGACCTCTTGGATCTCACCTACAATGAAGGGGGTCCTCGCTCAATGGTGTTAGCATGCCATTGTCACCAGAGGCATGCCCAACCTCTCTCCTCTCTTGTTTGGAAAAAATGGTGGATCGATTGCAAATGGGAGCAGAATTGAATGAAGAAGGAAGAAAAAGGAGGTTGCAATGGAGGTGGAGAAGGTGGTCTTGGAATGGAAGTTGGAGAAGAAAGAACAAAAAAATGAAAATAAATTAAGAAATAAAATTAAGCAACTTAAAATAATAAAAGAAAAGGCAAAAGAAAAATAAAAATTTCAACATGAATAATGTAGATCAAAATAAGATATCCATTTTTCGTGGAGAACTCAAATGCAAAAAAAAAGTATGTACATCAAAATATTTTCGAAATGCATGTTCAACAATTATAACGCAAATTTTATAGCTTTTCTATTTTTTTCATTTTAATCAAAATATACAAAAAATAAAAATAATATACTATAAATAAATTAAAAAGTAATTTTTTTGCATTTTTTAGTAAATAAGAAAAAGCAAAAGAAAAATAAGGAAAGATCGATATTTACACTACGTACAAAGTCACTTTGCATTATTTTCAATGATAAAATAATTTATTTTGATTTTTGTAATTATATAATTTATTTAAATATACAATAAATAAATTAATAAAAGAAGAAGGAAATAAAAATGGGTTAAATTTGTACATAAAATATTATTGTCAAGTTAGTATTTATACATATAGTATACAACTTGGTCCCAAAATCAACAATTTATAAAAAAAAGCTCCGATTTAAATGAAATCATTTTCATTGAATAGTTAATTTTTTAACTTAAATTTAAAACTGAGTTGGTGAATTTGAAGTTCATATGGAACAGAAATTTAGCTGAGAAGGTGGATTTTACAACTTTTTCGGTTCAAGATCTAAAAGTATTCGTTCGAGGTGGAAATTATTTTTTATTTTTATATACATTTTTATGTATGAGTTGAAAAAAGAATTAAGTCAGAAGGAGTTAGTATGGATTTATTGAAAATCAAGAAAATTTGGTTATTTATGGAGATTATTTACAAACAATATTCGACACTTTTATTATTTTATTATTTTATTATTTTTATTTTGAATTATTTTGTGCACCTATTTATAAGATAAATATACATTATTAATCTATTTTTATTAAGAGTTGTATTTTATAAATTTATTGAATTTTGGGACATTTATTTGGTGTTTTGTTCATGGATTCAATCTAAGATTGATATATTAAGATCATGAATCGCATATTCATCACTGCCTAATGAACCTTTACGTGATACTTGGGAATGATTCAAGGATATACTGCAGAGGTGTCCATATCATGGATTGGATGATAACATCCAAGTCCAATCTTTATTCATCAGTATCAACCCCGAGGTGCAAGGTTTAATGGGCGCTTTCTTTGGAGGTAGTTATACATAAGGTAGAGCAGATACCGTTTGAAAGATGGCTAACACTAGTTGTGCGCAGATGACCAATAGGCAATCCACTGAGTCCCCGGTTGCATTATTATCAAAGGGTGGAAATACTATGGGAAATCTCACAGAGGACTTGGTCCCCACCATGGCGATTTTTGCTGACAAGTTGACAGTAGTCAAGCGGATCGAGAGTCCCTAATTGCATCCTCGATGAGCTTCGTTCCTACTAGAACGAGATTCAGGACATGCAGGTGGACATCAACTACTTTTCTCAATGGCTTGATGAGAAGACAACTCCACATGCCTCTATTCCTATCCAAGTTCAAGCTAACCCCAATAACTTGAACAAGTCTCATTCATAGCAACACATGGGTCAGTACACTACTTAGATACTCTTAGATCTGAGCATGAGATTCTTTCGTGTGGTGATGCTTATCATATATCACTCAGGAGCAAAAGGACTGTGGACGTACCTGATTGGACAAAGGACACAAAGAGGGTCACCTCTAGAGCTCGACCTGAGGAGTCTTCAGAGGACGAGGAGGAGAGGCATCATATTCAGCAGATCCCTTAGGAGCAGATAAGGTTACCTAATCAAGAGACAAAGAGGAGGAGGAGGACACGAGTATCATAACAACTTGGAGACACTTTGGAGTCTATGGAGAACCTTTCACCTCCATTTGTGGAGAATACACCTGTAGCATCTATTCCACAATCTATTGTAGATGACTTTATTTCTGATTTCTAGTGGTATAAAAATAATTCATCTTCGAAGAATTCTATTTCTCATAGTGCAATGAATGATGTTTTTAATTCAGATTCTTCTTCTTCTTTTCCACTTTCCTCTATACCTTTCCCCATGCTCTTATGGCTAGAAAGTGCACTAAAAAGATTAAAAAAGATGACCCAGACATCGAACGATTTTGTAAGGAAACCATCATGATTAAACTGTCATTTGAGGATCATGTGGCTAACAATCTTGCATTTCAAAAGTACCTAAAGGTGAGACGCACATCTACGAGGGTTAGTAGGAATAAACTAGATCAATACGTGAAGACTCATGTTTATTAGTAGACACTACCTGTTGTCTCAAGAAACATAAATTGTCAAGGAAAAAGAGAGACATGGGTGATCATTATGTGGAAGTCATATCAATGACATTGCGTTTGGATGCACTCTTCTAGATAACAGTTTGTCTATCAATCTTATGCCCTTAGCCATTTATAAGAATATGAAGTTAGAACCAATTCGGAAATCACAAGCTTTACTCCAATTCGTAGACAAATCAATGAATAGACATAAGGGATAAGTGAAGAAAGTGGTTACCTTGATTGAGGGACAAGAATACAAGGAGGACTTCATGGACCTTGACATGGAAATCCCTAATCATTGGAGACAATCTCAGATCATTCTTGTATGACCATTCCTAAGGACAACTGGTGCACCAATTGATTATCAGACATGAATAATGAAGTTTCGTTCTCCAGGCAGATAAGTGAACTTAGACATGAAGCAAACAAAGTGGTAGCGACCTGACTCCAAGACTAGCACTGAATACTCATCTTTAGAGGTAGATTGTAAGATGATCAGCATAATTGGGATTTGGATAAAGACCCCAATAGGGAAAAGCAAGACCCTCTCATCTGAGAGGATTTAGTGCACAATGCAGTTTCCAAGTGTTGCATGATATCTTGACAGATGCATCACCCTATTCCCTTAATGACTCGGAGATCCCTTTGGATCTTTCAGTTCCACCTCCTTCGAAATGGTCAAGGGACATAGATGATGAGTCAGATGTAGATTTAGCCTAACTACTACGCCTATTTGGCGAAAGCACTCCCTACATAGCAAAGTTGGTGGCGACTACCACATAGGTAGACCCGCCTTTGTGCATCACACAATCATATCAAGATGTGATTCATCTGGACTTGATAAATTATACAACGGTACAAGAGATCAAGTAGCTCCCTCCTACACTGAAGTATTCTTTCCGTGTGGGGACCCTAAAAGAGATTTCTTATCATCATTAGTTTTGACTTGACCTTAGAACATGAGTCTAGGCTTTTAGATGTCTTAGAGAGGAACCACAAAGGTATAGGTTGGACGATGTTAGATCTAGTGGGGATAAACCATGTTCTCTACTTGCACCACCTTTTTGTTGAGGATAATGTGATACCTTCTTGTGAGTTCCAGAGGAGTCTGAACCCTAATCTACCAGAAGTAGTGAAGAAAGAGATTGAGAAGTGATGCAAAGTAGGGTTTATATTCTCTATTTCTGACTCCAAATTGGTGGCCCAACTTCATGTTATCTTGAAGAAGTTGGGAATATAGATGATTACCAACGATGAGGGGGAACAGACTGTGACATAAGAATCCACGTCATGACACGTATGTGTCGATTATAGGAGGATGAATCCCACAACCAAGAAAGACCACTTTCCCTTGCAATTCATTGATCAAATTTTAGAGAGACTGCCAGGGAAAGTGTTCTTCTACTTTCTTGATGGGTAATCAATCTACAATCAGGTAGCCATCACACTTGAGGACCAGGAAAAAGACCACCTTCACATGCTCATTCAGCACTTACTATTCAGAAGCATGCCATTCAGACTTTGTAAAGCCCCGGGTACATTTCAATTGTACATGATCGTCATATCTACGGAGACGGCAGGAGATTTCTTGGAGGTTTTCATCGATGACTTCTCAGTCCATGGTGATTCCTTTGATACATGTTTAGCACACTTGGATCGAGTCGTCAAGAGATGTAGTGAGGTGAATCTGGTACTCTCCTGGGAGAAAAGCCATTTCATGGTAACATAGGGTATTGTGTTAGGGCGCGCCATCTCCAAAAAGGGAATGGAGATTGACCCTACTAATGGACCATGATTTTCCCTCCTTAATATTGTAGAGTTGTCGTAGCATAGGAGGCGAAATGGGATCTATCAACAACCAGAAATTTGTTTAGGTGGAACATTTTTTTCTTGGTAAGTGTACCAAGGTCGAACATAGGGACACGAGCTATCAACTTGATCATGTAATAATATTCAAGTCGAAAATATTAACCCTAATTACTTAGTTACGTGTTGTAAATAATTAAACTTAATTATATTATATTAAATAACCTATTGATGTGTTATTATTTTATTTATCTATTTCTCATTAAAAAATCAAATGAAAATTAGATTAATATTGTACATAATTAATTTAACATAAAATACAAAATAAAAATCCAAAAAATAAGAAAAATAATAAAAGAATTTTTTTATTTGTTTTAATTACTATTAAATTATTATCTATGTACAGACGATTGTATTTCTCTTTGACTTATACATGAAGTTGTAGATCTCATCGAGATCTACAACTTTCATGCTTACCACTTTTTCTAAATTAACTCCTAATTATTTTATATATAATTATATATATTATTTTCATTTTCTTTATTCTAATTGGGACACATGGTGCGCTCTGGGTTTCCCACGTGGCCCAACTCTTTAGTATAGACCATGCATGATCTGAACCATCTGATCATCTTGATCAGACGACTTTTCTATACTCCACTCCCGCCTTACTCTCAGTCGCCTGATCGTTTTGATCAGACCATTTTGATCGCACGCTAGCTACCTATTATGCGTTGTTGGATCTTAATCGAGTTGCTGGGGCATCATCCCCAACCTCCAACCCTCGATTTCCAAGAGTCACATGCTTTTTAACCTCTTCTGGTCTCGCTAAATTTACAACTTCTCCGATATCCTTCACTGCCATTGAAGCTACGGCCATCACCTCACCTTTTGGAGCCCTCCAGCAGATAGAGAACCAGCTCAGGAGTCTGTAGCACCTTTTGGATCACCTCCTGGTGGTCAGAGCTGGTCAGAATCTCCAATAAAAGCACGACCCAGGCGGTGTTCTTCCATGTACATCTAGGGGAGCCCACGACCGTTGGATCTAACCTTGATCCCAGATGCTCCAGCAGTCGTCCGATGTGCCTCTCCCCTAGCCATCAGATATGACTTGGGATTTAATCCCAAGCATCCATCGCGAAGCATCATCGGCAAGCGAGGAGATAACACGCGTTTAAGTGGGTGAAATCCAGTCGTCTTCTTCTACGTTAATAAGCGGTAAATTGCACACTCAATCCCATTCATTTTTGTATTACTCATTAATCTTGCAAATAAAAATATTATTTGTAAATAAAATGCTAAATTTGCAAAGAGACCTCTGTATTTCTTTCACATTCCATTTAGATCCATGCCAGGTTACCACGTATGTCCACGTGAGATGATCATTGTACAAGGAAGCCCTTACTACTTTCTGTATTTATATTAGATATAAGAAAATTTAATATATATTGTATATTTTTGGGTAAGATGCACTTGAGCTCCTATTGTTTATTTTATTTACAATTATACCCTTCCCAGTTAATGTGTTTTGGTGCTTGAATTTCATTCATTAAAAATAGCACCCTTTCTCTAAAAATCAAGCAAAAATAGGGTTAGATGCCTGTTAAAATGTATTTTCATGTCCATTTTTATTTGAGCATTTTTGGCATTTTACTTATTTATTAAATCTAAAATGGGCACATTTTTGCCCCTGTCTAACTTATAAAATCAAAAAATAGAAAAATGTTTTGAAAATTCTAAAAATATGTTTTTTCTATTTAATAATTTTTCAAATATTATTATCTACCTTAAAATTGATTTGAAGAATTTTTTACCTATTTTGTTATTTTAATCTTCATTTCAGTCTTAATCCCTGATTTGGGATCTTTTCAATTTTAAAAAACCATAAAAACTAGTAAAACTTCCAGAAAAATCACTAAAACACAAAAATTATATAGAACCTAAAAATGTTTAATTCTGTAATTTTTAGTAATTTTTAGTTATATTTATGTCTACATTATCTATTATGTCATATATATCCTTATATATTCTTTCGTCTATTTAAAAAAAGAAATGTAGAACAAAAAAAGAAAATACAAAATTATAAAACAAAAAATAATATAAAAAAATCCAAAGAAAAATATATAAAATTAATCCCCAAAAAATATAGAATAAAGGACATGTTTGTACATGATACACTTTGAGTAACAATAATCGTAGGCTACATGTTTTGCTCTCACTGGTTTGACCTCTACATTCTTGCTTTCTATACCTTGTGTTTTGTAGAGAATAATAAATTTTGACTCACATTTTGTGATATTCATTGTTTGATTTATTTGTGGGTTAATTATTGATTGATTGAGGTTTATTGAGCGGTCAATACCCCGACTAGGGCTTCGCCTTGTGAATTCGTATGACCCTCGACAGATCCCATTCATAAAATGGTGTCGTTACAGGGGAGAAATGTGAGTATCCGACCTTATAGTTTATTTTGTACTCTCACTTATTCATTGATTCATTGATGTTATTAGTGAAACATATTTGCTTGCACATTTTATTTATTCTTTGTGTATAATTCATTTTGATTAAACTTATTTGATCATCTGTGTTAACATACCTCTTTGTGAATTTGTTGCGAGGGCCCGCTACGTGAGGACAACTTCTTAGGAGGCTGAAGCAGCCGAGCTTGGTGGAGACTGGTGTTTACCCTTTTACAAGTTAGAGAGGCGACAAGTGAAACAAGGAGAGAAGATTTATCATAGAAATAGCTTAGATTTATTGATTTATTTATTGGCAAGAGAGAGACTTATAATTTGTAATAATTTGGACATTTCTCTCCACAACGAGGTCCAGTGTTAGGGTGTTTGTTCACCTGGGGGCCTCATCGTACTTTTCCATGTTTTATCACCTTCTTTTATTTTGTTTCCCATTGTTTTGATTTTCCTGGCATCTTTTTATTTGTTTTATATGCATGGAGCCCTTAGACTTAGATGCTTGTCTCGTTAATTAGGTAAAAACCCTAACAAGAATGCATGTACCTATAGTCCTATAGTCTTTTACATTTAGATCTAGTCAAATAAATAAATGTTAGTTATTTGGAATTAAACCCATGCACCATGAGAGACATCATACAACACTTGCAAGACCTATTGTAGCAGGCACCGAGATGTCTCCAAGACTGGACTCTAGGGGTTATCTCTAAATAATTAACATATGGTTCTTCACGATTAATAGTAGCTATTATTTAGTGTGATTTTATCGATTGTACACAGTCACGTAGATAGATTTAAAAATTCTGCTTTGCATACTACATGGAGAGCGTTGGGAAGCATTGTAAGTCCTCTAACCCAGCATACATCATTAGATTCAATGGTGAGACTTCTACCATTGAATCGACTTGCACGTCTTTTTTGTTATCTCCCTCTGATTTTGAGAACCTAGGACTTAAATGAAAATTCTACAAAACGTTAGCTGCTTGTATGCAAAAATATCCAAAAAATAAAAATCCAAAAAATTAAAACAAGGGGACTGCTAAATATACCTTGACCTTAATTAAAATCTGTAATGGACTATCATTGCCATGGGTTCACAAAGACCTCATTGTTTTCAGGTACCTTAGGAGGGGACCAAATTCCCTCCCATGATAAGGCACGACCCACTAAAGATTAGAGCACAAAACCCAATCTGTGACTGCCTTGTGTATCGCCTTTGTGTATCGCCTGGATTTCTGAAGTAATGGCACTTCTATCATACGCGACCGAGTAGGGCCTTGCCAACAATGGTGTTCCTTCCTTGTGTGGAACATCGACATGGTCTGAAGTACTGATCTTAGGCTATGCCCTCATGGGTGTGTCTGTCTCATCTGTTTGCATCCGAGTAGGGCCTTGTACGCTCACATGTGATTCTATTGCAAACGAGGTTTGAAGTAGCAGTTTCATCTATCTGCTTTCTCTCTCTATTTCTTTGGCTGAGTAGGGATCAGAGAGGGTTACAAGGACCTAAAAAAGTGTAGGGATCAGGGAGTTCTCTTTGCCCACCTCCCCACTCAGTTCAAGCCGTTCTACTATTTTACACTCCTTTTTATTCCTCGTTGACCACCGTATCATTCCTCCCGTATCGATCTCCTTTTTGCTCCATGATGGCGATACATGGATGGTTTAGTCGGAACTCCGCTGACACCTAAATCAATTCCATAAACTCGACGTCATCAATAATTCAAGGCGATTCCCAAGAACCTGATCTGGACTTTGCTGGTCGATCTCCGTACTCCTTGTCTTCTTTCCATCTTCTTTGACCACCCAATAAATCGGGACCACTCTTGTCCCACATCCGCTATTGTGAATGGAAGTTGATTTCAATCTACATCATTTTATCCATTCATAACAATTTGGGATTGACCCCAATCTCATATTCATCTTGACAACTGAGATTCAATTTTAAGTGATCTCAATGGGATTATTTCACATAGAAATGGCACCTCAGGGAAAAGGAAAAGTACAACAGCCTCCATAGACGGAGTCGGGATAGGGACCCGACTAGAACCAAGTCAACGCTCAGTTGCTAGCTTCTATACATGCCATACAATAGTAGCTGACAGAGCATGCTCTCATCCAGACCACATTCCAGGATATGTTGAATGATATACGAAACTGACTAGCAGCAATAGCAAGAGGAGGAGATGGATTGCATGATGACCCTGACAAAGAAGAATCGGGACAAGAGAGATAAAAACCAACACTGAAGGAGATATACAACCCTAGAGACAGCCAAATGACCGAGTGGATCCTTACTCCACTAGTACACGCTCACTTTAAGCTCAAGTTGTAGTTCCTTGATCTTCTACCATCATTCCAGGGAACACTAACGAGGAGTCATACATTCACCTACAATAGTTCTCACGCATCTGTCGAACTACCCACTACCCCAACATTCCTTTGGATGTAGTGAATATGATGACGTTTCCCTTCAACTTACAAGACAAGGTCCAATACTGGGTTAATCATCTGAGGAAGGGGAGCTTAAATCTGCATTTCTTCACAAATTCTACACTCTTGGTCACCTCAACCATATGCGAGCCAGGATTAGCAATTTCTCCCAGGCTACACACGAGTCTATTCATGAGGCCAAGCTACCTACGAGTATATTCCCAGGCTCCACTCTGGTGAACATCCCTCCGTGCATTGCCTAGTTTGATGCACCATTTCCCCCCACTTCTCCAACGAGTTTCACCTCCCACTCACCCAGATCAACCCCTGCTCTGGACTATCAGCTCCATTCCTTCGCCTCACCGGAGCAACTGTCACCCGCTTCCATTCCGCCTCCTTATGGGACGGGGCATTCCCCCCATCCCTAGTGGGTTCTTGTGCGGGGTTGAATGTCAAAGAATGAGCTGGAGGGTATTTTGCTGCTCGCCACAGGTACCTGGAGCAGTCCCTCTTCCTCGAGCTCTCATTGAATCTACGACCATCACCGCACCTTTTCGAGCCCTCCAACAGATAGAGCAATATCCCAAGAGTTCATAGCACCTTTTGGATCACATCCCGATGGTCGTGGCCGGTCAGAATTTCCAATCGAAGCTCAACCAAGTGTTCTTTCCTGTTCACCCAGGGTAGCCCATGACCATTGGATCAAGCCTCGATCCTAGGTGCTCCAGCAGTTGTTTGATGTGCCTCACTACTAGTCATTAGATCTGGCGTGGGATTTAATCCCAATAATTCATCACGAAGCGTCATCGGCAAGCGAGGAGACGATACATTTTAAGTGGATGAAATCCAGTCGTTCGTCTCCGTGTTAATAAGGGGTAAATTGCACACTCAGCCATGTTCATTTTTGTATTTACTCATTAGTCTTATAAATAAAATATTGTAAGTAAATAAAATGGTAAAATTGCATGTAGACCCCTATATTTCTTTCATATTCCATTTATATCCATGACAGGCCACCTCGCGTGTTGTCCCACGTGAGGTGGACATTTTGCAAGGAATACTTTGCTACTTTCTAGATTTATATTAGGTCCAATAAAATTTAATCTATGTTGTATATTTTTGGGAAAATTCCACTTGATCCCTTATTATTTATTTTATTTGCAGTTATACCCTCCATAGTTTATATGTTTTAGTGCTTGAATTTCATTCATTAAAAATAGTAGCCTTTCTCTAAAAATCAACCAAAATAGTTTTAGATGCATGTTAATATGTATTTTCACATCCCATTTTTATTTTAGCATTTTTGGAATTTTACTTATTTATAAAAATTTAAATGAGTACATTTTGTCCATGTTAACTTCTAAAATATCAAAAAAATAGCAAAACATTTTGAAAATTCCCAAAAAAATATGTTGTATATTTTAGTATTTATTAACTCCAGACAAAAAATCTCTAAAAATAGAAAAAAAAGACTAAAAATTAAAAAGCTCCTAAATCCAACAAAAAAAGTTAAAAAAATTACCAAATTCTAAAAATATGTTTTTCTATTTTTTGAATTTTATGTATATTATCTACCTATTAAAATTGATTTGAAGAGTTTTGGACCTATTTGCTAATTTTAATCTTTATTTCAATCTTGAACTATTATTTAATCACTGAGTTGGGATCTTTTTTATTTTACAAATCCATAAAAAATAGCAAAACTTCCAGAAAAATCACAAAAACACTTAAAAAAATTTTGAAACCAAAAACTTTTTAATTCTATATTTTTTAGGATTTTATTTATATTTACGTCTACATTATCTATTATGGCATATATATCCGTATATATTCTATCATCTATTAAAAAGAAAAGGAAATATAGAAAATAAAACAACATAAAAAGAAAATACAAAAGAAAAAAATATAAAGAAAAATATAATTAAAAACCCATGAAAATATAGATTAAAGGACATGTTTGTACATGATACACTTTGAGTAACAATAATCGCAGGCTACCTATTTTTCTCTTTGTGGTTCGACCTCCACATTCTTGGTTGCTATACCTTGTTTTTCGTGGAGAATAATAATTTTTGACTCAAATTTTGTGTATTCTTTGTTTGATTTATTTGTGCTATAGTTGTTGATTGATTGACGCTTATTGAGTGGTCAATACGCTGACTATGGTTTCACCTTCTGAAACCTTAAGAGCCTTGACAAATCATGTTCATCAGGCAGATGTGTATAAAAGTTAGGGACAAATCCTCCGGGAAAAAAGGGAGGTGGACCAATTGGAAGGTATGAGGGATCCTCAAAGTTCATACAAAAATCACTCTAGGTGGTCGTCTCCGAGATAAAAGAAAATTGTCAGGAGAGCACGAAGGTCAAGTCAAAATATGTGAAGAAAATGGCGCAGATGTGCATAAGGATCGAGAATGCACACAAGTAGTTACAAAACCCCTAAATTCATCTACCCAACTCGGCGAAGACCGTGAAAGATCGGTCTTTTTCTTGTCTTTTTTAGAGTTAGGTGAGAATGCAAAATGTTGTACAAGAACTTAGGTTGTCTTATGGGATTTGGGCACTAATCTTAGTGTATACGTGAGCAATTTAAAATGAATACAATGAGGGGATACTTGCCCCAAGATAATGATTTCTCTTTTTGATTTATTTTAGGGTCAAGTGATTTTGACAGTCCTAATTTTATTTGTTATCACTTTTTTGTATTTTTAATTAAAAACGCATGTGTCTATCGAGGGATTCAATTCTTTTAGCAACCTAGGTAATCAAAATCAAAGGGAGAGAGTTAAAAAAGCAATGCGAGGCGAAAACAATGATGTATGCCAAAGAAAAATGCTCACCTTGCCCATGACTCTCTTCATGCAAGGATGCTTAGCAGAATTGAAACCTATCTATATGCAAATGCAAGCCGATGAAATCGCCCTTCATCCAATTATTATTATCGTGAAGAAGAATATGCTAATCACCTAGAATAAAACCAAAGGGACCGGTCTTGGAGTCTCCTCGGTGCCCATCATAGTGGGTCTTGCAAGTGCTGCATGGAGGACTCTCCGACACCTGGTTTCGAGACTAAGTGAAGAGCAATTTAAAATTTTGACTAAATCTAAACAAGACTATATGTGTAGGCAAATATAACCTTAATATGTCAACAAGCAATTCCTAAGCAAGGGCTCAATCACACAAAATAAAGAAAAGAGAAAATTTGAAAACAAAGGAAAAAACGATGAAAATGCGACAAAAACCATAGAGGCCCCCAAGGGAACTATCCCTTGGGCAATGGACCTCATGAAATGTGTAGAATCCTAGAGACTCCAGAATATTACAAATAATAGTGTCTCCCTTGCTTCAATCATAGAAATAAATAAAATAAATAAAGTGTTATTGTCCCCCAAAATCTCCTCCAATAGGCCAATTGATGCACTCTCATGCCTGTTAGGGTAGAATAGCCGACTCCACTTCCCAAGGCTGCATAGAATCACCTAGGCAATCCTCCTCGGTCAGTGGTCCTCCACGACAAAAAAGAAGCGGTGATTAGACAGATCAACAATTATATCATATAAAAGAGAAAATAAATAAAGGAAAATATGGACAAAAGAGACAAAGAAGACATAATCGAATCAATCTATGTGATATTGCTCCCTAAAAACGACATCATTTGTTGAATAACTGTTGTGAGGGTTTGCTAATCGAACACGATCAACGTCATTGTGGTGACTATTGGGCATGTGAGCCTACGGTGAGCCATTATGCAATAAATATTATTGCACATATCATTCCCTGATCTGAAATAAAGAATAAATAGTTTGCATAATAGGTCCCTTAGTACAATTAGGGTTATGTACCATGGCCATCTTAACAATCATACAGCTGTTGATTCAATAATTGAATCATAGAGGCTGGTGCTTGGATGAATATCTAAAGGGTTAGATTGAGGACTCATTAAGCACCGTCAAATGATTGTTAAGAGATGATCTCCAGCTTGAGTAGGAGATGGCAATCCTTTCTCAGTTAGGATGATATCTGACCAACCTCTTGATGCAGGTCCTCTGCATAGGAATAGAGATTCGAAGGTGTCAGACTAGTTAGGTCAAAGAGTTGACTTAACAAGATCGAGATAACCAAATTCCTATATCGTATGCTGTCACGATACAGGCACGCATCGTCTGACCGGAAATAGATGTGTTACTATATGTCTGAGTTTGTACATTTGGCAGACCAATATGTTGATAACCTAACCAAGGTCTATGGACCGGCACGCTGGTGTGCATATAATGGCATATGAGTAACACGATCTCTCAAAGGGATCATACAGGTTCATTACTGAACGGAAGACATGAGCTCACTCATGAGATATTGGGAAGAATCAAATTCTGTGCACGGTCGTCTCGCTTTGAAAGCTTGATTGAATTTGTAGGTTTGATATATACTTTTGGATAGTATGTGATCAAGACCTAGATATGATATATGCTTTTGGAAAGTATATGATCGATAAAAACTCCCAATGATCGAATGAGAAACTTACTCATAAAAACCCTGAAGTAGACAGTATAAAGTTGATCCAATACTTCGGATTTATTCTGAGTCTTCCAGTATGCAGGATGTACAAGTATTGGAAATACATGAGGGTGATGTGATCATAAATGATTGTATAACCATGACGCTTACGTTCTTAGGGAGGGTGATGAAACGGGTCTGGATTTTAGTGACTCCTCTCAGTAGAGAAGTAATCTGATCTTGGTCCAAAATGTTGGACATTGATCTGAATGTGATTCAGATGCAATGAGAAGATTAGATTTGCAGTCTTGATTTCATCAAGCATCTATGGGAGGCTCGCGATCTGGATTTGAGATATGATCTCAATATACAAGTCACTATACGTGGAATAATACATTCGCCCTATCCTTATCTCCAAGTATCCGCGGAGAAAGCACATTATCCTTAGAGTTTAGGATAATTTCATTGTTGATATGTGTATCCGAGCATTGAGAAAATGGATAATTAAATGTGATTTAATTATCATGAATAATATGAATTTGATTCATATTATAAGGAGAGTTATCTAAGATAATTAAATGTGATTTAATTATCAAAGATGTGAATAATGTGAATGCGATTCATATTATTTAGGCGCATGAGAATAGAGATCCAAGATGATTAAATGTGATTTAATTATCATGGATATGAATAATGTGGATAGCAATATTCATATTAGTCATATATATTACAAATGTGATTAATAATATATAAGAGAGCTATTTGTAATTTACATTTGTTAATTAAATGTTGATGTGAATTTGATTTACATTGGACATTAAATAGAAAATGTAATTTGCATTTTATTTTAGTTTGTGAATATGATTCACAAATTTTCAATGGCAAGATTGCATTATTCACAAAATGATTATGAATTTTTTTGTAGAATAATTTACAACAATTGTTGTTGTAAATAATTGGATATATATATGGAATCATGCAATCTTGAGATTGCATTGAGATTCCCCCTTTCCTAATAGGAGAGGGGGGACGGCCACCAATCCCGAGAGGAGAGGGTGGCCGTCCACTCTTCCTATATGGAAGGGAGGAGCCTCCTTTCCATTATCTCTAATGTTAGTTGATTTAATTTGGTGATTGAATTATATTGATTTATCAATATAGATTTGACTAAATTAAATTAATTGTTGTTGGTTTTACCAACACAAATCTTAGCCATTAAAAGAAGCCCAAATCAATGAGAGCCATTGGATTTGTGTTGCCCATGGATTGTGATCCATGGATCCCAAAATATTATAAATAGAAGGGCACCCCTTTGCTCTTCTTTACAAACACACAAGATAACATAAGTCTCTTTTCTCTCTCTTTCTCTCTACATGTCAGCCCTCTCTCTTCCTCTCTCATGGTCGTCCACCATGGATGCCCTAGAGGGAGTCTCCATCGTCGCAGCGTAATCGTTATGCTGCCCGATGGTTTGCTCGTAGATCTCCATCTCCTTCGATGTGCATCGCTCGTGAAGAAGATGTCGGATATCGTGTGTTGAGATCAGGAGATCCTCCACTTGGATTATCAACATGGATTGCGAGAAGCACGTGTTTCATCAACATGCTCACAAGCATCTCCTCCGTCGGATCGGACTTGAGATAGGAGGTCTCTTCGTTTAGAGACTCGATCGCAACCACGCTTCAAGAGATAACCCTAATACTTGTTTGTGGTTTAGACTAAATGATCCGAGAAGTATTCTTGGATCATGTGGTTTTGTCGCACGAAAAATTTTTAATTTCCGCTACATAGAACAACTAGTTCGACTAGTCGTTCTTCACCGTATTCGATACGATGCCCACGCTTCCAAGATGCGCTTGAGGATCTAACCATATCCTTCAAGTGGTATCAGAGCCAGGTTGGTGGTTTTGGATACGATCCATTAACCGAGGACGTTTGGGTTCATTAGGGTTTGCGAAAGTTTTCGTGCATTTCATTTTCTCATCTCTGTTTTGAGATTATTTTCGGCACTTTTTAAATTATTTAAACATGAAAATGATAATTGTATTTTGTTCTTCATTAAGTGAGGAAACTGTAGGATCTGAGTTTACGTAATTTGGATTACGTATGCTCAAGTTATGCTCCTTTTAGTGAACATGTATCCACAGTTTCGGGGACTGCGATTCTTAACGTAATTAAAGAGTTAATTGCGGATTTGAAATACCTTGAAATGTGTGCAAACCATTTAGGTTATATTACAAATCAAATTAGCAAACTTTAGGAACTTATTTTGCTTAATTTGGATTTAAATTGATTGAGATATGGTATTTTTAGTAAGGGTCACTGCTGGAAATACTTTCCTAATCAAGAATCTAGTGATTGTCATTTAATCAATTAATGAAATTAAATTGTTTAATTTCATGGAATAATTGTGCATAAATATTTGTGAAATATTTTATGATAATTATTTCCTTAAATGGCATTGCCTTAACCAGTAATTGATTAGAAGTGATCTAGATCACAAATTGGTTACATGATCTACAGGATCTACATTCCAACAAACATGTTGCTTGAATAGGATTTGGGATTTGTTTAGCAAATATCATTATAATGTTAATCAAAAATATTTTGATTATTATATGGTATAATTTCGGTTGGAAAACTAATGATCATCTCAAGTGCAAAGCGATCTATTTTGCATTATGCTTTCCCGAGGTGGATATGGTGTCTAGTCGGGGAGCATTGACGTAGCAGGTTGCACCGTGTGCGGTCTGTCCCACTCTCGTTGGTATTGGCCATGACGGTGGGTAGGGTTAATATAATGCTTAAGAAATTATGATGTATTTATAATTATTAAAATTCGAAATAATACGTATTTGAGATAATACCATAATTCAAGTAACAACTAAGAATGTTTGTTGGATATTAATTAGATAATTAATTTAATATGATTAGATTTATTAGAATCCAATTAAAATTAAGACACTCTATTACAAATAGAGTTGTTATTTCCCGTGGAAGAATTGATCATAATGAATATGATTCATAATGATTGATTAGAATTTGAATATGATATGGAGGATCACATAGGTGACATCCATGGTCTCCCGTCAAGGCGAAGGGTTCCGTCATCAGAGATTATATGTCGGAGACGCCTGTCCGAAGTGACAGCTCCTGCATACAAGCCATTTGGATGAGGCTCTTCGCTTCTCGAAAGAGTAAGGACGTATGCGTAGTGACCCCAATATCGGGTCCTCATATTATTGGGGCGATATTGGATTGCGCATAGCAAGTTGTATTCCTGTCGATGGTTGGTTCAATTAATGACGGGTCAACATCACCTTAGCGGTGGTGGGCCCGGGTGTTAAAGACCGAATTGGGAGATGCATATTGGACTTGCAAGGCAGAATGTGTTCTCGCTTCTTTTTATCCGAGTTACAGGTTCTCATATTATTGGGATGTAACAGAGATTAGGAAGGAGATCCCAGATCTTCCTTGAGATATAATGGTATGTATATCTCTTACATTGAAAGTGATTAAAGGAATGAACTTTCAGTGTTGACAAGGCAAGACAACTTTGATATAAAAATTCTTAAATCAAAGTAAAATATGTGTATATATATAAATATATACACTTATGCAAATTTCTTATTTCAGATATTCCCTCATTAAACCCACTCAATGTTATACTCAATGATAACTAGTAAAATATCATGGATTGGACTCATGATCCAGATATTGTACTTCCAGTTGGACACATAATGTATGTGATTGCAATATGCAAGTCTCCTCATACTAATGAGGAATGACAATTAAATAGATAATAGGACTACAACCCTAGGGTTTGTATGTCTCTATAGTCTTGATCTCTCATTGAATGTACTTTCGAAGTGACATGTCGATGATGATCATAATTGTCAAATAATCCTTATAAAGACTTAAGAAGATGTTCTGGTATACATATGTGCTCTCAACACTTAATCATGAATGACATGGTTCTCTGCATCATGCAGAATGGTGGCTCCATAAGAGATGATGTATTCAAATTGTTTGAGTACCTACCTGAACCAATGATTTAAAGAGTTTAGATGGATGTAAATACGATGAGTGTCATCATTCTACTGTAAGTACTCTGGTCATCCATGATGCTTCATATTATTCATATTGTATGAATTGAATGAAGCATGTATAAATATTGAAATAATCTTATATTAAAAAAAATTATTTCAATACGAGAGATCCTATGTCTTGAGTAATGGTTGCTCATAGATAAAGGGAGCGCAGTGGAAGCATGGGTTGGACCAAGTAAGAACGAAAGTGAAAGAGTTGACTGTACTTCTGTGACTTCCATATGACATCCAAATAGTTGGATGAATGCCAATACTGCAATAAGCTGATGTATAGATAGTATGACTATCAAGTCTATCTAGATCCTTAGAGAAGGATTTGGATGGTACATCAGATTAATCTATTTAATCATTGAAATTGACTTACTTATTTGATAAGATAAAGTCAAATAATTGTATCTCAATCTTCTAATGGCACTTGCTGGTTGCATATGTATTAGAAAATTAGAAATTTGATCTTAAAGGTTTAATGGTCATCCATGTTGGAATTGATGCAATTGTTGCAATAATTTCCATTGGATCAATAGACTTCATAATTTCAGTGGGAGAGCCCTTGGTCTTAGAGAGTGTGTCTATGACCTAGATATGAGAATACAATCATAGTTTATTTCTAAATGTTAGAAATAAACATTAATTCTAGAATAGACCTATCATAAAGAGTTATGATGGAGATATTTCAGATAGTAATCTAAAATCTTGTGGACTCTACTAAATTAGAAAATTAATCAATGGTTCATTAACATTTCTAATACTGAAATTAAACCTTAAAATATCAATAGGAGGATAAAGATCATTTGATGATGATCTAGCATCAAGCCTTGGACATTTGTCTGTTGATTTGATCAATAGACTAGTGAGAGATGAAACTTTAGATTGTCTAAAGGTTCAAATCTTACATACTTGTGAATACTGTATTCAAAGAAAAATGTCCAATACACCCTTCTTTGGGAATGGTGTAAGATGTCAAGGTATTCAGGATCTCATACAAATTGATGTATGCGGATCATCTATATCATAGTAAACATTATGGATATGTGATATCTATTGATGATTATGTATGATATGAGATTTCTTCTCTTCACTTAAAGAAACCTTTGAAATGTTCACAGATTTCATTATTTTGGTTTAGAACCAAAGTTTGAAAGAAGATAAAATGAATTTGATCTAATCTAGGTATCATGTACCTGTTAGATGAATTCAAAGAATACCTTATGGAGATATGAATATCATTTCTATCTCAATCCTCCTAACACACCTTAACTCAATAGAGTTATAGGAAGATACAATTGGATCATGTGTGACATGATCTTATCAATGATGAATTTTAGCATAATTATTTCCAGGTATATATGTGCAGTAGAGACTACAATGTATATCCTTAGTAAGGTTCCACGCATGCTGGAATCTAGCACTTGAAAGTGCTACTTCATTTGGAAAGTAAAGGATGCTATTGGATACCTACTTTATAACCTTGAGATTCTTAAAAGATCTCATCTCTGAGAATGTGATTCTTAGAGGATGACTCTCTTGAGAATCAAGATAAAAATGAAGTGTAGGAACTCATTTAATCTTGAGAAGATAATGAGGTTCCTGAAATCGGGAACTAAAAGGACAATTAAAGATGAAACACTAATACTTCTTCAAATGAGTTTGAGGATGTACTCCATGTGTCAGTTAAGTCTAACAATGATCGGACTTCATGTGATGAAGCTTCTGAAGATCATGACATGGAAAGATGGATGTTAGCAATAAAGTATAAAGAAGACTTCATATACAAGTGTTGTATATGGACCCCCGAGGATCCACCTATATGGGTAAGTCACATAAAGGTGTAAATGGATCTTCAAAAGAAAGAAGTCCACATTGCATTCCTCTATGAATACCTCTCTGAGGATATTCACATGAAGTTGACCCAGGGATTCATGGTTGAGGAAAGCAAGGTGTGAAAGCTAAGGAATCCATCTATGGACTCAAATAAGCTTCTTGAAGTTGGACCATAAGATTTGATGAAATTATAAATGTTATGATTTCAGATATAATCTTGATGAGCCATGTGAAGCTTAGTGGGAGTGCCTTTGTGTTCATCGTGATAAATGTAGATGATATCCTAATCATTTAAAATGATATAAGGATAATAATAAGTGTTTTATTATCTGGTTGTTCCATAACTTGAGATATGATCTCAAGGATTCCTCTTGGATCTTAGTTCTGAAGGTGTTCAGAAGCAAAGAGAAGAGGGTATAAGGACTGTCACAATAGTAGTACACCTTGAACATATTCCATTTTCTGGAAAATTCCAAGAAAGGCTTCCATCCCTTAAGATATGATACTGACCTATCTAAATGAATAGCACCTCAAAGAGTTGAGGAAGTGAATGCTAGAACTGCTTGCACTTGGCATCAGTTACGAGAAGCTGAGTGTATGTTAGATGTGTACAAAAACTAGATATCTGCAATGCAGTGGGAGTAGTAAAGTGTTGCTAATCCTACTATGGAGAGAAAACACTTGATTGCAGTAATAACAAAATCTTCAAAGATGACAAGACTTTCGAGATAGTGATCTCTAAGTCTTATCTTCAAGAAATTAGGACTATCTAGATAGTGATCTAAAAGGTCTTAACTTTGGATACCTATGGGGATAGAGATCTCCAGGAATAAGGGTGTTCTGATAAGGTTTATGGAAATACTGGTTATGATAATTATTAAGTTGTAGTGTCAAGGACACTGCAACTAATAAGATTGAGTATTGGTTGCATAAGATGCAACATTCGCATTAGATGCGAGCACTGTTACTGGGGATATGCAAGTGTCGTAAAAGGACTTGGCATATTCTCGCAGGAACAGAGTGAATGATCAGCTAACCTAGCTATTTTCTTAATAGCCTATGATTGTCACATGAGTGCAGGTTTAAATGATTAGCCCATTAATGGCTCTTTGGGCTAGTGGGAGATTTTTGGACATGCGAGCCCACAGCGAGCCATTATGTAATAAATGTTATCGCACATATCATTCCCTAATCTGAAATGAAGAATAAATAGTTTGCAAAATAGGTCCCTTATTACAATTAGGGTTATATACCACGGCCATCTTAATAATCATACAGCTTTTGATTCAATAATTGAATCATAGAGGCTGGTGCTTGGATGAATATCTAAAGGGTTAGATTGAGGACTCATCAAGCACCGTCAAATGATTGTTAAGAGATGATCTCCAGCCTGAGTAGGATATGACAATCCTTTCTCAGTTAGACTAATATCTGACCGAACTCTTGGTGCAGGTCCTCTACATAGGAATAGAGATTCGGAAGTGTCAGATTAGTTAGGTCAAAGAATTGACTTAACGAGATCGAGATAACCAAAGTCCTATATCGTATGTTGTCATGATACAGGCACGCATCCTCTGACCGGAGATAGATGCGTTACTATATGTCTGAGTATGTACATTTGGCAGACTAATAGGTTGATGACCAAACCAAGGTCTATACACCGGCGCGTTGGTGTGCATATAAGGGCATATGAGTAATACGATCTCTCAAAGGGATCATACAGGTTCATTACTGAACCGGAAGACATGAGCTCACTCATGAGTTATTGCGAAGAATCAAATTCTGTGCACGGTCGTCTCGCTTTGGAAGCTTGACTGAATTTATAGGTTTGATATATACTTTTGGAAAGTATATGATCAAGAGCTAGGTATGATATATGCTTTTGGAAAGTATATGATCGATACCAACTCCCAATGATCGAATGAGAAACTTACTGATAAAAACCCTGAAATAGACAGTATAAAGTTGATCCAATACTTCAGGTTTATCTGAGTCTTACAGTATGCACGATGTACAGGTATTGGGAATACCTGAGGGCGATGTAATCATAAACGATTGTATAACCATGACGCTTCCATTCCTAGGGAGTGATGAAACGGGTATGGATTTTAGTGACTCCTCTCAGTAGAGAAGTAATCTGATCTTGGTCCAAAATGTTGGACATTGATCAGAATGTGATTCAGATGCAATAAGAAGATTAGATTTGCGGTCTTGATTTCATCAAGCATCTACGGGAGGCCCGCGATCTAGATTTGAGATATGATCTCAATATCCAAGTCACTATACGTGGAACAATACATCCGCCCTGTCCTTATCTCCAATTATCCGCGGAGAAAGCGCATTATCCTTAAAAGAGTTTAAGATAATTTCATTGTTGATTTGTGTATCCGAGCATTGAGAAAATGAATAATTAAATGTGATTTAATTATCATGAATAATATGAATTTGATTCATATTATAAGGAGAGTTATCTACAATAATTAAATGTGATTTAATTATCAAAGATGTGAATAATGTGAATGCGATTCATATTATTTGGGCACACAAGAATAGAGATCCAAGATGATTAAATGTGATTTAATTATCACGGATATGAATAATGTGGATAGCAATATTCATATTAGTCATATATATTATAAATATGATTTATAATATATAAGAGGAGAGCTATTTGTAATTTACATTTGTTAATTAAATGTTGATGTGAATTGGATTTACATTGGACATTAAATAGAAAATGTAATTTGCATTTTATTTTGGGTTGTGAATATGGTTCACAAATTTTCAGTGGCAAGATTGCATTATTCACAAAATGATTATGAGTTTTTTTGTAGAATAATTACAACAATTGTTGTTGTAAATAATTGGAGACATATGGAGTCATGCAATCTTGAGATTGCATTGAAATTCCCCATTTCTAATAGGAGAGGGGGGACAGCCACCAATCCATAGAGGAAAGGGTGGCCGTCCACTCTTCCTATATGGAAGGGAGGAGCCTCCTTTCCATTATCTCCAATGTTAGTTGATTTAATTTGGTGATTGAATTTTATTGATTTATCAATATAGATTTGAAAAAACTAAATTAATTGTTGTTGGTTTTACCAACACAAATCTTAGCCATTAAAAGAATCCCAAATCAATGAGAGCCATTGGATTTGTGTTGCCCATGGATTGAGATCCATGGATCCCAAAATATTATAAATAGAAGGGCACCCCTTTGCTCTTCTTTACAAACACACAAGAGAACATAAGTCTCTTTTCTCTCTCTTTCTCTCTACATGTCAGCCTTCTCTCTTCCTCTCTCATGGTCGTCCACCATGGATGCCCTAGAGGGAGTCTCCATCGTCGCAGCGTCGTCGTTATGTTGCCCGATGGTTTGCTCGTGGATCTCCATCTCTTTCGATGCGCCTCGCTCTTGAAGAAGATGGTGGATCTCATGTGTCGAGATCAGGAGGCCCTCCACTTGGATTATCAACATGGATTGTGAGAAGCACGTGTTTCATCAACATGCTCGCAAGCGTCTCCTCCGTAGGATCGAACTTGAGATAGGAGGTCTCTTCGTTTAGAGACTCGATCGCAACCACGCTTCAAGAGGTAACCCTAATACTTGTTTGGGGTTTAGACGAAACGATCCGAGAAGTGTTCTTGGATCATGTGGTTTTGTCGCATGAAAAAAAATTAATTTCCGCTGCATAGAACAACTAGTTCGACTAGTCGTTCTTCATCGTATTCGATATGATGTACATTCTTCCTTGATGCGCTTGAGGATCTAACCATATCCTTCAAGTGGTATCAGAGCTAGGTTGGTGGTTTTGTATACGATCCATTAACCGAGGACGACTTGGGTTCATTAGGGTTTGCGAAAGTTTTCTTGCATTTCATTTTCGCATCTCTGTTTTGAGATTATTTTCGGCACTTTTTAACTTACTTAAACATGAAAATGATAATTGTATTTTTTTCCTCATTAAGTAAGGAAATCGTAGGATCTGAGGTTATGTAATTTGGATTCCGTATGCTCAAGTTATGCTCATTTTAGTGAACATGTATCCACAGTTTCGGGAACTGCGAATCTCAACGTAATTAAAGAGTTAGTTGCAGATTTGAAATACCTTGAAATGTGTGCAAACCACTTAAGTTCTGTACAAACTTTAGGAACTTATTATGCTTAATTTGGATTTAAATTGATTGAGATATGGTATTTTTAGTAAGGGTCACTGCTGGAAATACTTTCCTAATCAAGAATCTAGTGATTGTCATTTAATCAATTAATGAAATTAAATTGTTTAACTTCCTAGAATAATTGTGCATAAATATTTGTGAAATATTTTATGATAATTATTTCCGTAAATGACATTACCTTAACCAATAATTGATTAGAAGTGATCTAGATCACAAATTGGTTACATGATCTACAAGATCTACATTCCAACAAACATGTTGCTTGAATAGGATTTGGGATTTGTTTACCAAATATCATTATAATGTTAATCAAAAATATTTTGATTATTATATGGTATAATTTCGATTGAAAAATCGATGATCATCTCAAGTGCAAAGTGATCTATTTTGCATTATGCTTTCCCGAGGTGGATATGGTGTCTAGTCGGGGAGCATTGAGGTAGCAGGTTGCACCGTGTGTGGTCTGTCCCACTCCCATCGGTACTGGCCATGACAACGGCTAGGGTTAATATAATGCTTAAGAAATGATGATGTATTTCTAATTATTAAAATTAAAATAATAGGTACTTGAGATAATACCATAATTCTAGTAACAACTATTAATTAAATAATTAATTTAATATGATAAGATTAATTAGAATCCAATTAAAATTAAGACGCTCTTTTATAAATAGAGTTGTTATTTCCCATGGAAAAATTGATCATAATGAATATGATTCATAATGATTAATTAGAATTTGAATATGATATGGAGGATCACATAAGTGACATCCATGGTTTCCCGTCAAGGCGAAGGGTTCTGTCGCTAGAAATTGTATGTCAGAGATACTTGTCCGAAGTGACAGCTCCTGCATACAAGCCATTTGGATCGCACTCTTCGCTTCTCGAAAGAGTAAGGACGTATGCGTAGTGACCCCAATATCGGGTCCTCATATTATTGGGGCGATATTGGATTGTGCATAGCAAGTTGTATTCCAGTTGACGGTTGGTTCAATTAATGACGGGTCAACATCACCTTAAGGGAGGTGGGCCCAGGTGTTAAAGACCAAATTGGGAGATGCATGTTGGACTTGCAAGGCGGAATCTGTTCCCGCTTCTTTTTATCCGAGTTACAGGATCTCATATTATTGGGATGTAACAAAGATAAGGAAGGAGATCCTAGATCTTGCTTGAGATATAATGGTAAGTATATCTCTTACATTGAAAGTGATTAAGGGAATGAACTTTCAGTGTTGACAAGGCAAGATAACTTTGATATAAAAATTCCTAAATTAAAGTCAAATATGTATATATATATATATACACTTATGCAAATTTCTTATTTCAGATAGTCCTTCATTAAACCCACTCAATGTTATACTCAATGATAACTAGTAAAATATCATGGATTGGACTCATGATCCAGATATTGTACTTGTAGTTGGACACATAATGTATGTGAATGCAATATGAAAGTCTCCTCATACTAATGAGGAATGACATTAAATAGATAATAGGACTACAACCCTATGGTTTGTATGTCTCTATAGTCTTGATCTCTCATTGAATGTACTTTCGAAGTGACATGTCGATGATGATCATAAATTGTCAATTAATCCTTATAAAGACTTAAGAAGATGTTCTGGTATACATATGTGCTCTCAACATTTAATCATGAATGGCATGGTTCTCTGCATCATGCAGAATGGTGGCTCCATAAGAGATGATGTATTCAAATTGTTTGAGTACCTACCTGAACCAATGATTTAAAGAGTTTAGATGGATGTAGATACGACGAGGGTCATCATTCTACTGTCTGTACTCTGGAAATCCATGATGCTTCATATTGTATGAATTGAATGAAGCATATATAAATGTTGAAATACTCTTATATTAAAAAAATTTTATTTCAATACGAGAGATCCTTTGTCTTGAGTAATGGTTCCTCATAGATAACGGGAGCGCAGTGGAAGCATCGGTTGTACCCAAGTAAGAACGAAAGTCAAAGAGTTGACTGTACTTCTGTGACTTCCATATGACATCCAAATAGTTGGATGAATGCCAATACTGCAATAAGCTGATGTATAGATAGTATGACTATCAAGTCTATCAAGATCCTTAGAGAAGGACTCGGATAGTACATCAAATTAATCTACATCTAATCATTGAAATTGACTTGCTTATTTGATAAGATAAAGTCTAATAATTGTATCTCAATCTTCTAATGACACTTGCTGGTTGCATATGTATTAGAAAATTAGAAATATGATCTTAAAGGTTTAATGGTTATCCATGTTGGAATTGATGCAATTGTTGCAATAATTTCCATTGGATTAATAGACTTCATAATTTCAGTGGGAGAGCACTTGGTCTTAGAGAGTGTCTCTATGACCTAGATATGAGAATACAATCATAGTTTATTTCTAAATGATGGAAATAAACATTAATTCTGGAATAGACCTATCATAAAGAGTTATGATGGAGATATTTCAGATAGTAATCTAAAATCTTGTGGACTCTACTAAATTAGAAAATTAATGAATGGTTCATTAACATTTCTAATACTGAAATTAAACCTTAAAAGATCAATAGGAGGATAAAGATCATTTGATGATGATCTGGCATCAAGCCTTGGACATTTGTCTGTTGATTTGATCAATAGACTAGAGAGAGATGAAACTTTAGATTGTCTAAAGGTTCAAATCTTACATACTTTTGAATATTGTATTTAAAGAAAAATGTCCAATACACCCTTCTTTGGGAATGGTGTAAGATGTCAAGGTATTCAGGATCTCATACAAATTGATGTATGTGGATCATCTATATCATAGTAAACATTATGGATATGTGATATCTATTGATGATTATGCATGATATGAGATTTCTTCTCTTCACTTAAAGAAACCTTTGAAATGTTCAAAGATTTCAGTATTTTGGTTTAGAACCAAAGTTTGAAAGAAGATAAAATGAATTTGATCTAATCTAGGTATCATGTACATGTTAGATGAATTCAAAGAATACCTTATGGAGATATGAATATCATTTCTATCTCAATCCTCCTAACACACCTTAACTCAATAGAGTTATAGGAAGATACAATTGGATCATGTGTGACATGATCTTATCAATGATGAATTTTAGCATAATTATTTCCAGGTATATATGTGGAGTAGAGACTACAATGTATATCCTTAGTAAGGTTCCATGCATGCTGGAATCTAGCACTTGAAAGTGCTACTTTATTAGGAAAATAAAGGATGATATTGGATACCTACTTTATAACCTTGAGATCCTTAAAAGATCTCATCTCTGAGAATGTGATTCTTAGAGGATGACTCTCTTGAGAATCAAGATAAAAATGAAGTGTAGGAACTCATTTAATCTTGAGAAGACAATGAGGTTCCTGAAATCGAGAACTAAAAGAACAATTAAAGATGAAACACTAATACTTCTTCAAATGAGTTTGAGGATGTACTCCATGTGTCAGTTAAGTCTGACAATGATCGGACTTCATGTGATGAAGCTTCTGAAAATCATGACATGGAAAGATGGATGTTAGCAATAAAGTATAAAGTAGACTTCATATACAAGTGTTGTATATGGACCCTCAAGGATCCACCTATATGGGTAAGTCACATAAAAGTGTAAATGGATCTTCAAGAGAAAGAAGTCCAGATTGCATTCCTCTATGAATACCTCTCTGAGGATATTCACATGAAGTTGACCCAAGGATTCATGGTTGAGGAAAGCAAGGTGTGAAAGCTAAGGAATCCATCTATGGACTCAAATAAGATTCTTGAAGTTGGACCATATTTGATGAAATTATAAATGTTATGATTTCAGATATAATCTTGATGAGCCATGTGAAGCTTAGTGGGAGTGCCTTTGTATTCATCGTGCTAAATGTAGATGATATCCTAATCATTTAAAATGATATAAGGATAATAATAAGTGTTCTATTATCTGGTTGTTCCATAACTTGAGATATGATCTCAAGGATTCCTCTTGGATCTTAGTTCTGAAGGTGTTCAGAAGCAAAGAGAAGAGGGTATAGGGACTGTCATAATAGTAGTACACCTTGAACATATTCCATTTTCTGGAAAATTCCAAGAAAGGCTTCCATCCCTTAAGATATGGTACTGACCTATCTAACGGAATAGCACCTCAAAGAGTTGAGGAAGTGAATGCTAGAACTGCTTGCACTTGTGCAACAGTTACGAGAAGCTGAGTGTATGTTAGATGTGTACAAAAACCAGATATCTGCAATGCAGTGGGAGTAGTAAAGTGTTGCTAATCCTACTATGGAGAGAAAACACTTGATTGCAGTAATAACAAAATCTTCAAAGATGACAAGACTTTCGAGATAGTGATCTCTAAGTCTTATCTTCAAGAAATTAGGACTATCTAGATAGTGATCTAAAAGGTCTTAACTTTGGATACCTATGGGGATAGAGATCTCCAGGAATAAAGGTGTTCTGATAAGGATTATCGAAATACTGGTTATGATAATTATTAAGTTGTAGTGTCAAGGACACTGTAACTAATAAGATTGAGTATTGGTTGCATAAGATGCAACATTCGCATTAGATGCGAGCACTGTTACTGGGGATATGCAAGTGTCGTAAAAGGACTTGGAATAGTCTCGCAGGAACAGAGTGAGTGATCAGCTTACCTAGCTATTTTCTTAAAATCCTATGATTGTCACATGAGTGTAGGTTTAAATGGTTAGCCCATTAATAGCTCTTTGGTCTAGTGGGAGATTGTTGGACATGCGAGCCCACGGCGAGCCATTATGTAATAAATGTTATTGCACATATTATTCCTTAATCTGAAATGAAGAATAAATAGTTTGCGTAATTGGACCCTTAGTACAATTAGGGTTATGTACCATGGCCATCTTAATAATCATACAGCTGTTGATTCAATAATTGAATCATAGAGGCTGGTGCTTGGATGAATATCTTAAGGGTTAGATTGAGGACTCATCAAGCACCGTCAAATGATTGTTAAGAGATGATCTCCAGCCTGAGTAGGATATGACAATCCTTTCTCAGTTAAGCTGATATCTGACCGACCTCTTGATGCAGGTCCTCTGCATAAGAATAGAGATTCGGAGGTGTCAGATTAGTTAGGTCAAAGAATTGACTTAACGAGATCGAGATAACCAAAGTCATCTATCGTATGTTGTCATGATACAGGCACACATCCTCTGACCGGAGAAAGATCTGTTACTATATGTCTGAGTATGTACATTTGGCAGACCAATAGGTTGATGACCTATCCAAGGTCTATACACCGGCGCGTTGGTGTGCATATAAGGGCATATGAGTAATACGATCTCTCAAAGGGATCATACAGGTTCATTACTGAACCGGAAGACATGAGCTCACTCATGAGATATTACGAAGAATCAAATTCCGTGCACGGTCATCTCGCTTTGGAAGCTTGACTGAATTTGTAGGTTTGATATATACTTTTGGAAAGTATATGATCCAGACCTATGTATGATATATGCTTTTGGAAAGTATATGATCGATACCAACTCCTAATGATCGAATGAGAAACATACTGATAAAAATCCTGAAGTAGACAGTATAAAGTTGATTCTATACTTCGGGTTTATTCTGAGTCTTCCAGTATGCATGATGTACAGGTATTGGGAATACCTGAGGGTGATGTGATCATAAACGATTGTATAACCTTGACGCTTCCATTCCTAGGGAGTGATGAAACGGGTCTGGATTTTAGTGACTCCTCTCAGTAGAGAAGTAATCTGATCTTGGTCCAAAATGTTGGACATTGATCTGAATGTGATTCATATGCAATGAGAAGATTAGATTTGCGGTCTTGATTTCATCAAGCATCTATGGGAGGCCCGCAACCTGGATTTGAGATATGATCTCAATATCCAAGTCACTATACGTGGAACAATACATTCGCCCTGTCCTTATCTCCAAGTATCTGCAGAGAAAGCGGATTATCCTTAAAAGAGTTTAGGATAATTTCACTGTTGATATGTGTATCCGAGCATTGAGAAAATGGATAATTAAATGTGATTTAATTATCATGAATAATATCAATTTGATTCGTATTATAAGGAGAGTTATCTAAGATAATTAAATGTGATGTTATTATCAAAGATGTGAATAATTTGAATGTGATTCATATTATTTGGGCACATGAGAATAGAGATCCAAGATTATTAAATGTTATTTAATTATCATGGATATGAATAATGTGGATAGCAATATTCATATTATTCATATGTATTATAAATGTGATTTATAATATATAAGAGAGAGCTATTTGTAATTTACATTTGTTAATTAAATGTTGATGTGAACTGGATTTACATTGGACATTAAATAGAAAATATAATTTGCATTTTATTTTGGGTTGTGAATATGATTTACAAATTTTCAATGGCAAGATTGCATTATTCACAAAATGATTATGAACTTTTTTGTAGAATAATTTACAACAATTGTTGTTGTAAATAATTGGAGATATATGGAATCATGCAATCTTGAGATTGCATTGAGATTCCCCCTTTCCTAATAAGAGAGGGGGGACGGCCACCAATCCCTAAAGGAAAGGGTGGTTGTCCACTCTTCCTATATGGAAGGGAGGAGCCTTCTTTCCATTATCTCCAATATTAATTGATTTAATTTGGTGGTTGAATTATATTGATTTATCAATATAGATTTGACCAAATTAAATTAATTGTTTTTGGTTTACCAACACAAATCTTAGCCAATAAAAGAAGCCTAAATCAATGAGAGCCATTGGATTTGTGTTGCCCATGGATTGAGATCCATGGATCCCAAAATATTATAAATACAAGGGCACCCCTTTGCTCTTCTTTACAAACACACTAGAGAACATAAGTCTCTTTTCTCTCTCTTTCTCTCTACACGTCATCCCTCTCTCTTCCACTCTCATGGTCGTCCACCATGGATGCCCTAGAGGGAGTCTCCATCGTCGCAACGTCGTAGTTATGATGCCAGATGGTTTACTCGTGGATCTCCGTCACCTTAGGTGTGCCTCACTCGTGAAGAAGATGTCGGATCTCGTATGTCGAGATCAGGAGATCCTCCGCTTGGATTATCAACATGGATTGCGAGAAGCACGTGTTTCATCAACATGCTCGCAAGCGTCTCCTCCGTTGGATCGGACTTGAGACAGGAGGTCTCTTCGTTTAGAGACTCGGTCGCAGCCACCCTTCAAGAGGTAACCCTAATACTTGTTTGTGGTTTAGACGAAATGATCCAAAAAGTGTTCTTGGATCATGTGGTTTCGTTGCATGAAAAAATTTTAGTTTCCGCTGCATAGAACTACTAGTTCGACTAGTCGTTCTTCATCGTATTCGATACGATGCCCACGCTTCCGTGATGCGCTTGAGGATCTAACCATATCTATCAGTGAACGCTCACGAAAATCAATTCAAACAATAATTTACCCATAATAATCAAGCAATGAAAATACAGTGTGAGTTAAAATTTATAATAACTCTACAACAAAGATGTTTATAGGTGCAAGTATGTATAGAGGTCGAACACATGGAACAAACTAGATAGATTGTGCATTGAGGTGCAAGAAATGTGATTGTGTATTTTTCTATATGCATTTTTAATTTGTATTTTTTTATATTTTTTTATTTTTTTGCCTTTAATTCTACATTTTTATATTTTTGTTTTATATTTTTAGATTTTTTATGTTCTTTTTCTTTTAAAATAAGTAATATAGGGATATAAGACTATATATACAATGTAAGCTAATATAATTATAAATTCTAATAAAAATAGTCAAAATTCATAAATAAAATGTTTTAGGGTTTTAAATATTTTTTATTGTTTTGGATTTTGTAAGGGATTTTTCTAATTTTTAAGGATTTTTAAGTTGGAAATATCGCAAATCAAGGATTTAATAAATAAAATTGAAATGAAGAGAAAAATAATAAAATAGGTACAAAATTCTTCAAATCAATTTTAATAGATATATAATAATATAAAAAATATAAAAGAAAAACACTATTTTTGGAATTTTAAAGAATTTTATAGTTCTTTTATAAAGGGTTTTTGGGTTTTTCTTTTTTTTTTTAAGAATTTTCATTTTCTATTTCTAATTATTTTGGTTTGGAGTTGTAAAATAACTAAATAAAAATTATATTGTTTCGGAATGTTTCAAAAATGTTTATATTTTTTTGTATTTTGTAAGTCAAACAAGGGGTTTTGTGCTCTTTTTATTTTTTTAATAAATATTAAAATCTCCTAAATAGAAAAAAATAAATATATTGCATAAAACTACAATCCAACATGAGCTTAATGTTATTTTTGTGTAATTTTCTGAGCACAAGAGCTATATTAAATAAATATGGAAAACAAAAAGAAACTACAACCTAGCGATGGTATATATTCAACTAAAATAAATCACATGGACCAAGTTGGAATTTTCATAAAATATTATGACATGAATAAATATTTTAGGGACAAAATGAAATACAAGTTGTCGTGGGGGCACAGTTGCAAAATGCCCACCTCACGTGGGCCAGCATGTGAGGTGAGCTAGTGTGGACTTAATAGCAAATACAAAAGTTGGGGGGTAGATGAATTATTAAGTCTTAATTACTAAATACAAAAGTTACTTAGGCCTAAGTTCTACCCAACTAAAGGCAAGGATGGATGGCTAATCTTATTCCACTAACCACGTGTCCTACCCTGGTATACCAATGACGGTTCGCGCGGATGGTCCAGATTAGATCGCTTATAGGAGATCCACGACCAAGAAGCGATGTATCTGATGGCGGTTGTGTTATCTAGTGTGGGTAGTCAATTAGACGACGATGAAGACACTTGGAAGAACAGGGAAGAACTCTCGCTCTTCCAAGATTCAATCGACAGTAGCGCGGTCCTCTAACCTCCTGGGATGCTCACCGAAGGCTCAAAATGGAGCTCAAGGTCTTTCGTGCAAGCTGACAACGTCAAATGGTCGTCTGGAGGTCTAGTGATGGTCATCGAGCTCAGAGAAGATGAGGAAATCCATGTACCTCGGACGTCTGCAAAATCTACCCCAAGCAAGTCGTTTGGCATCCAAACCCTGTAGGAGTTAGGAAAAACAAAAGAAAGGGGCTTTGAGGGATTTTATTGGTGAGGGTGGATGGCTGGTGGAGCATGGCGGTCGTACCTCCGACGAGCAGGAGTTGAGGTACGAATATCCAGATCCAGGATGGACCTGGTTGTATGAAGGTGCGGTGGGCATAACAGAAGTGTAGGGAGAGGATTGGAGGTGGTCAACGGGTAGAAGCATTGGTTGGAGACGGTGGAAACGGCTCGCCAGAGCTGTGCTTCGATGAACTACGATTGGAGATTTATGGCTAAGTGATGCAATTAGAAGATAAAACAAAGGCAAGAAATGAAAATCTAGGATCTAATATATATATATAAGAAAGAAATAAAAGGTTACCTAAGTGGCCATTATGCCACAAAGCAAGACCACAACGACTGATAGTTGTAGATGAGGGTGGAAGGCTCTTTGACCACACCTGACTTTGCCAACAAGGAGCTGGAGAGGTGGTTGTCACCCACCTCAATCCAGAGCTCGAAGAAGGGGCCAAAGACACGTCCAAAAGTAGGTTCACAAAAATGAGGTGGAGGAGTTGCATATGTACAAGATGGTAGAGGCATGATGTTCGACGCAAAATCTCCGGCCAATCACAGGAGATCTGCCCTAGGAAACATCTAGGCATGGATCTGGGATGTACAAGGAAAAGATTTCATGGAGGGTTGAACTCTCCTCGAATAGTGTACCAATGGCTAAAAAATCGAGAAGTAGGGTCAAGAGCCGATTAGGACAAGGGCTAAGGAGGCGGGTTAGAGAGTTGACTAGAGTCAGCTCTCTAAGCTACCCCATTGGTCCATGTGGACCAACCAGGAAAAACAAACACAAAAAAATATTTAAAAATCGATATTAACTATTAAATGATTTAATAAAAAAATATAAAATAAAAGTTATCTCTTTTTTTACATTATTTATTATGATTTTTATTTATTTTTTAGAGGTTATAAATTGCAAGTTAATTTTTAGGGGCATATTTATATGTATATTTATCTATATTTTGTATATTTTATTTTTATTTTGTATTTATTTTTATTATTTTATTTTCTTATTCTATAAAAACATAACTTATTTTTATATACATAAATATATTTTCTTTGTATTTTTTAATGTATAATTTACACTTAAATAAATATAAGTGTATAATATATATGTATGTGTATTGTATAGTCATCTATGTATTTTTGTATTTTTTATTTTATTGTTTTATTTATGGTTTTATACTCATTTTAGTATGTTCATATGATATAAATAATATTTACAAAATTTTAAAAAAATAATATTGAATAAATAAAATGAATATTTTATTCGGGTATATTATACAATATGGGTCCAAAACCTAAATCTCACACCTTAATTCCAAAAAATATGAAGCCACCTTCATTAAATAGCTTATTAAAAGTTATATACAATTAAAGGTGATTTTGATATATTTTGAGTTTTTATTTAAGAGATATGGGTCTGGAAAATTAGGATTTAGGAATCTTATTCAGAGTATAATTTGTCCATTGTATATTATTTTTGTATGAAATCAAATTTTTATTTTTCTATAATTATTATCTACAATTTTCATGTATAAAATTTATTTACTTGAGATATAAAAAGTGAAAAATAAAATAGGTTTTAAAATGAATAAATAATAAATAAATAAATGGGATTTTATTTTATTATTACCCCTTATCTCCCCCCACTTTATTCCTTGTTGACCTAGTCGTCTAAATGCCTAGGTATCATGATTTATGATAATAAAATACCTTCGGTATTTAATCTTTTTCTTTTTTATTTATGCTATAATTTTGGCATTAAAAATAATATTTTATGCAGTATTTATACAACAAAGAATTAATGTTAATTTGTACAAAATTAGTGGTTCTTACATGCATTATCCTAGACTCTTCAACTATAGGACCAACCTCCTACTTCATCTCTACCATTCCCAGCACCCTGCACATCACCGTATGATCTGATATGATGGATCCGATCTTATCCACCCAATCAAGCCTTGATCTCAGCTGATTGATCACCTGATCCAATGACAGAGCTTCGTCTTCCACCTACCGCTTCTCATTCTCGTCGTTATGATTCGCCACCACCTCCCCCCTTTCCATTTTAGCACCTACACCTTGCCACCCCTCCATGACCTCACACCACCCCCGAGTAGCCCTAAGATCCCTCATTTTTTTCATAACCATTAACTCTCTTTGACCTCTTCACCAAGGCTTCATTATGACAGTTACAACCCTCGACTCCACCACCCATGAAACAACTAAAGACCACCTACAAATACTCCGCCTATGACCACGATCTCCTTCGTCCACCAATCCATGAGAAAATCCCTAGATCCTCCATTCTCTCCTGTGACATGGGATGGGAGCTAGAGGATGCGATCATGGCCAATATCTCAGGTGTCAACCCATGGTCCACTGACCATGCGACGATCGTGTATCGGTCGTTCAAGCTCCATGACCGACTGCACACGTCAAGTGATGAACTTAGGACCATCAAGGACCTCATCCCAGGCCACTACCTACATCTTCATCCCTCTGATCTCCTAGTACTCCTTTGTTCATTTTTCTTTGTGTTTTCATCCTATTAATTAGGTGACTCTAGCCATCTTCGCCACCATTTGGACCCTCAGACATCTCTACCGGTCTCCAACCATCTTCGCCAATACCTCCAATCATCCTTTCATTTCCTCCACACCTCTAACTGTGTCACCCCCTTTCCCCTGCCATCATGACGGAGGAACCCATCAGGATCCTTCCTTCTCCATCCCTCTAGACCTCCACTCACCTCACGCACCCACAAACACCCTTCAGCTACTCTTTAAAGTCTTCTACATGCCTTCATATCTTCAATGGTCGGAGTTAGTGCCTCCGCTCCGATCTCCTTCACCTCCTCCGATGAGCCTCCACTGCCAGCTCACCACAACTCCAGCCAATGATTCCTCGGCTTTCCATCGATCTCGCCTGATGTCCAAGGATCCACCTCGACCATCAAGTGCAACAGAGGATTGTGAGTGAGGAAGAGGCCCCTCATCGGAAGCCCATTATTGTCGCCACCCTCACGGTTGTGATCGAAGAGCAGATACCGTTGCATGGTGCCCCCTCAGTAGACATCAAATACCTAGACATAACCACGTTGCTCCGCCCCATTCCAGCAGGCTCGATGGGCCAGAGAAAGGAATGAAGCGTCGAGGTGAGCCACGTATCCCCACCCTCCAACCGATCTGTTGAACCACCATCTGAGCCTAGCCGCATGCATGTCATGCGCATGCGGTTGGGCAAATTGCGAATCATCCCCGTAACTACTTCATATTACAAACAGGTCCAGCCCAAGCGTGTATGCCTCACGTCCCGTACCTTGGAAAATTGCACAAAGGCCCCGCCATGTCTTCTAAATTATAGAAATGCCCTCACCATGGATCTATTTGCATATTTATCCATTTTATTTTGCATGCTTATATTTCATTTTTATTTTGCATGTTTATATTTCAGTTATGCCCCTGGACTCCATTGATCATATCTTGAGCATATAAGCTGTAATGAAGTTGATTTCAATTTCATTGTTCTTCTAATTTTATTATCTATATAATTAGTTTATTTCTTTATTTGACACAATTTATATAGATTAATTCTAAAACACATAGTGTCTCATGCTCCTTTATCAACATGTCATTTTCTCAATATTATTTATTTTGATACAACAATTATCTCTGAAATGGGTCTTTATTTGATTGCTCATATATTTGATTAAGTTATGGCATATTTGTATATTATTTCATGCATGGTTATCTGTCTGCATTACATAACATTACATTTCATATCATGACTCATTTCATCTCATTTTAATGGTATAAGAATCGGATAAAAATACATGCATCATTCTATGCCATTGCATTGTGTATCTGTGCATTTCATTTGTATTACTGTGATGTATTTTGTATATGTATAATGAATATCAGAATGAAAGAATTTAATCGATCGCATTTAATCTGTAATTTTCGATAACTATACGAGGAGGCCCATATCTCTATGTTCAACCTTAGTATAACTACTAAGTTAAATTCTCCATATATTCAAAAGTGTGGTTCTGTACGGATCATTTTCACCACATGTTCTACGATAAAATACAACTATTAGCATGGTGAAAATGTGGTTCATCAGATGGCGTCGCTGCCGAGGACACATCACATTTTTATTTATTTATTGGATTTCATTGTACTATTTTTCAGTTGCTTATTTTCAAAAATACATATCTTGTTGTTGTGTTTGTTTGCATCATCTTTGTCGATTAATTTTCTTGATATTTTTTCTGACAATTTTCTTTTGTGGCAGGGCCCGTGGAGATGGAGGATGCTCGATCTACTGGGAAGCGCTGAGTTGGAAGCTCCCGCTGCGAGTAGCCGCAGAGGAAACTCAAGAGAAATCAAGGATCTTAATTGACATTTTCTTTCATGCATTTGTTGTGTAAAAAATGTAACATTTTCATTACCAACGGTCCTCGTTCGAGGGCTCGTATGTGTAGTTTGTAATTGGACTTTCATGTGTGCAGTGCATGTTTCACCCCAGTCTGAGTGGGGCTTGACTTGAGTGTCCGAACCTTGGGTTAGGCATACAGCTCATAAAGCTTCCTTTATTTCATTTATATCACTTGTGCTTGACCATAGGTAGGACACACATAATTCATGAGATGCACGTACATCGCTTCACTTAGACAAAATAATTGAATTCTTTTCTGCTAATAGAAATACGTTTCGGATGTGATTTTTATCAACTTGAATGCATTTAGTGATAAAGTCAAATTCAATCTTGCATATGCATGAAGAATAATGGAGGCATTATAAGTTCTTCTCTTAAGCATCATCATGATTTTATTGTATGCATCTGCTTTTCTCGATCTCTCTCTAAATTTACAACATAATATCTTAATGGAATCAGGATTGGTAGTTGGACGATGCTTTCTTGATTTGTATTCACATTAATACAATGAACCTTAAGCTAAAATTGGGACTGTAATGCAAGTTGACAAAAAATAAATGGAATAAAATGAACCTTGGATTATGGGAGAGAAACACCCTCATTTTATGTAGCTCTTGATTGATTGTTGAGAGGTGAGGACGTATCCCTAGGATAGTTCCCAAAACCTATCATTAGACATGCATAATGGACTTCAATTTTGGATGATCACCTATAAAATAGATAAGATAAATATGACCGAACATTCGCAGTCCTCATGTTTATGTTGGTGAATCAAGGGTATTTCTTGAATAACTGAGCCTTGGATGTCTATTCTCCTCATTCCACCCATAACCCTAGATGCACTCCAACCCCCACCTCCCCCATCTCTATAGATCTGATCATCTTTGTAATTTCACTCCCTCACTAACCATAACTAACCCCTGGTTCCCCATCCTTAATTCCACATCCAAACACTTTGGCTACTCTTCAGCCTAAGTATAGGGAGAACCATGTAAAATTAGTGATTATTCACCACGAGTCCAACCATCCTTATTGCATATCCAACACTTAGGCTATTTACAGCGTAAGTATAGGGGGTACCATATATATTGTGTATATGTTGTAAACATAGCTCATATTTTGAAAATTTTGAAACTATTGGGGGCTAGGGTGTAAATATTTTTGACTAATTTTCTTAAAATGTTTGCAAATGCATTGAAAAATTTTCTTAATTGTGTGACATTATTTTGAAATGAAAAATTAAAACCTTTCTTGAGAAGCAATTCTGACTACTAAGCTTAGAAATGAGTAGTTATTTCTCAATGAGGGAAACTACGTTTTCCCTTAGCAGAGTGGTTGGTTAAAAGACAATGCGAATGACACCGTCTTGAAGAAATACAGATAGCCATCTAACGATCGATACTTACACCCATACTGGTTGGAAATGAATGCTACAATTCATATGAGCTTGGGCCAGAAATTATTTCTCCTAAGATAAAAATTGCAAAATCCAAAAATTAAAAAAAAATCACTAACTTTGGAGTTGTTGTATTCATGACACTTCCATTGTTACTCAAGGCTTAAGGATATGAGGACACTTGATTTTTGAGATCTTGAGAGTCTGAGTTAGACAACCTTAGTAATTAGTGTTTGAAACTTAATAATCCACACTTCCCTAGTTTTAAAGTATGAGCATTATATTGCACTCTTCATCTCTACCTTCTAAACAATATCATCATCACCTAGCTTTCACAGTTGCATGAATGATGAGATGAGTTGAGGTGTCACTTGAGGAACTGGGACTTGTGATTTTAGTCTAGAGTCAGTTTAGTAATGCTCGAGGATGGGATAAATCCAATGAAGGCTTCAAGGAACTTCAGTGTTAGCAAAGACTTAGCTTGTATGGGAACAAGTTCACACGCTATTTTTTGATATTGACCTATGTGCTAGGGTGTGATGACACTAAATAATTGTTGATCAGTATGCGCAAACTCTTGGTAAAAGTAATGGAGCTAGCCAAAATGAAAAGAAAAGAAAGAAATATTGAAAGAAAAGAGCTCTCAAACACAAAGTCAAATATCAAGAGCTTACATAAAAGATGACCGCTCCCAACCATTTCAAAGTGTCCACTTGGACTAAAGCTACAATAAGACCAATGAGTTAGGTTAATACCTTAAAAAGGGATCTACATCGTAAGCGATACAAGTATGGGTGTAAGTATGTTAGATACTTAAAAGAGACACGCCCAATGTACTCCCAAGAAAACAAGTACATATGACTTAGCAACTTTTGATGAACGCATTGGTCAACAACCAAGAATGCATGTGTTGAGTAATAAGGAAATCAAGAGGATCCTTGTTCTAATATGAGGGAGAGAAGAAAATACACAGTCATATGCCCTCCACTGTCTAGCAGTCAAATACACTTTCAAGCCTGACAAACTAATGAGATGGTGGATTAAATGGAAGAAAAGACTTATTCCTTGGTCTTAATGATCATGTCTAGAGGAGAGTCTCTTAGATTGGAACCTTGAGTGATATCTCGACTTGACTTTCATTATTGCAGTACACTAAATGTCATATCCTTATATTATATGTACAAAATTGAGAGTATGCTAATTAGAGAAGTTGGATTCTTTTTGACTGAAGGTTGAGCATAGAATTTTAGGATCACTCAAATTAAGGGTCTTTGCTAGATTAAGACTTGAAAATTCACATGCACTATCAAGAATTAATCCAACTCATTCATTCTTTACATGCTCAAGTACTAGCATAGTTTAAGTATAGGGTGATGATGAATCATTGATTCATCACTACTATACTCCCTTATTATCCCCAAAGCATAAGCTCTTCACGACAAATCTTCATTAATTATGCCTCATTATCAATAAATCCTTCTACTATAATTAACACTAATTTTTTCTATAAACTAACCCTTTATTTTCTATATTTTTACTTGTCTTATTCCCTATTAAAAACTCCCTAAAATTATATTAAATATAGTATATATTTGTTTCGGTGCTAAAAAGAAATAAAAAAGATAAAAAATCACAAAACCTTTTTTAAGTCAATGTTTTTATTCACTAAAATACTTCCAAAAATATTCCGTTGTGTTTTTTATCTCTTTGGTTTTTTGTCCAACATGAAACTTGTAGATCTTCTCGAGATCTACAACTTTCATGTTTTAACTTTTTGGCTAATCCAACTTCCTGCTATTTCTTTTGTATTTTCTCATTGTTTTCTTATTTGTGAATATTCTGATTGGGCCACGTGACGCTCCCTAGAGACACAACACATCCCTTTATCCTAGTGCCACCTGCCACCCTCTGCAGCCCTTGGATCGCCTCACTCTTGCCTTCATCTCCACCATCCACTCTCGTAAAATTTTCCATCGTTTGATCTCCCTCTCTAGATAAGATCTCGACCATCCACTTCTGCCTCCATCTTAGACATTGGATGAAGTCACATCCAATAGTTCCGCTTCATCGATGTCACCCTATACTCTCCAACAATCCTTTCCGAACAACAATGCAAGATGCTTTTTCTTTGACGTTTTCTTTTCACGCTCTCATCTTCTTTGCTCTCATCAATAGTCTATGGACGCGCCACTTTTTTGTCTGGATATCTAGAGTTATTAAGACCATTGAAAGAACTACGTTTGAAGAGTTCAATTGAGCGGTAGTACGACATGGAGGACGATAGTCTGGCTAAAGTCAGGAGGTTGAAGAACTACCTCGCAATTCAAAAGTCCCTCTACGGCTAAAGAATAAGTGTGTTCTCATCATAGAAACATAGATAGGGTCAACGACGTAACTAACAACGAAACTTGACGACAACTTTTTCATACACGTTCACTACTTCATCTCTATCATTCCCCAGCACCCCAAGCATCATCGTCTGATCTGATGGATCTGATCTTATCCACCAAATCACATCTTGATCTCAGCCGATGGATTACCTGATCCAATGTTTGATCTTCATCTTCCACCTCTCACTTCTCAATCCCCACCGGAGCTCCAACACCCATCCACTTCACAGTGCCTAACAACTTCAAAATTGGGCCGAGGGAACCCCCCTCGAGCCACTCAATCTTTTTATGCAGGAGCTACACTTTAACCAACCATCTTCTGCGGAGAACAAAGCCACGTTAGGAGCCCCCATACCTTCGAGCTCCATGCCCCTTGTGATGGGGCCCAGAATTACTTGAAGCTCTCAGCATATGCGACTTGGGCATAGGAATGGTCTGAGCAATTTTACAGAAGTAGAAACCGTTGGAGCATTAAGAAATCAATGATTAAGTCAACTCCTCTTCACTGTTCTTTGACACCATCTCAGTGCCGTCAGATTAGAGAAGGAACCGGGTTATTTCCGAGCCATTGCATTTTTTGGCAAAGTGAAGCCTTCATCAGCCATTGAAGGTGCTACGTGCAGCACTACGATCTGCCCGATATCACCTGAACTGATTAAATAATTAAGTAACGAGCACAAATTTTTGTATTTTCAATTTGATTATGTAATTATCAAGTTACGTTTAAAAAACTTATGCAAATTTTGCAATCGAGGCCCTGCACTTTCTTTTATTTGCATTCTGATCTACGCCAAGTCACCTCACGTGGCAACTCACCTAAGGTAGGGAATTCTACAGAGAACCCCTCCCTAGTTTCTTTAGTTAGTTTTAATATTTTAAATTTGAATATTAGTGTAATATTTTGGGGTAATTTGCTCGGATAACCTAGGACTTTATATTTATTGCAAACATAACCCTATCATGTTGTTTTATTTTATTTATGTATTTTCATTTTTGTTAAATATCTCTAGAGCATCAAAAATTATGGGAAAATTTATGTGAATGCTTGATATCATTTTGATGTTTTCCATATTTTTTATTTAGCATTTTCATTCATTTTTCTATTCATTTAAAGTCAATTTCGGGTTATTTATTCCCCTGCTTAGCTAAAAAATACGAAAAGTTATATAATCACTTTTCAAAATTCAAAAAAATATAGCATATTTGATATTATATGTTACCACTCCAGACCAAAAAGCAAAAAAAATATAAACGAAAAATCTTAAAAATTGGAAAACTCTCCTAACCGTAGAAAAATGAACAAAATTCCTATCAAAATCAAAAAAATATTATTTTCATATTTTTATTTATATCATACAACATATATTAAAATTAGTTTTGGGAATATTTGTACTAATTAGCTTTTTTAAAAGGCAAAATAATATGGTCTATTTCCTATATATATTATTTTGTATACTTAAATCAATAAAAATACCTAAAATCTAGCAAAAATTACCTAAAAATCACAAAAAATATAAAGACAAAGATACAAAAACATATTATTTTACATATTTTGAGTATTTTTAGCTATTTTTATAAATAAAAAACCCTATAGATCCTATATATATTATTAGTTATATAGTTTTTAATATCATTATTATTATTTATAAGTACCTAATATAGATTAAAACCTTTAAAAATAAAAATACATGTTCTTATATATATTTGACATATCTACTATATATTTTGCATATATTATCTATTATATAATTATTATTCTACATATATGTTATAACTTAAAAACAAAAAAATGAAAAATATGAGAAAAATAAAAAAGTAAGAACTACAAAATTTAAAACCATAAAAAATATAAAATATAAAAATTCCATATAAATTTAATATAATTAAAAAAACCCATAAAAATTAGGAAAAAGCTAAAAACACAAAAAACACTTAAGTAGGTTGTTCACATCTCTCTACTCCCTTTTGCTCCTTGTGTTCGATATTCTACTGCTTATCACTATACATATGTTGCAAAGTTATAATAATTTTGACTTGATTTGATTGCCTTATTCAAATTACGTAGGTTGATTGTTGTTTGATTCACCTCATGTGCTCGGTTACCTCAGCAATTGTTGATTTAGCATGTTAGAAGAATAGACCGGCCAGGAGCATGTCGACATACACCTACCAAGCTAAATATAAATTTTTGAAAAGAATTTATTTGACTAACCACTTGATTAGGACTAGAAGAGACCTCTGTTCTCTATATTGCTTGAGTGGTTATCAATGTACTCATGGGTACTACATGATCTAAACTGCAAAATAACCTTCATATATTAAGTTTCAATTAAGAAACAAACTTTTTACTATGTACTAAATGACATCACCACAATTTCCATGTAAACAAAATAACTTTGAAAAAAAATCATCAATAAAAATAATGAAGTACTTTCAACCATTGGAAATAACAATATCATTTGGGGCCTAAACAAAAAAAATGAATTAACTCAAAGAAGTCTCTAGTATTATTTTTTGAAATAAGAGAAGTAGCACCATGATACTTAGCTTTTATGTAGGCATGAATAACTAAGTTTTCAAAATCAAAACCTTAGTGAAAAACCTATAAGCAAGGTTCTCTTGTCACTATAAAGACAAATGATTATTTTGTCTTTAACACAACTGATTTCCTTTATTACACTCATCAAAGGAAAAGTTTGCTTCATTGGTAAGCGATTAGAAACTGGTGAAAACAAATCCATCCCAATCTTCTTCCTTTTCATTGCATACATCTCAATACAATAATCAACTTAAGATATTCCTAGTTATATTGCAAACAAAGAGAAGATTGAGAGGCATGTCAGGAATATACATGCACTATGAATAGAGAATTTGTTTATGTGATCAATATAAGCCTTTTTCGTCCACACTAACACGAGACACATCTGCAATGTCCACATGATATTTATTAATGGCGAGTTTATAGATTCAAAAGAACTCAAGATCAATAGTCATGTGATCAGTGCCACAACTACTAATGATTCACTCATTTTCATCATTAGTATTTTCATTCTTACCTTTCTAAGCAATGAAAATAAGAGCAATGTTGGCCTTCTGACCCTCATCATAATATATGTTTCTAATTCTTATCTTATTACGGTAATCATTTATTTTTTAGGTTTTCTCTATGGTAATCTTCCTCATATTATCACCAATTTGATTGGACATAATAATAGTAACCCTTTTTAAATTTCTACTTATTATTCTTTTGGTTGCCTCTTCCCCTTGTAGTATTTTTATTGGGATGGACCTTTCAAAAAAACCAACAAAGTGACCATTATTTTTGAAATAAATACTTACTCTATTTTGCTTCCCAGCATTATTGTTCCCTCGATACATGAGTGTCCACTGGTAAGTGTCTTGCAAAGAAAACCAACAAATAACCATTATTTTGCAATAAATACACACCCTATTTTGCTTCCCATCATTTTTGTTCCCTCGATACATGATTGTATGCAAGTAAGTGTTCTTCACTTCAAAAGGACTTGTCATAACATACCTTCTCTATTCATCATCCCTAATTTGATACTGGACTTATGAATGCTTGAAATAAACCTTAGATTTATTAATTCCTGATAATTTCAAAATTAGAGTATAAATGATTAAGGAAGATTGAAAACCATGTTTTTCCAGTCTTTAGTTCAATTTTTTGATGTATGTTATCATTCAAGACTCTTCAAAATGATTTTAAATCATCTTACTAGAACACTGATAGATCAAATTGAGCTTTGACAAACAACTCCTCCTATTTATGAGTATACAACTCATATTTTATTGGTAGATGTGCATATACTTCTTTATGTAGCCGTAGATGCTCGAAAACATGGATTTTGCAAGGGTCAAATATATTCTCACAAGGTGAGAACACTATCGGTGGGGCCACCGCTCACGAGACCCGAATAATTCAAAAATTAACCAACAGATAGATAAATCAAGCAATGCATAAATAAAAATGTGGAGTTAAAATTTATTATAACTCTATAAGGATGTGTATAGGTGAAGTATTGTAGAGGTCGAACATCAGGAGAACACAAGATAGATTGTGAAATGAATTCCAAAATTTGTTTTCTTCTTATCTTCTTATTTCATTTTTGGGGGTTTTTATTACTTTCGTTTTTTGGATTTTGGCTTTTATGTTTTTTTATTACTTTCTTTTTCTTTTTAAGCGATAATATATAAGTATATGTAATAAAATGTAGAATATAGATGATATATATACTATATATAAGTGAAAAAATAGGAAAATACCCTAAAGTATAGTCCATTTTAATTTTTTAAAGGATTAAAAATATATTTTTTATACTTTTAATAATATTACTACTATTAATGATATAAGTAAATATAGTTATATATGAAGATGTAGGATTTTTATTTATAGATATAGGTATAAATACTTAAAAATCACAAAATAAAATATTTTTGTCTTTTTATGTTTTTCTCTATTTTTGGAATTTTGTATTTTTTGATATTTTTTTATTTTTAAATGATGAAAAATGGTAAAATTATGACTTATTAATATAGGCTGAATTGTTTTGGAATTTAAAAATAGATAAATATTTCAAATTTTTCCAAAAATAATTCTAATATATAATATAAATAAAACTCAGAAACAAAAACAAATATTTTTTATTTTTGTAGAATTTTTAATAATTTTATAAGGATTTTGGATTTTTTTATTCTTAGTGATTTTCTTTTTTATTTTTAGATATTTTTGGTCTATAGTTACGAAATACAAAAATAAACCATATATAATTTTTGGAATTTTTCAAAATGATTTTATAACTTTTATGTAATTTTTAAAAATAGGAAAATGATTTTAAATGGACCAAGAAAAATATATGTGATTTATGAAATAACGAGACACTTAAAATAATTTTCTTAAAACGTTTGAATGGGAAATGATGTTTTGAATAAATAAAATACAAGAAATAAAATTAATGTCCGGGCAATGACCTAAATATAATTTTAGAAACCAAATATGCATTCCAAAACACAATCCAAAAGTACAAGGGACACTATGCAAAAATCCCTGATATATTTACTATTAACATGCCGACATTGTCATAAATATAATATTATAAAAGTTACCTGACCTATTCGCAAAACATCAAAAAATTATAATGCTGAAATTACAATTTACAAGACTAAAAGGAAATATAGAAAACCTAAGTGTCTCCCTACAAAATGCTCGCTCCCTCATGCACATTGGCACGTAAGGTGACATATGTGAGGGACTAAAGTGCAAAAATCAGAAGCTTTGGGTTCTTAATACAAATTTTTCAAAAAGTATTGAATTACAAATGAAAGATTTTCTACTAAAAAGAAAACACAAGAAGCAAGGGGTGAAATGTGTAAAATACCCCCACGTTGTCGGGAAAACGATTTGGATCTGGTCACTAGTCCACGTATCGCGTCTACAACAGTCGATGATGGTTCACTGATGTGCGGTGTAGATTAGATTTCTAGCGATTATTGCACACAATCGAACAATCTCGATCAAAACCGAAGCACCTCCTTCAATCGGAATGTAGCTGCTCTCCACGAAGAACAAGGAAGAACATTGGGTCTCCCTTGCTTCGATTAGTCTATGCTTCCTACTCCGAGTGTCTCTCTTGATGCTCTGGTGCTCCTCAAGCTTAGGGGAGGCGTTTGCAAGGGCTGGTGGTGTCAAATGGCCCCTAGGACCACGGAGGAGGTCTCAAGAGCTCGAGGAAGCTCCGGCGTCCAAGTACCCTGGTTCTCTAAAAAAATCGCCTCAGAATAAAAGGCATCTACAGAGGCTGGTGGTGTCAAAAGTCTCCTAGTACAATAGAGGAGGTCTCAGGATCTCGAGGAAGCTCCAATGTCTATGGACCCTAGTTCTCTAACAAAATGACCTCAGATGAGGCCATGGACTTCCAGTGCCCATAAAGCAAGCTAAGAAAAAATGATGTTTCCCGGGGATCTGATCTGGGGAAATGGGTCGGAATGGAGTCAAGTAGAGGTCTCGACAAAGGGCAGTGGAAGGAGACATGATATCATGATATAAGGAGGATCAGAGTAAATGACATGGGTCAGAGCGTAGCAAAAGCGATGGGTAATGAATGGTAGTGGAATGGGGGTCAGTGAATGACTAAGGGACTGTGAAATGATGGCTGGAGTAGAGCTCTGGCGAACTATGGGGATTGAATTCTATGCTACAACAAGCAATTGAAATGCAAAATAAAAGCGAGAAATTAAAGATAAGTCTAAAAACTACCTAATCTATGCTTACACTATGGCTCAACCAGCCGGAGTAGGAGCCGGGAAGAGCTCAGCTTGGAGGAACTTCAACGAACCTGATTCTTGTCCTTTCTCGTCGCGCGCATGCTATAAATCGCTCGAGGAGTTGTTATCACCTTTCTTGACTTGAGGGTGGATCAATATGAGGGGTACATTGAGTAGGAACATATTAAAATCAAATGGAGCTCTAGCAAGGGTTTATGTACATACGAAGGTTGGCTCGAGAAGAACGCATGATTCAATGACTTTCGGATCGAGAAATGATGTGCGGGTGATAGACTATAGATCGAGGGACAAAAGTCGTGAAAGAATCACAAAAAAAAGAATGAAAGAATCTGATGGCAAAAAAGAGAGGAAGTAGGCATCCTAACATTCTGACAGTGAGGGGCACAGAGTTGACAGAGGTCAACTTTGACTTCCCTCCCATTGGTCTACATAGGTAGAAAATGACAAAACAGAAATAAAATCCTTTATTAATTAAAATTAAAATAAAAAATGATTTTATTAATGTCTGGTTAAAACATGATAAATATTTAATATATTACGTAGTATTTTAGTATGATTTTTATTTATTTTTTGAGTTTATTTATTGTATGTTACTTTTTAAAAGTAAAATTATAGGTATATTGACCTATGCGTTGGGTATTTTATTCTTGTTTTCTATTTTCTATTTTATTATTTTAGATACTTAATTTATATATGTATAAGTTATTTAATCACACATAATTATTTTTTTATTTTATTCTTCTAAAGTTATTTGAACACTTAAATAAATATGGGTATTTATTATATATGTATATTATAAGTATATTTATCTATATGTTTTAGTATACTTATTTATTTTATTGTATTTGATGGTTTTATTTTAGTTTATCTATGTATTATAAATAATATGTACAAAATTAAAAAAATATAAAAGAATAAAAAATATAAAGAATAAATATAATGAATATAATATACATTTATAATGCACAATAGGGACCCAGAACCTAACTATTGCATCTTAACTCCAAATTGAATGAAACCACCTTCATTAAATGACTTATTAAATTTTAGGATTTTTATCACTTGTGCCCCCTCTAAGATGTTGCAATATCAGTTATGTCCCTCCTTTTTTGGGAGTATAAGTTGTACCCCCGACTTCTTGATGTTCTATCACTTGTGCCCCTCGAGTTAGTGGTCCTCGCCTCCCCCCCCCCCCCGCCACTTGCCGCCCTCGCGCCTCCACCTGCCCCCGCCTCCTCCCCAGCTTCCAAGTCCTCCCCTCCAACCCCATGCCCCTGCCCCGAGCTTCCCCCACCCTGCACCCCCTCCCCTCGCGCCTCTCCTGTCCCCACCCCTAGGTCCTCCCACCAGCCACCCCCGTGCCTCCCCCTGCCCCCATGCTCTCCCTCCGCCTCAAGGTCCTCCCACTTGGGCCTCCAAGCGGAAGGCGCGGTTTCCCTGAGCATCACTGTCTACCACCTCGAGTCGTTTGATGGTGTTGGTCATGCCATCTTCGAGCACCTCGTGGAAGACAATGGAGGTGGAGCCACAGCTGCCAATGGAGCGGAAATTGTCAGTGGCGCAGGAGATCACGTCGAGATTGAAGTGCATGGTAACTCCAGCAACCTTGCATATGAAGTTATAGTTGTTACGTTGGTACCTTGTGCCATCGAGCATGGCCCGATGCTACATGGAGTGCTGGCGCGTCGGTCGAGTGAGGAGAACTGGAGGAGGGGGAAGACAAAGACAACAAGGATGGCGGCGACACATACGGTGGCTGAGGTGAGGAACGTGCGGGAGGTGGGCCCCAAGCAACGACCGAGCATGGCCTTGGTGACGATGAGGGAGAGCACCAATGGCATCGATATGATCTTTGCCTTGTTTGGATCTATTTTTCGGATATGTCCCTCTTAATTTTGCCATAGTTTGATTAAACTATTAATAAGTTCAACTCAATAACAATTAAAGTAACGGAGGGGCACAAGTGATAGAACGGGAAAATGTCGGGGGCACAACTGATATTCTCAAAAAGGGAGGGGCATAACTGAAATTGCAATATCTTGGAGGGGTGCAGCTGATAAAAACCCTAAATTTTGTATGTAATTAAAGATGATTTTGATCAATTATCGTATAGTAGAAGAAGATACATGCCTGTGAAGTTTGGATTTTGTCTTTTTATTCTGAGTATCTAGGGCACACCGTGCACTATTTTTAAGTGAAATAAATTTACTATTTTTTATGTATTTTTATCTACAAATTTCGTGTACAAAGTTTATTAATTTTAAGTATAAATAATAAAATAGGTCCCAGATTGAATTAGTGTGCATTAAAAATTAGGATTTATATTATATTTTGACCCTTATCTCCCCCTACTTTATTCCTTATCGATCAAGTCAATTTTTGACTTATCTCAAGGTTCGGAATCATTCAATACCTTTGGTATTTCATTTCTTTTTATTTTTTATTCTTTTATTTTGGGAATTAATAGAGTATTTATACAATATTTGCAACATAATTAATAGATGTTATTTTGCACAAATTAATGCGATTTACATGCATTTGACTAGAGATTAAAGGCAAAAATGAAAGAATAAAGGTAATGAAATGGAGATTCATGAATGCCCTCAAGGATTATTCACATCTCACAAAAAAACTTAGAAGAAAATAGGATGGATATTAAAGGATGTTGGATTGACAATCTAAATCTTTATATGATTGTCTTCAAGAAACTATATTTTCCAAGAAAGATCTCTATATTTAGGCTTTGGATTCAATCCATTTAAGTACCAATCTACCCATAGATTGTGATTGCCATCACAACAACATTTATCCACGGTTAGTTAAATGGTGGTGATTTGTACATGATCATTTTATACCCTCACAATATCTTTGATATCAATTTTGTCTTATGTTGCCATATTGCAAGAAAGGCCACATACACTTGTTGTGATTGGAACAACCCACAAACAAATAGCAATATACAAAAGATAAATAGTGAGCACATCTATTATTTTTTTACTGACTATATGGTAAGTTGAAAGTGGTAAAAAGATCCCTTGATTTACTGATTAGCTTTTAGACTTGAACTGAATTCCAGCAAAATGTGCGCGCTACCGGAGAATATTGTGACGCATTATTGAAACACAAATAACTTGTAATGTTGCCCGGCATCACCGAATAATTTTAGCTTTGAGATATGGCATAACACCACAACAGTGCAAAACCAAAGCGGATTAGGGTGCAATCAAAGATAGCACACAACCAAGGGAAAGTTGCTTATTGTCCTGAAGGCTCGGATTTCGACACGCCATCACCAACAGAAAAGGTCTCTAAGATGCCTTTTGTCCCGAAGGCTCGGATTTCGGCACACCATCACCAACAGAAAAGGTCTCTAGAGATAGGGCTAAACATGATACGAGATGAATCAATATCTAGGAATATCGATTTCACTTCAAGTAATGCATGGTTACCATGTAGAAATTAATACAACTACGAATGCGAAGAATTAAATGGACAATTTATCTCAATAGATGGGAAAGACCACAAGAGGGGATGTGCCAGAGCACGCATGTCTAAGATCTTTATTTTGTAGTTGAAGAAAAAAGAAGATACACATATATATATATATAGTCTCATATGGTACCCATGCCCCGTAAACCCGAAGAGACATACAGCTAAATGAATGTATAGTTTTTCTGCAATAATTTCTTCACCTCAAAGAGATGAGATAGGGATATGCTAGATCTCGTCTTTGTTTTGCTTTGATGGAATTATCTTGACCCATTCTTGTATTTGGGGGATCCTTCTTAAAATTTCTGCTCACCAGGATGCGTAAATGCTCTTAAAATTCAATCTATTTCAATTTTCTTCCTTCAAATCCTTATGGAACTCGTAGAGTTTACTACTGAAGTAAAATTTCAAATTGTAGAAACAAAATGCAGAGTGATTTACAGCTATTGATGGTCACCATTCATCACACCCATTCTCGACCCTTTTGGGATACATACAAAAGCCAGCAGAGATATACCCCGTTTCATGTTTGTATTGTAAAGCGATTCCATGGAATCCTCAAATTCCACGAGATTGGATTCTCGTCGTGTTCGAGAGGCTATCTAATGAGTTCATTGGCTGCATTAAATTTAAATGTCTCTTTACTTTTTCAATCAGCATTTCATTGCAATTAGATGACGTAGACAATAAGTATATAATCCAAAGATGGCCTTAATCAATTGTGCCATTGTATGCCAAACATTCGCATCAATTTAAAAACAACTGATTACATTTTTGTTTGACATAGGAAATGATTGGCACAGAAACTCTGTTGGTCGGAATTCAATGTCCAAAAAATCCTTCTATAAAAAAAGTATGGATGCAACTAGTAATATGAGAAACTTGGTGTATGTGTGTGTGATTCTGGATCGTAAATATGCAGTCAACAACAGCGCGATCTCTTGCCGCTGCCTTGCGCGTCGTCGTGCTCCATAGTGTCAGCAGAACGCTTGCCCAGGGACGGCTGTGGAGACGCCAACCATTCATCATCTCCGAACAGTTGGTCGTCGAGAACTGCGGCCGGGGTGCCGATCATAGGGTAGACACAATACGACGCATCATTGTTGTAAGGCTCGGAAGGGAGTTGGCCTACTGTTGGAAAGAGTGATTGAGGATCCTGCTGTTGGAATCGGCTGATTGGCATCAGGTGCTCCTCCATGAAACTATATCCATGATGGATCGGTGGATATCCATTGCCAAAGAGATACTGGTTGTCCGTCATCACATCATCAAATATCTCATCTCTACTTGCCCAGTCAGGCACATCAACAACGATGCTGTCGTCGGCCAACGCGTGATCTTGAGTTTCGAGGATGGGCTCCGCCAGAAGGGAACGGATAAACTCCTGGAAGTCTGCCAGAGGGGAACGGATAATTGGTGGGGCAGGAAGAACGGCATCGATGGGAATGGCGTCAATAGAAACCGCGGGAGGATCACAAGGACGGGGGCGATTCTTCCTCGGTGTCGTATAGATGTTGTAAAGAGCGACGGCGGAGAGCCGCGCGGAGGAGGAGAACCATGCGCGGTACTCCGTAGCCAGGAACGCGCTTTTGATCCATTCTTTGCCGTCCGAGGAGTTCTTGGTGCGGAACTCAAACTTCCGCATCTCCCCGATCTTGTCTCCCTTGGATGTCCGAACACTTTGCACCTTGCTAGTGCGCCTCCACTGCCCTCCCTCGGCGATCCGGCGGTGATGGGTAATGCTGTTGCCATTGGAAGATATCTGGAGCGTGGAGGAGAAGCACCAGCAGGGAGACCCGTCGACGAGCAGGTCCCGCGGGTGGCAGCCGTAGATCTCCTGGAATGGCATATGCGGAGGGACGTCGTGGGCAGTGTTCCCTCCGGTGACGAGCAAGTAGTGCAAGAGCGCTTCGATGTCGGCCGCCGTCATCCGGAAGTGGTAGCCGAAAGGGACGATGTTTGTCCGCCATGGCCTCGATGAAGTTCTTGGTTGGTGGAGAGAGAGCGGGAAGTGGAGGGATTCAATCGACTGGAATAGACGATAGTGAGAGCTGGGGACTTGTATCTTAATCACATTTCTCTCTCTCTCTCTCCTCTCTCTCTCTCTCTCTCTCTCTCTCTCTCCAATCAAGAAAGACAACTGTCTCTAAATGGGGAAATTCGTAATCTGCATTCTTGCAGACCTGACCGTTCTTTCAGTTGGGATTACACTATTCTATATTCTCTCTCCGTTCCTCAAATTGATGCGGATTTCGATAATCTTGCGATAATAGGATTACATTATTCTATCTCCTAATTGTAACCTCTGAAATTCTACCTCGCCAACTGGGTTTGCGTATTATTGTCCAACTGATTCGGTTGGACTCCGTCCACATAATCTGAAATCGACGCGGATGATCTCGTTGGCATGAGGATTACATAGGCGCATTGCATATATCGAAATAGATTCGGTTCGATTACAATCACGATTGCGTGGAGGTACTTCTCAGGCCCAATGATTTGATATCAGATGTTTACAGTAAGGGCATCACTTGCAATCTACTGAACTTCTCACTGTTGTTATTAAAACCGGCCTGGCCGGATTGGTCTGACTCGATCAGTTTGGACTGGTCCGGTTAACCGGTGTCATCTGTTTGTTCCGAATAGTTATGATTTTGGTCCAGCAAAATAAAGCAATCAATGATAAGCATGAAAATCCAATTGGGCGAGGATTTAAACAACCAAATCCTTCATCTCCATGCTATGCAACAAGCTGCATTTACACGTGTTGCTCAGACTTAATACATTGGAAGCTTTAAAGGCCACTAAAGTCAAGACCTCTCCCAGGGAGCACTTGGTAGAGAAAAAAGTAGAAACTTGTCATAACCTAAAAATAAATGTAATTAGGCGATGAAACGGTGTTATTAAAAATTCACATATATCCTGTAATTTGCATTCTGAATATTAATTACATACGTCTGCGCAGGTATTTGTCCAAGCATCTAAATTCAGAAAACAATTGACATTGTTAAACAATTTACAAGTCAGCGGTCGACTAGTCCACAATTTCACTCATCTATTTGTAGGCGGGAATTACAACTAGGTCAAAACTTTACTTAGGGTTAAAATTCAGCTTTTCATTTCAGTAATAATGATCAGATCGTTGTTGAGTAATTTCTGCATTTTCAATACTCTTAGCATCCAAATCCGACCTAAAGTGGAAGACAGTTGCTAATTTTGTTGCCTAACCTAAAGAAGCTTTTCACATAAATGAAGTGATATCTTAAACAATAGGCGTCTTAATCTTTAGACTTATAGACCTTCCCATAATCAAAGTAAAGGACTAAAACTGTACTTAGGGCTCGTTTGGATTGGGGGTTGGGGTGGGTTGGGGTATCCCAAGTTTGAGATGGGGTTGGAGGTGGATAACCCTATTGTAATAGTAGGTGTTTGGATAGAGGGTGGGATGGATTGGGGTGGATGTGGTAAATTATGATGTGATGGGGGAATTTCCTCTTTGTCATTAGAATGATAATAATAAAATACGTTGGGCATATATCATTAGTACCCGGTTTGAAATGGAATTTATTCTTCCCATTAATTTTTAAAACCCCATGGACGGTTGTTGTTTTTGTTCCAGCCCAATTAACCCGTTAAGCCCCCTCAATTTCCCCAATCCGCCCCCGCAATATACGCCTAATTTGTGAGTCACCGGTACACGGATATGGAAATGTTGCGGCAAAGCTATAAAAAAACAATCTTCGACGTAGCGAAAGGACATGGAAATTTGATCCGAACAAGAGAGAGGGCATCAAACGAATGCCAACAAGCATGAAAATTGCATTTAAAGAAATACAATAATGCGTTACAGACTGTAGCATGCGCTATTTCATTACCCACGCTAACATGACTGGTATTGCTAGAGTAGAACAATAATGATGTAAAGACGGAGTCACAGAACGTGCTTGTCAATCACTGCATCGTCGACCACCTCCAGTCCTGCTTCTCGCAGTTGCAGAGTCAGCGTGTCCACCATATCCCGCAGTGAAGCTCTCGTGCCTCCAGCATCTTCTAAATCGGTATACAGAGTAGCCAACTCGATTTCCTTATCGTTTAAATCTTTGTGCGCGATTTCCAGCTGCCTTACGAGTTCTTGATTTTTCCTTTCCATATCCCATAAACGATATGCAAAGAAGAAAAACTCGTCTGCCATATTCTCTTTTGTTCTTGGAGCACTTGTATGAGGCACATGAAGGTCACATCTTCCTGAAGCACAAACATAGAATAGCCGTCGAAGCGGGTTTTTCTTGCCCATCTTCGTAGCTCAGAACCATTGGGGCCCCACAGTGACACCGGTCATTTGGATGCATTGTTCTTTACCTACGAAATTAACAATACATGAGAGAACATGAAAATGAAACAATAACTTCGGCACAGATACAGTACAATAATGGAAAAAGATTGCAGTCCCTATTACAAGAATTGGGAAGCTATGATTGCCTCCTTCGTCTGTTATTCCACATTTGCATGCGCGATTCTGTCTCGCAGGACCTCCCCCCGACGGATATCATCACGAAGTATGGCGACACTCCGATTTTGCTCCTCGTCAACCTCCTCGGGCAGGTTGTCCTCCTCCTCGTTGTCAGATAGCGAATCACCTCCGTTTACTCGGATGAAGTTGTGAATAATACAAGTCGCCCGTACCACATCCCGTTGTATGTCGAACGAGTACGATGGCATATCACGCAAGCAGTGGAACCTATTCTTCCACACACCGAAAGTGCGCTCCACCACATTGCGCAAACATGCATGCCGGTGATTAAAAAGGTCCTTGTGATTTTCGTACTGACACCCACGTGCTCGCCAAGCTGGGGAGATGATAAAGGGCCCTCTGTATGGGGCGATGAATGTGTCAGTGTTCGAGTACCCACAATCAACCAGATACTTGCAGCCCTCTGGGACGACCAGCGACCCACTCTCAACAGAATGTCGAAGCACAGTCATATCCGCGCAAGAACCTTCCCAGCCAGTAACGACAAATGTGAAACATTGATTAAAGTCAACCGCTGCCATAACATTTTGGGCTGGGAAAAGCTTCCGGCAGCGATATGCTCCTTCCTCCTCATGCTTAACATGAGCTGGGATGTATGTCCCATCGATAGCTCCTATCACTCCCTGAGGAAACAGCTGAAAATTAGAAAGTAAAGGAAGGAACTGGGAGTAAAGTTTGGCTTACTTTAAAGTTGGGCTTACTTTGAAGTATGGATAGTAGCGTGGGTTTGAAGTGATTACATCAGGTGTGACTGGTGGGGCAAGTCTATATACTCTTGTTCAAGTGAGATGATTTTCGCGAGAACCCTTTTGATATGGCGGGATATGGTCTCCGCGCTATGTTGGAATGCTTCCTGGATGATTCTATTTGAATGCGCATTCGTGAAAGCGTATAGAAAAATACACACTTGCTCCATGACGTCCATGTACCTCGTATGGGTTAAACCATGCTCAGTTAGCACACGAACGAACCGTCGAAGCATAGGCGGTCGCATTCGGAAGTTTTGGAAAGCTCTGTCGCCATGGCCCGCAAGCATCTCCTCCACCCAGGCTCGTCCGCTGAGAGGCCGTGTATGCAGTGGTCTAGGCACTCGTCTGGCGGAGGACTCAATCTCCATCTGCTCCACTGCAACCACCGCCGCTACCCCAATGCACGCTATTGCAGCTTGCTCCATTAAGTCATCGAACGGATTGTACCTACGCAAGACCATCGGTGACCGCAATCTCTGTCCACCAACGGATATGTATCATAACGAAAGAAGAATGCAACGTCGATGTAACGAAAGAACAATGCGACGTCGATGTAACTGTGTCTCAATATTATCGTCATGCAATGAATACTAATGCGAAAAAACACATTCCCTGCATCATTCCCTGCACAGAAAGTAGTTCTACATATACTACTCCTTATAAACAACCACGTATCATGTGCTATGTTCCCTGCAAAAAAATTTATTCCTTAACTCTTTCCCTGCCAATATAAAGAACCCCTGTGTCTGTAAAGTAATCTCAATCCCTGCCAATATAATCAATGAGTACATTAGTATTGCACGACCCCTGCGTCTGTAACCTTAGCTCATTCCCTGCAATTATCAAAAACGACACGGTAATATGATCATGTATGTTGTACGACATTCCTTGCAAAAAATGTAACTCCTGTGTGAACAACAGCACGGCATATTATCTGCCTGTAAGCTGTAAGCTGTAAGCTGCAAAATGATAACTTCCCAAGAGAGGGGACCTGTAAGCTGCAAAATGATAACTACGCAGCCGGCATATTATCTGCATAAAACAACATTAGGCATATGCGTAATCAAAGTCCTCGTACACGTAGTCCTACAAATGTCCCAGGATTTTCTAAACCGTAATAACTAAAGTCCGCATAAGAATAAAAAGACGATGGTGATGTCCCAGGAGATCGAAATTAAGATAAGGTGATGCTGATGTTTATCAACGACGAATGGTTTTCTCAATCCATTCGTTCAACTTCTCGGGGTCCTCTTTCATGTGGTAATACACATGTCTACCAATGGGTGTCGCTAGCGTCTCTGCCACCATTTGGAACTCCTCCATGCGAAGGTCAGGTCTGAAGTTGCTGACTTCCTTACATGCGACCCTTGCTAGGTCATCGGGATCAGGCCTCTCCTCAGCGAATTTCTTGGGGAGGGTCGACAAGAACTTGTCAATCAACTGTTGCCCTTCCTCCGACATTGCCGCTCCGCTCTTGCACTTCTTCGAAATTCCTGTTCGATTCCCAGATGATCTCTTCCTAGAGGAGGGTGTAGGAGTCACATCTTCGCTAACCTCCTCATCTATGGCAACGAATGGCATACACTCATCCAGTTCTTCGTCGAAGTTCAGCTCACGTTGCCTTGATGGTGGCCGAGAACTGGAGGCCCCCATTGGTTGCTTGTCTCTTGCCGGTCTTGACGAGGTCGCATGCACTCCAGTGGCGATGTCCTTCGAGAGAAACCTCTGTATGTCGCCGAAGTATAGGAAAGGCTTGTTCCGATACTTGCGATATCGATCTGCAAGCTGTATATCAGGAATGTAAATTTAAATATTCCATGTTATGATGACTAAATGTGAAGAAAAATATTAACTACCTCACACCATGCATCATCTGAAGGTGGAATAGGCCTGTTATAAATGGTATCCCATCCCCAACCGGACTTGTTGCGAAGATATAGATAAGAAGAATAGTCCTTCTTCATATTCTTCCAGCGATGTTGGATTTGCACCTTCGAGTACCACAATCCGCTTTGTTCGTTGAATCTACGAACAATAGCGTGCCAACCAGGGAGGGTAAACGTGCTCCCGGCCCAAGAGGACTCGTGCTCTAACATGGCGTCAACAAAAATCCTATCCAGAGCGGAATTCCATTGGGCAATCTGAGGTGACCCAACCGGGGGTGCCTGCGATTGTCCATCCATCCCTCTCTTTCTATGCACCCTCAAACGCAAACATAAGTATATATTTAATTTGAAGATTAAACCAAGTTGTCTTAAATGAGACATTGCAAAGCTGTGATGAAATAACGCACGTAGTTCTCAAATTAGATACGGGGAATAAACCAAGGTTATTCAAACAATGAAAAAGTAAACTTGTGTAGTTTCGACTCAACAATTAACAACTGAGGTTAGTTCCAAGAGGCCCCCATCGGTCCTATCATTGTCATATTCTGTTAATGGAGAACGACCATTAATCTTGGGACAACTGTCTTTATCCCAAGATAAGTCATCTACTGATCGATGGATCGGATTATAGTACTTATCATTTTTTAATTCCTCCAACCAACCAACTAGAAAGGAGGGATGGATATAGTTCGTATGTGTGTACTGGGAAGTCATGTATTCATTTTAACTTCATTTACAAGATCTATAATAGTGAGTACTTATCACAAGATCGTCCACAATGTGTAAGTTTATATAAGAAATACAGTCACTAATTTGTGGAGGATTTTTTAAAAAATCCAAACAGTATACGACAACCATAAAAAAATACTTCTGGCAATTAAGTTATAGCAAGAAAGTTCTTCAATCAAAGATCATGCAAACAAAAACCCCACCATCCAATGCGTACACAAAAATTATCATCACACTTGTTGGAACCTTGGTTACACCATCATTGAATATTTTAACTGGAGTGTCCTTACTTCCTCTTTCGCTACAACATTACATAAACAATTTTTAAACCCATAGATGACCCCCTAGGCGATCAGATATGTGCTTACTGCATTTTTCGCTACAACATGTGCCACCCAAGACAGGTCGTTTACACATGCGTAGACAGGTTCTTCGGTCGCTACAACATGTGCCACCAAGAAAGGAAGCTAACATATTGCAATCCATGACACCATCACCCCAGAGTTTGGTTAATCCATATACCCCAGTGTTGGGTTACATTACGCACAACATCTTGTTTCAGTACATTAGGGCCAAATGAAATCAACAACCATGGGCGAAATCAAAGAAAATTGCATCGACGAGAGACTTCGACAGTACCTTGCTAGCACCAACTGCAAGCCCCGACGAAGCTCCGCGAACTCGGCCTCTCCGACGGGAACCCTGGCTAAAGCTAGGGCATGTAAGGCGAGAACAACGGTGACCACCGATTTAAATGGATAGCTCTCGTCGTCTAGCGCCTGAACACGCCTGCCTCCACGCAAGGGCATGGGGGAGCGGGCCGGTGCCGTCGACTCACACGACGGTGCCTGCTCCTCCATCCCTTCCGCCACTGTTGTGGGTTGATGGGGCCGCACTGGAGATGATATGAAGGCCGCGAGGTCGCCTGTGCACCGTCTTGTCAAGCTCTGCCTCTGAGATTGATAAGGAGAGCAGCACATGGTGGCTTCCTGTAGTTGAGGGGTCGAGCGGAGGAACAGGGCTTTCTCGTGTTGGAATCGCGATGGGGAGGAAGACGACACCCTGCACTCTTCAAAAAGGAAACATTTCTTTATTCACGCCTGCCTTTGTCAGAAATGGCAGAGCCGTATTCAATGCAAGAGTGGACCTTCTTCCAAACCTTGAAACCTGCACTCTTGAAACCTTCTCGCGCACGAGAATACCCGGGTCGCCCATCGTTCCAAACGCGGGTCGAACACCGGGGTATGCTGCAAACCCGGGTTCGAACCCGCGTTCCAAACGAGCCCTTAGGGTTTCCAACTAGAGTATTAACATAAAGTCATGAAATGAATAATTAAGAACTTAATCATTTGGCACATTAATAATTTGTTGTCTGACATGAATGTGGGAATCTCATGCATGCTTTCAATATGGTAATCTCATGCAACAACTTTTACTTGGGACAAGGAGGCTTCCAATCTCATGCATACTTTCAATATGGTAATCAATGATAAGAAAGTTGCATTGATCGCTAATAGGATTGAGAATGCACGAGTGGAAGGCTAAATCTATGCTAACCATGACAATGCTCAGACCTCCATTTTGGCCTTGAGAGCAATTCCAGTCCATTATCTGACTCTGAAGAAATTTTTTAGATTTTGAAGCCACTCCTTTTGCTTGGATTTGTTAGATGCGAAACTTGGAAAGGTGCCAACTCATAAAACTCAATATTTTTGAGCCACAATTACTTGGAATATTTTAAGAGATCATGGTATTCATTTGGAAACCTGTGTAGGCACGACTAGAGTGCAATTCCATCTGACAGCTCGATCTGCTATCGACTGATTGTCATAATCAACTAAATTAAGTACGAATCTACGTCTTCTTTGCAAAGTAACAAGAATAAATTAACTACTTGACAGGAACATATTCGAAACATATTTATCAAATAGATTTTTTTGGAAAATGTATTATCAAAATACCCAATGGAGGACTTGGCCTAGCCCTTGAAATCATTCGTGTGTGGTCAATGCAGAGTGGAGCACCTCTTCAAGATAATTTTCTGCAGCCGCATATTGTCTCTTTTTATCTTCTATCGCTAAAGCCGCAAGAGCTTTATCCTGCACAAGTATATACACATGAGAAACTGAACAGAGAAGGGTAACTGCACAGAGGAATCTTCAAGCAGATGGAGCAGTACAGGTGGCAAATCCTGGTAGCTTCTTAAGGTATCCAATATAGGTTTCGTTTTCTTTTCCAAATCTTTCTTGTGCTCTGACATTTCCATCAACACCCCGTGATTGATTTCTGGTGTGTAGCCCACGCGAGTTAGCAACGCCCGCTCGAAAACATTCTTGTTGTGTCAGACATGTTGCTCCATATCATATATACATGCAACTATGTTGTCCCATTCACCAAAGGCCTCCCACAATGCTTGCATTTAATAAAAACCAATTTGAAAATGGATAAAAAGGATTCCGCATACATCAAGCAATGTATGTAAGACAGAATAGCTGTTCTTTTGATTGAAATTATGTGACCAGGTGGTGTCTTTTATTGCCGATGCCATTGCAGAAAGGTTGAGTTAGGTACCCCAATAGACAGCATAAAATTGTCATAAGTTCATAACTCAAACATGGATTGCTGAATACAATCAGAACTCACTGGAATGTCCCTACCTAGCAACATGCTGCATGGCCTGAATGCAGTGAAAAATGGCCAGGGATGTTACATTGTTGTCCATGTGTAGTGAATATTTTGTCAGGAGCCTCGAGTGGGGGTCTGTGGACGAGTAAGGAAGTTATTCCTGCTACATCGATGTCCAAGTGTAGCTCAAATAAGTGAAGGGATAAAGGAAGCAGGTGAGAATAATAAGTTACGGATTAGGACTCGGAGCAATGGTGTTCTCCCTTATAAGCTTACGGAGGCAATCAGAGGAAGATGAGTGTCAATGATTTGTTGTTGGGATTGACATGCGACGTGGTGTTTCTTCAGGAAAAAGGCAAAGATTGCTTGTTGGGCAGGACCTGCTGGTTCTTGGCACGTGGACATGGAGCTTCTTCAGGAAACAAAGATTTCTTGTTGGGCTTGGGGAGTGTGAAGTGCAGTAGGAGGGAGTAGGTTGTCGGAGTTCAGGGTGTCGCTGGTGGCCAGAAGTGCAAGGGGAGTGGCGTTGGGTTGGGACGGTGATCTCTTGTCCTTGGTGGACGAAAAGGTGGGGAGAGGCCCAGTGTTTGTGGTGCTGGAGCGAAATGCAAATGTGGGAAGAATGCTTCTGAGTTCTGTGTATGGTCCACCAGGGGGCAGTCGGGTTCGGAAGTCTGGGAGGAGTTGTGTGCGGTCAGAAGAGCCCATCCAGGTATCCCTTGGCTCGTGGGAGGGGACTTCAATGTCATGGTTCGCACGTCAGATCGGCCTGGCAATAGAGATCAGGAGCCGTGGTCTAGGGAGTTCGTGGATCTGGTTGGGGAGTTGGAGCTGGAGGTTATCAATGCAGCGAATTGCAAGTACGCTTGGCGCTACAACTCGACGAGATCGTGTTTGGATCGTTTTCTGGCCTCAGTGGAAATGCTTGACCTTTTTCTCGCCTCAGTGGAAATGCTTCCACAAGGGCTCTTCCGAGAACAAGATCCGATCATACGCCATTGTGCCAGGACTCATGCGAGGGCTTATACCCTCGTTCTTTTTCCAGATTTGAGAAAGCATGGATGCTGGAAGAGGGTTTCAAGGAATTGGTGGCTGAGTTTTGGAGTTCACTGCAAGTGGAGGGGTCGGCAGCTCAAAGACCGGCAAAAAAGATCCAAAAGTGGAGAGATATGCTAAAGGCGTATAACAAGAATTTGAACGAGTTGTGGAAGGAGAAACGTGTGAAGGCGGGAGCAGAGATAGAATGAAGAGATACGGTGGAGGATGAGCGAGAGTTGCATGTGGAGGAGCTGCAGGCCATGATTGAACAGCAGAAGATAGTAGAAAGGGAGGAGATGAAGAGAGAGGTTCAGCGGCGGCAAAGATCGAGGCAGAGATGGATCAAAAAGGGGGATGCAAACACACGGTACTTTCACGCGGTGGCGGGTGGGAGGAAGAGAAAAAACACGATACATGAGCTACTGATCGGGGGGGAGTACAGGGGGATGAGAAGATTGGAGAGGTAGTGGTGGCCCATTTCAGGGAGTTCAGCAAGAGAATGGCGTACTCAGGAGCTACAGAGCGGGAGGGGTGTCCGAGGGTTGCAGCAAGGGCAGGCGAAAGCTCTCATGACGATTTTTATGAGAGAAGAAGCCCAGAGAGCGGTATTTGATCTAAATGTTGATGGTTGTTCGGGGCTGGACGGTTTGCCAGCGTTTTTTACGGAGAATTTTGGGAGGTGGTTGAGTGTGATATCATGGAGTGAATCACTGAGTTCAGAAAAGAAAATCGTGGCGTGGAGAAGATGAACAGATCTTTGATTTTCCTTATGCTCAAGAAGGAAGTGGCGGAGCGAGTGGAGGACTTCAAGTCGATTGCACTTTCCAATGAGTCTATCTCATTGCGGCCAAGGCTTTGGCTAATCGGCTCCGGGGAGTGCTCGATGGAATAATTTCTTCGGCACAGTCAGTGTTCATACTGAGGCGGCAATTGTTCGATGGAGAGATGATTACATCGGAGATTGTTGCAGACTGGAAAAGGACAGGGAGTACAGGTTGTTAGAAGAAAAGAGTCTTCGTATATTCATGAGAAAACCCTAGGCTCTCTTATATAGGGAGAGGCCGTAGGGGTAAATTACATGGATGTCTAAATAGAAGAGGAAAATAGAAACAGGGTACATCAACATAATAATAATAATAGAACCTAACTATCTCTACACTCCCCCTCAAGGTGGAGCATAGATGTCGATCATGCTCAGCTTGGATGAACACTTCTGGAAAGGTCCTCTGAGCAATGGCTTGGTGAATATATCGGCAGTCTGATCCCCTGAGCTAACATGGGCCGTGGATATCAATCCTCTCTGGATTAGGTCCCTGGTGTAATGGCAATCCACTTCAATATGCTTGGTCCTCTCATGGAAGGCTGGATTGTTGGCAATGAACAACGCTGTCTGATTGTCACACTGAAGCTTCATTGGTAGAGATACAGCCACATGTAGATCTTCTAGTACAGAGCGAACCCACATCATTTCTGTACTGGCTTGAGCCATGGCCCTATACTCGGATTCAGCACTGGATCTGGCCACAACAGTTTGTTTCTTGCTTTTCCAAGAAACCAAGGAGCCGCCAACAAATACTGCAAACCCTGAGGTTGATTTTCGGTCCTTAGGACAACCTGCGTAATCTGCATCTGCACATGCTGATACAGATAAGTCCGTGCCTTTTCTAAATAGCAGCCCTGAGCCTGGAGAAGTCTTTAGATACCTCAGTATCATGTGTATAGCATCCATGTGAACCTGTCTTGGCTGCTCCATAAACTGACTCACCCTGCTAACTGCAAACTGGATGTCTGGGCGAGTTATGGTGACGTAGAGGAGTTTTCCCACCATCTCTCTGTATCTCCTCTTGTCCACTTCATCAGTATCGTCATCGTATATCTTCATGCTGGGATCCATGGGAATGCTAGATGGTTTGCACCCATCCATACCAGTCTCAACCAGGAAGTCAGTAATGTACTTCCGTTGTGTCATCACCAAACCATGTGCATTCCTTGCAAATTCCAACCCCAGAAAATATCTTAGGGTTCCAAGATCCTTTGTAACAAACTGACTACCTAGGAATGCCTTTGCCCTTACTATGCCCTGAGTATCATCTCCTGTAACAAGAATATCATCCACATAGACCATTATGACAACCGTACCTGCCGAGGACTTCTGGACAAATAACGAATGGTCAGCATTGGACCTCTTAAATCCCTGGTGCTCAATTAGATTGGATAGTTTCTGGAACCACGCCCGTGGACTCTGTTTAAGTCCATATATGGCCTTGTGAAGTCTACATACCATATGCTTCTCCCCCTCAGCAGTAAACCCAGGTGGCTGCTGCATGTAGACTTCCTCCTGTAAGTCCCCGTACAGAAAGGCATTCTTGACGTCAAGCTGATAAATACTCCACTCACGAACCACTGCAACAGACAGAAGGATACGGAGAGTCGTGTGTCTTGCAACTGGAGAGAATGTATCCATGTAATCAACGCCATATGTCTGTGTAAATCCTCGGGCAACCAAGCGTGCTTTGTACCTATCCAATGTGCCATCCGCATTATATTTGGATGTGAAAACCCATTTGCAGCTGACAACTGATGCATCAGATGGTGCAGGGACCAAAGACCATGTGCCACGGGACTGCAGGGCCTCCATTTCTTCCTCCATAGCTCGTCTCCAGCATGCAGTTTTCAGGGCTTCCTGGTATGTCCGTGGTATGTCCACAGAAGACAAAGCCGTGGCAAACTGCTGGAAATCACCTGTGAGTCGGTGAAAGGAAACTTGGGAAGCAAGTGGATACGATACACACTGTCGTCTCGGTTTCCGAATAGCAATCGGAACATTCAGATCACCATCTGTGTCCACCTGTAAGGTGTCATCCTGCACATGAACTGAATCTAACCCGTCATTAGTGATATTATCCGAACATACCTGAGGCTTAGTGATTGGCGTAGCTGTCGGCTGAGCAAGACCTGAGCGACGCGTATAGTGATTAGGAAATGGTGAGACGATTTGCCGTGGACCTGGTGGAGGTGGAGGTGGTGGTGGAGGTGGCGGTGGTGCTGGCGTAGGAACGAACACAGGAGGAGATGTATCAGGTAAAGGACAAGTAGGTGGTGGTGGAACCAAAATATCATCAGCGGTGGTGGATGGTACCATTCTGTCTCCAGCTGGCGAGAAGTACATGACAGACTCGAAGAAAGTGACATCCGCACTAACAAAGTACCTTTTGGTAGTAGGATCATAACACCGGTATCCCTTCTGTGTTCTGGAATACCCAACGAAGACACACTTGACTGCTCTTGGAGAGAGCTTGTCAAGTCCAGGAGAAAGACGATGGACAAAAGCCACAGCACCAAAAACACGAGGTGGTAGTGAGAACAGCTCCTTGTCAGGAAAAATAAGCGAAATGGGGATCTTCTCTCCAAGGACAGAGGATGGCATTCTATTGACCAGATAGCACGCAGTAAGGACAGCATCCCCCCAGAAGGAAATAGGAGCACAACTCTGAATCAATAAGGTACGAGTGATATCCAAGAGATGACGATGCTTTCTTTCTGCCACCCCATTTTGTTGGGATGTATATGGGCAGGTGGTTTGATGAATAATGCCCTTCGATGACAGAAACTGAGAAAGAGCACGAGTACAAAATTCCAGGGCATTATCAGTCCGAACATATTTTACAGAAGACGAAAAAACATTCTGTATTTCATTAATCAAGTTTTGAATAACATTGCCAGCTTCAGACTTATTCTTTAGAAGAAAAACCCAAGAGACACGGGAAAAGTCATCTACTACCACAATATAGAACCTGTGCCCCTGATGATCGGGCACACGACTCGGACCCCATATATCTATATGCAACAACTCAAAAGGGGAGCTACTGCTCCGACTCTGACGACCTGGAAAGCTCGACCTGTGATGCTTTCCCAACTGACATGTTTCACAACGAAACGACGAACTTGGTGAGATCTGGGGCAGAAGGTGGCGCATCTTCTGGAGCGGAAGATGACCAAAACGAAGATGCCAAATGTATGGGGAAACTGGTCCAGCAGAGTGAGTGGAGATGCCAGCATAGGATTCCCGGACCAGTCGATATAGACCGTTCTGCTCAGAGCCACAACCAATCACCTTGCCCGTGAGTATGTCCTGAAAAATAAGAGAAGACGGGTCAAATATAGCGCGACAATTCAAGTCCTTTGTAATCTGACTAATTGATAATAAATTCAGGGAGAACTCAGGGGCATATAAAACATTCTGTAGCTGCATGGTGGAGGATAAGAAAACCTCCCCCTGACCAACAAGGGGTGAGTAGGAACCATCCGCAATCTGTACTGAGCGACCTGGAGGAATGGCCCTGTAATCTTGTAGTCTTCCTCTATCTCGACACAGATGATGTGTAGCTCCGGAATCTATAACCCAGTCAGATATATCATGTGAAGATATGAAGGCTGAAGAGTTACCTGAGGAACTGGCTGCAGCGGATGAACTGGCTGAGGCTGTGGCAGCAATATCTGACGAGCCACCAGATGAATCACCAGAAGACTGTGGCATAATATCACGAAGACGAGCCACGAGTTCATCAAATCTATGATCTGCAGTAGACGATAATGGAGACTGTGAGTGCTCCGCAACCCGTGCCGATGCTGGGAACCCATGCTTTGAGTAGCATGTCTCCTCCGAGTGTCCAGGTCTGTGACAATACGTGCATGTCTGACTGACTCGACCGCCTCTTCCATGAGAGCCACGGCCACGTCCACGACCACGCCAAGAAGGTGGTCCACCTCTCCCACGCGAAGCTGCCATCGCAGATGGGGGTGGAGTAGATGAGCTGGAGGAAACTGGGATACGACTGAGCCTCCTGTAGACATCCTCCACCGGAGGAATAACTGCATCGGCTAAGATCTGTGACCGTGCAGCATCGTACTCAGGATCGAGGGCAGCAAGTAGAACACCCACCATGGTGGCGTTCCGGAACGTCTTCTGCTGCTCTGGAGTAGCAGTCAGAGGAATGGTACTGTAGAGCTTCTCGAACATCCCTCTTAGGGATGTGTATAGAGAATGAAGAGGTCTGCCGGCTTGCTTCATCGTAAAGATGTCATGCTGAAGCTGTAACATCTTTGTCTCGTTTCGCACCTGCGAATACGTAGTGGCAAGAATGTCCCACATTGCCTTAGCAGTGGGCTGATGGAGAACATCATTAGCTATCTCCATCGTCAGCGTGCCGGACAACCATACTTTCGCATAGGCATCATCGGCCTCCCATGAGGCATAGATCCCCGTCTTCTCCGCAAGCTCATCTTCGGTAAGAATGTGTTTCTTACCGTTTGATTTCATGAGGCTCATGAACTGCATGGCCCATAACTCATAGTTGGACCCGTCCATCTTCACTATTGGCGCCGGACCCTTGAAGGCGCCGATGGAGGGCGAATCGACTTTCGATTCTGACATACTGCTGCTCGAAGAAGACGAAGGGATAATGGACACTGCGATGAATGTCTACACCAACTGCATTGAATTTGAGTACGTGTGTAGACTTTTACGTACTCAAATCCATAACCCGAAGCGCTTCTGGACTGCTGGAGATTATGGACGCCCTACAGCGACTGAGAACGGTGTTGCTGGAGCGTCTAGGGCCGCAGAGGCGGCTGCAGGGGGCGGCTGGAGATAGCCGCTGGTGCGGCTAGGGCCGCAGGCTGCTGGGGCTGCGGAGGAACCGCTGGAGCGTGGTGTGGCGCCGCTGGTGGAGCAGCGGAGGGGCGGAGGGGCGCCGCTGGTGTAGCAAGGGGCGAGGGCTGGGAGCCGCTGGAGTGGCAGCGGTAGGCGAGAGAAGGAGAGGGGAGGGGCGGCGGGTGGGGAAGGGAAGGGGTGGAGAGCCCTAGGGCGGCTCTGATACCATGTTAGAAGAAAAGAGTCTTCGTATATTCATGAGAAAACCCTAGGCTCTCTTATATAGGGAGAGGCCGTAGGGGTAAATTACATGGATGTCTAAATAGAAGAGGAAAATAGAAACAGGGTACATCACCATAATAATAATAATAGAACCTAACTATCTCTACACAGGTGTCTTGTGGAAAGTGGACTTTGCAAAGACATGAATGTTTGAATTGGAATTTCATTTGGACTTTGTTGGCTAGAAGGGGAATTCGATGTCTAGATTGCTTGGATGAAGAGGTGCATCACGACTTCATCTAGTTCCGTTTTGGTGAATGGAAGACTTGAAGGGGGTTTCTTTCAAGCGCAACGAGGAGTGAAACAGGGATGTCCTTTGGCACCATTGTTGTTTATGTTGGCGGCAGATGCATTAGCAGTGACGATGGCTCTGGCAGAGGAAGGTGGCTTCTTTCGGGGATATTTTAAGGAGGATTTCTCGATTCCAAAAATCCTTATGATACGATCTTTGTCGAGGGAGGGCCGGAGGAATGTAGAGCAGCAAAAGTTGTATTGGACATATTTGGACAGGTGTCAGGATTACGTGTGAATGGGTCAAAGTTAGCTTTTGTTCTGTTTAATCAGACCCATGAGGAGATTGATGCCTGCAATGAGTATTCGAATTCGTATACACATTTTTATATATTTAAGGATGTAATAGTAAGAGTTCACTAAAATAATTTGGCATGTTAATGGTAAATATGAATATGAAACAGGTCAAATTTAAGCATATGAATATGAAAGATGTCAAATTTAAGCATTTATCTTGCATAAATTAATAGTTACACATAATTAATAGCAAATATGAAGTAGTTTGTTGAAATAGTTACACATAATTAATAGTAAATATGGAGTCACAGGTACGAAAGAAACATCAGATTTAGGCATTTAACTTGTATAATCATTATCCTAAACAAGTATATATTTATAAGCTTCTCAAACCACCATGTAAACTATTAAAATCATAAAAAATCATCAAAAAAAAATAAAAACGCCTCGGAGAACGCCTCGACCGCCTCGAGGCGGAACGCCTCGAGGCGCACGCCTCACTGGACAAGGCCGAGGCGCATGCCTCGAGGCTAAAAAGGCCCACCTCGCCTCGAGACGTACGCCTCGACCGCCTCGAGGCACGCCTTTTAATACCAAGATTGCAAAGTGTAGCTTGCCTCTGGGATATCCGGGTCTATCGTTGGCATGTGGTAGGTTAAGATGGGTGGATTGGTTACCGGTGGTAGAGAAATCAGAAAGAAGGCTTTCAGGATGGAAGGCGGTGTATTTGTCAAGAGGGGGGAGGCTGGAGCTAGTCAAAGCAGTTTTGTCAACAATTCTGATTTTTTTTGTCTACCAAATTGATGCCGGTCGGGATTCGTAGATGTCTGGAGTGGGTGATAGACGGTTTTTCTGGGAAGCAGGTGCAGAAGGGAAAGGTATTGCTTTAGTAGATTGGAAGACCGTTACGAAGTCGACCAAGAAAGGTAAGTTGGGGATGCTGCGAATCGAGGAGATGAACGACTTGTTGTCGAAGGGGGTGATGAGGATTTGGGGGCATGGAATGGGTGTGATGGCGTGCCTGGTGAGATCCATCTAGTCTTCGGGATAATGCGAGTGTAGTGAATGCTCCAATGACCTTATGGAGGGGTATCCGTGTGGTGCTACCGGATATGGTGATTATGTTGCTACCTATGCTTGGAGATGGAAAGGTTTTAGATTCTGGATGATGAATGGACGGAGGAAGGAGCTCTATGTGATTGGTATCCCAAGCTTTTTGCGCTATCCACAAGGAGGGAGGTGAAAGTGGCAGATGTGTGGTCTGGGGGTTCCTAGTCGCTAGAATTCGCGACTAATTTATCGGATCATAGGCTTGAAGATTTTGTTTCTTTTTCAAGCATCATGGCAAGAGCGGATGAGTCATCTAAGGGATGAGATGCTTGGTGTTGGAGTAATGTGGTTTTCTCAGTTAAAAAGGCTTGCAAGATCTTGTCTAATACTTCTAATGGAGTTCTAGAGGATATTGCACGTGACTATGTTAGATTGTGGGGTTGGAATCTGCCTGTGAGGAAAAAAATGTTCTTATGGTTGATGAGGAGACGGCGGCTGATGACGGGATATAGGAGGGCCATGATGTTTCATGGGTGCGAGGAGATGTGCGTGAGATATGGAGAGGAGAAGGAAGATGTAGAGCACGCATTTTTCAAGTGTCCGCGATCCAGAGAGGTATGGGAGAAAGTGGCGATACAAGGAACAAGGTGGATAGTTTTGGCTTTGTTTGGAGTGGGCTAGGTGTAAATTGGACAGGATCGGTAGAAGGGGGAATGAGAATTTCTGCAGGAGGTTCATCCCATTTTCGCTCAAAAAAAGGCGACTGATATAAAATTATGGAATACATGAAAGAAGGAAGGTCGATATGGTATAGACATTTTTATGCATAGACTTAAAAAAAAGTGGAACAAGTAAAATATTTGGACATCAAATTATGATGTGATCAAAGATTTTGCGAAAGAAACTTTGTGCATATGCACCCTAAATTGGCATGGATGAAAATTTAAAAAGAGTTGGGGAGGGTTTTTCATGAAAACACAAAGAGGTGATTTATTTAGGTGAGACTTGAATGGACGTGTGGAAGGTGATGCATCAGAGTTCTCTATTTTAGAAGGTGGTCAAAGTTGTGATGATATGGTGATAGAAAGAGGAAAATATATTTTTCTTTTGGTGGACATACTTTAAAGTCGGCATCTTCCAGTACCTCATGCAGTACCTATGCCCTTACTAGTTGTAGTAGATATGATGTTACCGAAAGGATTATGGGCTCCGGGGCTACACATCACTTGTGTGGCGATAGAGATCAGCTTACAGCGTATAGACAGGTTCCTTCAGGGAGAACAGTGGTTATAGCAGATAGGACTCATTCTCCTATTATTGAGCAGGGGGAGATCAACTTGACACCTTCTATACGCCTGCAGAATGTGGTGCATGCACCTGATTTTTATATGAATTTATTATTAGTTAGATTATGAAGGATCTACATTGCTGGCTATTTTTGACCCATCGTCTCTTGTATTTCAGGACATCCTTATGGGCATTGTGATTGGTTGTGGTCGTGAGCAGGGCGACCTCTACCGCTTGTCTTTCCTCTCATTCTATTGGACCAGTCTCACCCTTTACGTGGCATCTACGCTCCGATCATTTCCCTCTCCAGAAAATGTGTTGTGTTCTGCCTCAGATTTCACCTCGCTCGTCCTTGTAGTACGAGGCATGTCAGTTGGGAAAGCATCATCGGTCTACTTTCCCTAGTCATCAGAGTCAGAAGCAGTAGCTCCGTATTTGAGTCATTTCATATTGATATCTGGGATCCAAGTCGTGTTCCCGATCACCAAGGACACATGTTTTATCTTGTTGATGTGGATGATTTCTCACGTTTATCCTAGATCTTTTTGTTAAAAGAATAAATCTGAAGTAGGAGGTGTTATCAAAACTTTTATTAATGAAGTGCAGAATTTGTTTTCATCTACTGTGAAATTTGTGAGAACGGATAATGCTTTGGAATTTTGTACTCGTGCACTCTTCTAATTTTGTTACACATGGAGTACTATTCATGAAACTGCATGTGCCTATACTTCACAGCAAAATGGTGTTGCAGAGAGGAAGCATTGCTATTTACTTGATGTAACCAAAACTCTCCTCATTCAGAGTCGTTCCCCGCATTCCTTTTGGAATGATGTTTTTACGGCATGTTATCTTGTGAATTGCATGCCATCATCTGTCTTGGGGGAGAAAATCTTTTTCCCTAGCATTCCCGGAGAAAGAATTGTTCTCACTCACTCTTTGTGTTTTTGGCTCGGTTGCTTTTGTTCATCAGTTGTCTCCATGTCTTGGCATGCCCTATCCTAAAGCTGTCAAATGTGTCTTTGTTGAGTATTCCATGACATAAAAATGGTATAACTGTTATGATTCACTGCATGGGAAATATTATAAGAGCATTGATGTTACATTTTTCGAGTCAGTAATGTACTTCTCTCCTACCGATGATAGGTTGACTTCATCAGACTCTGATGATGAAATCCACATGTTGCCACTACCACCTCCACCTCCAACGAATCCATCTCCACCTTCAGTCGTGCCACCTTCATCATCTCGTCCTCTACCATAACCTCCCATTATTCATGCCCTACCATTGCCACATTACTATACTCGTCGATCTGCTCCTGCTCGTGGTCACCTCTCATCATCCAGCGCACTTTAAGTATGTTTTGAATATATTGTTCCAAACGATAGGTCTGGTGATGTATTTGAGCAGGGATCTTTACAGGATTCACCTATAGTGCTTCGGAAGAAGCGAACTTGTGCATCGTATACTATTACATCCCAAGTGTCTTTTGATCGCATGACTGGGGAATTCTAGAGATTTTCAGTTGCAGTATCTGTCGTGGAAATACCACGGAATTATCAGGAGGCCTTGCACGACAGTAGGTGGCGCCTAACTATGGAAAAAGAGATGCCTGCCCAGCAGTCGCATGGTACCTGGAGTCTGGTTCCTACTCCAAATGGAGCGTCAGTTGCAAATGGGTGTTTATTGTTAAACACCATGCAGACGGGAATCTAAATCAGTACAAAGCCAAATTGGTTGTGTGTGGCTTTACTCAGACCTATGGAGTGGATTATCTGGACATGTTCTCGCATGTTGCTTGGCATTCCACTCTACATATTCTTCTGTCTTTTGTTGTGGTACGTGATTGGCCTCTTTTTCAGCTTGATGTTAAAAATGCTTTTCTGTATGGAGACTTACAAGAGGAGGTTTACATGCAACAGCCTCCAGGATTTGTTGTTGAGGGGGAGTGTCCCAATGTTTGCAGACTTCATAAGGCAATATATGATATTAAACAGAGTCCAAGGGCATGGTTTCAGAAACTCTCGAATTCAATAGAGAAGCATGGATTCCAGAGGTTAAATGCGGATCATTCATTGTTTGTACTGAAAACTCTTAGAGGTACGGTTGCTATCATGGTATATGTTGATGAAATACTGGTTACAGGTGATGATGTGCATGGAATAAAAAGGGCAAAGGCATTTATGGGCCGACAGTTTGTTATCAAGGATCTTGGCACCCTACGGTACTATTTGGGGTTAGAAATTATCAGGAATAAGCAAGGTGTTTTGATAACCCAAAGGAAGTATGAGACAGACATGCTTGTTGAAACATGCATGAATGGATGTCGACCAGCTACCACTCCTATGGATCCTAGTAGGAAGTTATATGATGATAATGATGATACAGAGGAGGTGGACAAGGGAAGGTACAGAGAAATAGTGGAAAAGCTTCTATATGTCACTATAACTAGGTCGAATATCTCATTTGCAGTTAGTCAGGTGAGTCAATTCATGAAGCAACCCCGATAGGTACAAATGGGTGACGTTTATATGATATTGAGGTCCCTAAAGTCTTCTCCATATGCAGAATTGCTATTCAGAAAAGAGGAAGCACTTACTATTTCTGCATGAGCAGATGCGGACTATGCAGGAAGTCCAAAGTATAGAAAGTCCACTTTGGATTTTGCGGTGTTGGCGGTTTTCTCGTCTCTTGGAAGAGTAAGAAGCAAACTGTGGTGGCTAGGTCAAGCGATGAATCTAAATATAGGGCTATGGCACAAGCTTGTACATAGATGATGTGGGTTCGAGCAGTAGTAGCAAATTTACATATAGGTATACCTCTTCCTATGCAATTACAATGTGATAACCAGGTCATCCTATTCATTGCGAACAATTCAACATTTCAGAAAGGTCGTGTCTCTACCTCTCATGTCAGCTATGGGGATCAAACGTCAGATATCTTTACCAAGGTGTTGCTCAGAGGGCCTTTTCAGACGTGCTCATCCAAGCTGAGCATGATTGACATATGTGCTACATCTTGAGGGGGAGTGTAGTGATATTCTTATGTTTATTTATTGTTTATATATTTTTCCTTTTCCTATGTCTATCTTATGTAATTTACCCATAGGTCTAGTGATAATCCACATCTATGTGTTTGGTCCTCTCATGGAAAGCAGTAATGTTTACAATGAACATAGCAGCATGGTTGTCGCATTGGAGGAGTATGGGAAGAGGCACCTCGATAGTCGAGACAGTAAGAACAAATCTAACACACATCATCTCCGTGCTAGCCAGTGCCATGGCCCTATATTCTGACTCAATACTAAACTTGGCAACTACAGTCTACTTGCTCTTCCATGATACCAGAAAATTCCTTATGAACACTTCAAAGCCTAAAGTAGACTCCACATCCCTGGGATATCCAGTATAATCTGTATCTGCATATGTTGTAACTGAAAGGGATGTACCTATGCTCATGGGATCAAATTTCGTTGAATTTCGATCGAATTTTGGTTTCGATGGGTCACCGAAATTTAGCCGAAATAGTCTATATCGTCTGAAATTTGGGGGCCCTAGTTCAAAAAACAGTCGAAATGACCGAAATTTCGGTCGAATTTTGACCGAAATTTCATTTCGACCAGGCATCGAAGCGAGACCAAAATCCAACATTTAAGGCCATGTCTATGATGAATAGAAGTCCAGTGCCAGGTGATACCTTCAAATACCTCAAAATCATATGGATTGCATCCATATATGCATGTCTAGGCTGCTCCATAAACTGACTTTGCTCACGGCAAAGGATATATCTGGCATGGTAATGGTCATACACAGGAGTTTGCCAACAAGCTCCATGTACCTCCTCTTGTCGATCTCCTCAGTGTCATCATCATAGAGCTTCATACCTGGATTTATGGAGATGAAAGCATGAATTCTATTATTGATGAGGCCCTATGGTTCTCTTATATAGGAGAGAAACTTGTTGGGCAAATTACACGAAGAAGACAAAGAAAATAGAAATTAGATAAACACTATAAAAGATAACTAATATCTCAACACTCCCCTCAAGATGGAGCGTAGATATCAATCAAGCTCAGGTTGGAGTAACATCTTTATTAAGGCCATCTGGATAAGGTTTTAGTAAGTACATATGTTGTCTAGTCTCCAGAGCTGACGTGAGTAGTGGCGATGAGACCCTTTTGTATCATGTCACGAGAGTAGTGACAATCCACCTCTATGTGCTTGGTCCTCTCATGGAAGGCAAGGTTGTTAGCAAAAAAAGAGCAACCCGGTTGTCGCATTGGAGGTGCATGGGAAGAGGCACCTCGATATTCAGGTCAGTAAGAACAGATCTGACCCTCTCTGTGCTAACCTACGCCATAGCCTTGTATTCTTACTCAGCACAAGATCTAGCAACCACGTTATGCTTCTTGCTCTTCCAAGACGCCATGGAATTCTGAATGAACACTGTGAATCCTAAAGTAGACTTCTTGTACTTGGGACACCCAACATAATCTGCATCTGTACATGTTGTAACTGAAAGGGATGTACCTCTGTTGAATAGAAGTCCAGTGCTGGAGGCGCGGTTGTGTTGTGAGGACGTGGGGGTGGGTTGTGGCAAGCTGTCGATTCGCTACCTTGGACTGCCTCTGACTTTCGGCAGGGCCAAGCTGGCGGACTGGCTTCCGGTGGTCAAAAAGTTGGAGGGCGGGCTGGCAGGATGGCGGTCTTCCATCCTCTCCAGGGGGGAGGTTGGTCCTCATGAAAGCGATTATGGCGGCGATTCTGATCTTCTTCATGTCTTCTCGTATTTTACCGAAGGGGATTCGTGTACGTATTGAGGGGGTGATGAGGAGATTCCTCTAGTGCGGGAGCGGGCAGACGACCAGGGGCATGCACCTCATTGACTGGGATATTGTTACCATGCCGAAGGCGGATGGCGGTTTAGGTGTTCGACGTTTGGATGCGATGAATGAAACCTTGATTTGGAAATGGGTTTCTAGATTATGGGGGAGCGGTGACGATCTCTGCTGCAATCTGATCCGGCGTATCTACGGCTGCTCTAGCCCCTCGTCGAGCATGCACCCTCCAGTGGTGGTGTCGTCCCCCTTTTGGAAGGGTATTCTCTCTGTGCTCCCTCGCTTTCACGAACTCTTCCTATCCGTTTTGGGCAACGGGCTCTCGTTTCCTTTTTGGACGGAGGACTGGACTGGCTATGGGGCACTCACCATACGTTTCCCTCGGCTCTTTGCCTTGGCGGCGGAACGGGAGGCGAGGATTGCTGATTGCTGGTGTGATGGGAACTGGATGCCTCGTTTCTGTGCTAACTTTTCAGATCAAAGGTTCGAGGATTTCCTTCGTATGTGTGACTCATTAGCTTGCTGTGAGGGCCCCAGGGGGGCAGAGACCACTGGGTCTAGAGGGAATCTTCCTTTTCGGTCAGGAAGGCATACGCGGCAATTCGCAGGCCTCCTCCCTCTCTCTCTCTGAATTCCTTACGAGAGACTGTACCTTGATATGGAGCCTTCGTCTTCTAGAACGGATTGGTTTCTTTCTGTGGCTTTTCAGGCGCAAGCGTTTGATGGCACGGGACCGTTGTGCGCGATTCTTGGGCTCTTCATCTGACTCATGTTATCTGTGCGGGGTGGGCATCGAATTGGTGGACCATCTTTTCTTTAATTGTTCTTGCATTGTCGGATTGTGGATAGACCTTGGCCATAGCTGGGTCTGCTCGAGGTCCTTCGACGAATTTTGGATATCGCTTCGATCGGCTCGACTGCGGCCGCGGTTGGAATTGTTGGGCCCGCTCTCATTGCTTTGGAGTATTTGGCTGGCCCGGAATGCTTTTGTGTTCTCGGGTCAAAGATTCTATAGAGAGAATGTTTTTTTCAGTCCAAGGCTTTTGTGGAGGCCTGGTCTTTGTTGTGAGGTCTCTCTTCCTTTGTACTCTTTTCTTTTCTTTTTCTTTATTTAATATATTGGGGAGGTCACCCTAGCGTGCTACCCCCTCTTTTGGTCTTTAAAAAAAATAGAAGTCCAGTGCCAGGTGATGCCTTGAGATAGCTTAAAATCATATGGACAGCATCCATATGTGTCTACCTAGGTTGCAACATAAACTGACTCACTTCGCTTACAACAATGGATATATATGGCCTGGTAATGGTCATATACGAGAGCTTGCCAACAAGCTCCCTGCACCTCTTATCAACCTCCTCAGTGTCATCGTCGTAGAGCTTCATGCTCGCATCCATAGGAGTAGTGGCATGTATGTAATCCGACATTACTATCTCAAAGAAGAATTGTAACGTACTCCCTATAGGTCATCACAAGACCACGCTGGTTCATGGCAAACTTCAGTCCAAGGAAGTAGCGTAAACTACTAAGGTCCTTAGTCACAAACTGCTGACCTAGGATATCCTTGGCCACCTGAATGCCCTCCTCGCCATCCCCTGTAACAAAGATATCATGAACATAAATAAGAATGACAATTGCACCTCTCTGAGTCTTGTGCACAAACAGAGAGTGATCGACAATCGATCTCACAAACTCATGTCGTTCTATCAAATCCGAGAGCTTCTAGAACCATGCTCTTGGACTATGCTAAAGGGAATAAATAGCCTTGCAGAGCCTGCAAACCTTCTGACACTCTCCCTCAGCAGCGAACCCAAGTGAATGTTGCATGTAGACCTCCTGTAAATCATCATATAGAAAAACATTTTTCACATCAAGCTGATAAAGGGGCCAATCTCGTGTAACAGCACCATACAGAAGGATACGCAAAGTAGAATGTATGGCAACCGGAGAAAAAGTATCCTAATAGTCCACCCCATATGTTTGGGTGAACCCACATGCCACAAGTCTTATCTTGTAGCGATCTACACTGCCATCTGCACAGTGCTTACAGTGAACACCTACTTACTTGCACCCAACAACGGACGTGCCAACTGGATCTGAAACAAGACTCCAAGTGCTATGCGACTGTATCGTGACCATCTCCTCCTACATGGCTAGACGCTCCTGACTGTCCTGAATAGCCTCCTGATATATCCATGGTATCTTCATGGCTGACAATGCCAAGGTAAATATTCTGAAATCCTCGAAAGTCTACTCATATAAACATGGATTGCAAGAGGATATGTAGCGTGCATACAACTCTGCTTTCGCAAAGCAATCGGTACATCAAGATCATCTGTCATGTTTTAAACCTGTAAGTTTCCCTCTTGAGAGGGAATCTGCTAATCCTATAGTGACTCTTGTTGCACAGACAACTCAGTAGTGTCATCATTAGAAACAATATGCTTATTACATACCTGAGGCGTGCGGGATGATGGGGAAGATCTATGAGCAGGGGGAACATAGTGAGACCTGCGAGTAAACACACGTGACAAAAACTGAGTCAATGTAGGTGGTGGTCCAGGGGAAACCACATGAGCAAGTGGAGGAGCAGGAGTAGGTACAAGAGATGGTGGTGGTGGAAGTGGTGGTGGATTGGACAATAGATGAGCATGAGTAGGAGCAGGTGGTGGTAGGACTGTAGGAGGTGGAGGCATGTAAATCTTGCCACCAGAGTCTGATGGGGCCAGTTTATTACCTGTAGGAGAGAAATACATGACTGACTCAAAAAATATAACATCAGTTTTGAAAAAGCATTTCCGTCGAAGCAGATCAAAGCAACATTATCCCTTTCGGGTATGAGAGTAGCCAACAAAAACACATTTGACTTGTCACGACCATGAGAAAAATCATGAACAAGTGTTATAGATCCAAACACACGAGGTGTGAGGGAGAATAAATCCTTCTCGGGAAATGCAATCGAGAAAGGGATATTTTCTCCTAAAACAGAGGAAGGCATGTGGTTCACTAGGTAACAAGAAGTGAGAACCCCATCACAATAAGCATGAGCACAACTCTGAATCAATAGGGTTCTGGTCACATCGAGTAAGTGACGGTGTTTACGCTCAGCAACACCGTTTTGCTAAGATATATGGGCAGATGAGATCTAGCGAGCAATGTCAAGAGACCTGAGAAACTCAGAAAGTTGCATGGTGCAAAACTCTAAGGCATTATCAGAATGCAGATATTTGACATTGCCAAAAAATTCCTTTATCTCATTAGTGAATGATTTCATAACATACCCAGTCTTAGGCTTATTCTTCAAAAGGAAAATCCAAGAAAGTCGAAAAATCACCTGCATCAAGCAAATAAAATCGATGTCCCTAGCGATCACGACACGACTCGGATTGCCAATATGAATGAGCTTAAAAACTTAAGAATTGCTCCAACTCTAACGAGATGAAAAGGAGGAACCGTAGTGCTTCCCAAGCTGGCAAGCCACGCACTGAAGGGAAGATCGTGTGGAGATCTGTGGGAGGACAGGACACAGCTTCTGCAGAGGAAAGTGGCCAAAACAAAGGTGCCATAGGTACGATAAGACTAGTCCAGTAGGAAAAGTGGAGGCACCGGCATGAGGAGGTCAGACCAGTCCATAGAGCCCTCACTGCTTACAGCCACATCCAATCACCCTGCCCATGAGTACGTCATGAAACACAAGAGACCAATGGTCAAAAATGGCATGACAATGCATATCTTTAGTAATCGGACAAATAGAAAGTAAGTTCATCTGAAAATCAAGGCTATATAAAACATTCTGAAGGTGCATGGATGATGTCAGATGCACCTCCCCATGTCCTATGATGGGCAAGTGGACCTCATTAGCAATAACAACCCATCTGTCAGGAGGTATAGTCCTGTAGAACCTGAACGGGGCTCTATCTCCACACAGATGATGAGATGCGCTAGAGTCCATGATCCACTATGTCATATCTGCACCACTACTACCAGTAAAAGCATAAGCGATACCTAAGGAGCTCGAAGAGGTCCTGGTTGCGGTTGCAGTTTCTGTGGATCTTGTAGTGGTGATGTCGATCACCAAAATCATGATCTCTCATATACGAGAGACAATGTCATCCAGGCATGGATCTTCCTGAGAAGCTGGAGTCTCTTAAGGCTCGATATGTTCTGCCAAACGAGCAGATTCGGGTTATCCATGCTTCAGATAACATGTGTCCTCTGAGTATCCTGGACAACGACAATAAGTACAAGGACCACGCTAACGTCCACCGCCTCTACCACGAGGACTACGCCCTTTGAACTGGGTAGATCCTCCTATGTCGCGAGAAACGGCCATCATTGAAGAAGGTTATGGAGTGGCAGTAGGAGGAATAAGAAGCATGCTGAGATGATTGTAGGCCTCCTCCACGGTAGTTATGGTTACCCCAGAAAAGAGTTGTGCTCGTGCTGCAGCTGCATCATATTCAGAATCAAGCGCAACCAAAAGACTCCAACCATCGTAGAGTTCTTGTATGTCATCTGTTGCTCAGTGGATGTCGTAATAGGCATCAAGATGTGAAGCTTCTCGAAAATGCCATGAAGCGAGGAGTATAATGTGTGCAGTGAACGATCATTCTACTTAGCCATGTAAATGACAAACTGAAGCTGAAGAATCTTGGCCTCATTCTTCGCTTGGACATAAGTAGATGCCATAATTGTTGGACATGTGAGCCCACGGCGAGCCATTATGCAATAATTGTTATTGAGAATATCATTCCCTGATCTGAAATGAAGAATAAATAATTTGCATAATAGGTCCCTCTGTACAATTAGGGTTATGTACCATGGCTATCTTAATGATCATACAGCTGTTGATTCAATTATTGAATCATAGAGGCTGGTGCTTGGATGAATATCTAAAGGGTTAGATTGAGGACTCATCAAGCACCGTCAAATGATTGTTAAGATGTGATCTCCAGCCTGAGTAGGAGATGGCAATCGTTTCTCACATAGGTTGATATCTGACCGACCTCTTGATGCAGGTCCTCTGCATGGGAATAGAGATTCGGAGGTGTCAGATTAGTTAAGTCAAAGAGTTGACTTAACGAGATCGAGATAACCAAAGTCCTATGTTGAATGCTGTCACAGCATAGGCACGCATCCTCTGACCGGAGACAGATGTATTGCTATATGTCTGAGTATGTACATTTGGCAGACCAATAGGTTGATGACCTAACCAAGGTCTATACACCGGCGAGCTGGTGTGCATATAAGGGCATATGAGTAATACGATCTCTCAAAGGGATCATACAGGTTCACTACTGAACCGGAAGACATGAGCTCACTCATGAGATATTGGGAAGAATCAAATTCCGTGCACAGTCGTCTCGCTTTGGAAGCTTGACTGAATTTGTAGGTTTGATATATACTTTTGGAAAGTATATGATCAAGACCTAGGTATGATATATGATTTTGGAAAGTATATGATCGATACCAAATCCCAATGATCAAATGAGAAACTTGGTGATCAAACCCTGAAGAAGACAGTGAAAAAATAGATCTTGATCTTCGGGTTGACCATGGGTCTTCCAGTATGCAGGATGTACAGGTATTGGGAATACCTGAGGGTGATGTGATCATAAACGATTGTATATCCATGACGCTTCCATTCCGAGGGAGTGATGAAACAGGTCTGGATTTTAGTGACTCCTTTCAGTAGAGAAGCAATCCGATCTTAGTCCAAGTGTTGGATATTGGTCTGAATGAGATTCAGATGTAATGAGAAGATTAGATTTGCGGTCTTGATTTAATCAAGCATCTATGGGAGGTTCGTAAGATCTGGATTTGAGATAATATCTCAATGTCCAAGTCACTATACGTGGAACAATACAATCGCCCTGTCCTTATCTCCAAGTATCTGCGGAGAAAGCACATTATTCTTGAAGGAGTTCAAGAATAATTCATTTGATGAATTTTATATCCAAGCAAGAAGAACTTGATGATTAAATGAGATTTAATTATCAAGCTTAATATGAATATGACTCATATTGTGAGAATTATTATCCAAGATAATTAAATGGGATTTAATTATCAAGGATTAGAGAATGTGGATAATACTATCCATGATATATGTGTGTTATAAATATGATTTATAATATACATATATAAGAGAGAGAATATATGTAAATAGCATTTGTTAATTAATTGTGTGGATTGGATTCACATTAATTAATTAATTGGAAATGTAATTTACAAATTAGTTTGGGTTGTGAATATGATTCACATAATGATCAATGGCATGATTGAAATATTCACAAATTAATTTGAAATTAATTTGGTGGATATTATTGCAATAATAGTTATTGCAATTTATTAAGAAATAATAAGATAAAATAAAAGGAGACAGAATAACACCCCAATTTTAGGGGAGGTTGGTTGACTCCATTTTATTTATCACATTATCTCTTAATTAGTTAATGTTAAATTAAATTATGTTGATAATGTTGCAACATTTTTTAATTTAAATTAATGTTGTTGGTTTTAATCAACAACAATCATAGCCATTGATTTACATGGACCAAGCATAGCCCTTGGATCCATGTGTCCCATGGATTGAGATCCAATGGATCCTGAACTAATATAAATAGAGGGCTAGGGTAGCCTTCCATGGTACATCATTAAGAGTTGTACAAGGTGACAACTCTCTCTCTCTCTTTCTCATTCTCGCCCTCTCTCTCTTTCTCTTCTCCATTAAGTGGCCGTCCACTTTGTGTTGAGAAAGGAGGGACTCTCGGCTTCTTCTTCGACGACTCGTGGATCTCCATCTTCTTTGGAGTTTTTTTTACTCTAAAGGAAGACGACGGATTTCGTTTGACGAAATCGGGGGAGCCATCGCTTGGATCTTCATCGAGGATTGCGGGAAGGAACGTGACTCATCATCGCGCCCGCAAGTGCGTTCTTCGTGGATCGGACTTAAGATAGGAGGATCTCTACTTTGGGATCTCGCGATCACAACCACGCTTCAAGAGGTATTCCTTGTACTTTGTGGTTTGATGAAACGATCCGAGAAGTGTTCTCGTGATCATTTGGTTTCATCTTTAAAGTTAAAATTTTAATTTTCGATGCATCTAGCATCTAGTGCGACTAGTTGCTCCGATCGCATACGATGCGATCAACACGCTTCCGTGATGCGCTTGAGGATTCTCAATATCCTTCAAGTGGTGTCAGAGCCAGGTTGAATAAGGGTTTGGATATGATCCATAGACCTTAGACGATTTGGTTCTTGAAAGGGTTGCGAAATTTTTACTGCATTTCAATTTTCGCACCTCTGTCTAATTGAATTTTTCGGCACTGTTTAAAATGTTTAAACACGAAATTTTCAATTGGATTTTGTTCCCCATTAAACAAGGAAACCATAGGACTTGAGTTTACTAAATTTGGACTTCATTTACTCAAGATATGGCTTTTTGAATATGACTATATTCACTGTTGCGGGAACTGCGGATTTGAACGTGATTAATGAGATAATTACGGTTTTAATCCACCTCGAAATGCGTGAATTATCACTTGGGTTCTTTAATAAATCAAATAGGCAATCTTTGGAAACTGAGTTTGCATTTTTTGGATTTAAATTGATCAAGATAAGTTAATTTTAGTGATTGCGGGTCACTGCTGGAAATTAACAATTTTGATCTTGAACCTTGTGATATGTCATTCAATTATCATGATGAAAATTAATTGTTAATTTTCTGGAATAATTAGTGATAAATATTTGTGAAATATTTAAAGAGATAATTATTTCATTGAATGACACTTGCCTAAACCACAATGATGAGATATTAGATCTTGATCATTGGTTCATCAACAAACATTGCTTTCATGAAAACCATAGTTTATCCTACAATAGTTGTAGGACAACATTTACATGAAAAACCCTTTTGCTTGAATAGGATTGGGGATTTGTCTAGCAAATCTCCTTATAATCAAAAATGTTTTGATTTATATTTATGGTATAATTTCGGTTGAAAAACCGATGAACATCTCAAAGTACATGATGGTCTATCTGGTATTATCCTTTCCCGAGGCGGATGTGGTGCCTAGTCGGAGAGCATTGGGGTCGCGGGTTGCAACGTATGTGGTCCGTCCCACTCTCGTCGGTACTGGCCATGACAGCGGGTAGGGACTGTATAATACCGGAGACAGACAATGTGTATTTTTCTAATTATTAAAATTCGAATAATACGTATTTTGAGATAATACCTACTATTCAAGTAAAAGACATGTTTGTTGATTGATGATTGGATTGATGATTAATTTAATGTGATTAAATTAATTATATCCAATAAACACTCTATTATGAATAGATGTGTATTTCCCTTGGAAGAATTAATTATGTGAATATGATTCACGATAATTAATTACAATTTGAATATGAGGTGGAGGATCACATAAGTGACATCCATGGTCTCCCGTCAAGGCGAAGGGTTCCGTCGCCAGGGATTGTATGTAGGAGACGCCTGTCCGAAGTGACAGATCCTATATGCAAGCGCATCTGGATCGGGCTCTTTGCTTCTCGAAAGAGTAAGGCCGTATGCGTAGTGACCCCAATATCGAGTCCTCATATTATTGGGGCGATATTGGATTGCGCATAGCGAGTTCTAATCCTGTTGACGGTTGGTTCAATTAGCAACGGGTCAACATCATCTTAGGGGTGGTGGGCCCGGGTGTTAAAGACCGAATTAGGAATGCAAGTTGGACTTGCAAGGCGGAATGAGTTCCCGCTTCTTTTTATTGGAGTCGTAAGTTCTCATATTATTGGGATGCGACAAAGATAGGAAAGGAGATCCCAGATCTTGCTAGAGATATAATGGTAAGAATATCTCTTACATTGAAAGTAATTAAGGGAATGAACTTTCAGTGTTGACAAGGCAAGACAACTTTCATATATAAATTCCTAAATCAAAGTAAAACATGTATATATAATATATATATACCCTTATGCAAATTTCTTATTTCAGATAATCCTTCATTAAACCCACTCAATGTTATACTCAATGATAACCAGTAAAAATATCTTGGATTGGACTCATGATCCAGATATTGTACTTGCAATTGGACACATAATGTATGTGGTTGCAGTATGCAAGTTTCCTCAACATAATGAGGAATGACAATTATGTAAGACAATAAGACATCGCCTTAGGGTTTGTATGTCTCTGTAGTCTTGATCCTTCATCAAGTGTACTTTGGAAGTGACATGTTGATGGTGATCGTAATTGTCGAATAATCCTTGTAAAATAAAAGAAGATATTTTGGCATACATATGTGCTCTAGACATTTATTCATGAATGACATGGTTCTCTGCATTATGCAGAATGGTAGCTCGAAAGAGATGATGTATTCAAAATGTTTGAATACCTACCTGAACCTAAGTCTCTAAGAGTTAAGATGTATGTAGATATGATGAGTGTCATCATTCTATTATCTATACTCTAATCATTCATGAAGCTTCATAATATTCATATTGTATGAATTTAATGAAGCATGTATAAATGTTGAAATGCTCTTATATTGAAATCCTTTGAATTCAACATAAGAGATTCTTCATGGTTGTTTATTGATGAAGAGAGCACAGTGGAAGCATGGGTCGGACCCGAGTAAGAAGGAAAGTCAAAGAGTTGACCTACTTCTGTGACTTCCATATGATATCCAAAGAGTTGGATGAATGCCAATACTGCAATAAGTTGATGTGTTGATAGTATGACTATCAAATCTGTCTAAAATCCTTAGTGAAGGACTCAGATAGAGCATCAGAATAATCTACATATAATCATTGACTCTGACTTTATTATTTCGTAAGATAAAGTCTGACAATTGTATCCCAATCTTCTAATGACATTTGCAATTAGTTGCATATATATATATATTAGAAGATTAGAAATTTGATCTTAAGATTTAGTAATCATCTACATGGATATTGTTGTAATTGTTGCAGCAATCTCTGTTGGATAGATAGACTTCATATTCTCAGTGGGAGAGTCCTTAGTCTTAGAGAATGTCTCTATGACCTAGATATTAGAATACCCTCATTGTTTGTTTCTAAATATTGTAAATAAACATGAATTCTGAGATAGAACTATCATAAATAGTTATGATGGAAATATTTCAGATAGTAATCTAACATCTAGTGGACTCCATAAAATTAGAAAATTAATGAATGGTTCATTAAGATTTCTAATACTGAAAATCAAACCTTATAAGATCAATAGGAGGATGAAGATCATTTGACAATGATCTGGCATCAAGTCTTGGACATATGTCTGTTGATTTGATCAATAGACTAGTAAGATATGAAACTTTAGAATGACTAAAATTTCAAATCTTACATACTTGTGAATATTGCAAAATGTCCAATACACCCTTCTTTGGGAATGGTGTTAGATGTCGAGGTATTCAAGATCTCATACATCTTGATGTATGTAGATCATCTATATCATAGTAAACATTATGGATATGTAATATCTATTGATGATTACGTATGATATGAGATTTCTTCTCTTCACCTGAGAAACCTTTGAAATGTTCAAAGATTTCACAATTTTGGTTTAGAACCAAAGTTTGAAGAAGATGAAATGAATTTGATCTAACCTAGGTAGCTTGTACCTATTAGATAAAATTCAAAGAATACCTTATGGAGATATGAATATCATTTCTATCTCACTCCTCCTGATAAACCTGAACTCAATAGAGTTGTAGAGAGATACAATTGGATCATGTGTGACATGATTTGATCAATGATGAATTTTAGCATAATTATCCTCTTAGTTTCCTGGTATATGTGTGTAGTAGAGACTACAATATATATCTTTAATAAGGTTCCATGGATGTAAGCTAGAATCTAGCACTTGAGAGTGCTACTTCATTAGGAAAATAAAGTATGGTATTGGATACCTACTTTATGACCTTGAGATTCTTAAAAGATCTCATCTCTGAGAATGTGATTCTTAGAGGATTGAGATTCTTGAGAATCAAGATGAAAATGAAGTGAAGGAACTCATTTAATCTTGAGAAGATAATGAGGCTCCTGAAATCGGAAACTAAAAGGATAATTAAAGATGAAACATTAATACCTCTTCAAATGAGTTTGAGGATGTATTCCATGTGTCAGCCAAGTCTGACAATGATCGGACTTCATGTGATGAAGCTCCTAAGGATCATGACATGGAATGATGGATATTAGCAATAAAGTCTAAGCTACAAGACTTTTACGAACAAGAGGGACGATGGGTTCTCGCGCGGGTGTGGGAGCGGGAGCTAGTGCGAGTACGCGAGCGGGTGGGTCGAGGAAGCTCTCTAACAAAGGCATATGGGTTCCCAAGCAGTACGGTCATCGGCATGGCGATCATGGTGGTGCCACTCGTCAACCAGGGTTGCATTCGAGGGTCACTATCAAAGACGAAGGTAACAAGGATGGGTGGATCAAGGTCTCTCACTCCAAGCCCGGCAGGCGGTGTTTTCGCTGCGCGGGGGTTGGTCATCTTGCATCTGCCTGCTCGGCGCCTCCTCGATGCTTCCAGTGCGGTAGGATCGGGCACCGCTCATCCTCGTGTAGGGAGGTGCGTATGGATCTCCGGCGGCCCATGCGCTCATCTTCTTCGGTGGACCCTCACCGTGGGCGACGTTCCTCGGCCTTTCGGGACTCGCGCTCCTTTGCTCAGGTGGTTTCTGCATCCATTGGAGCTTCTTCTTATAAGGGGAAGAGCAATCCTTCCCATACGACTTCCGCCCCCGGGAATACGGGTACTCCTTCCCCAGCAAACCTTATCCAGGACGTGTCGCCTGCGTTGGAAGGTCCTTCGGCGGGGGCTTCTTCGGGGGGGGGCTTCTTCGGCTCCTCCGGCATGGGCGAGCTCCGGTCTGAAGTCGGTGGATGCCAATCGTGGTGTGGCGATTGGCGTGGTGCAACAGCGGGGCTTCGACCGCGAGATGATCCAAGAGGCAACTATTCTTCTCCTGGGAGAGGGCTTCAAGGGAGATTTCTTCTTCTTGGATGACACTAGATGCTGTGTGCGAGGACTCTCCCCGGAGCAACGGGAAATCCTCATTTTGAGCTCGGATTCGTCGGTGGTTAAATGGCGTCTTCCTCGGGTCGCTGATGGTGCTTCTTTAACCTCCGAGAGATGTGAGGTGGAGGTCCGTGGAGTTCCATTTCTATCTCGTTCGGCTCATTGCCTCTCCAAGGTTATTCGCAACTGGGGCCAGGTGGTGGCTATCTTGGACGATGGCCTGTCACCCGGGTCGGATTGGTCATGCACAAGGATTCTGGTCGAATGTTCTTCCAACCTTTGCCGCTCCATGGCTGGCAAGACTTTCTCGGAGATTTTGAACCTAGGCAGATGGTCCTTCAAGCTCGAGTTCTTTTTTCCAGCACCGGAGCCCTCGTCGGCGCTCTTCTCCGATGGGAGCGACGCCCCAGGATTCAACGACGACGGTTCATCTTCGAAGGTCCACGTGTCATCCGCGATGGTTTCCGATGCGTCGCTGCTGCATGGCGACCCTTCGCCTTCGCCGCCTGTGATTAGATTCGCGTGGGATCTTGGTCAGGCGCCCTCTCACGTGCCTAGGGGCCTTTTCGAGGTCGATCCGAGGCCGATGGATTTATCTGACATTCCAATTTCGAAAAGTTGCGGCCCCACTACTTGTTTCGAGGTGGCGTTTCCACTTCCCCCACTCGGATCGGATTCTATTCGATCCCTCTCACGGGTCGGGTATGACCCGGATATGATTGGCGAATCTCTTATGTACTATGAAGAAATTCCTTGCCCTAATCCTATTTCAGCGATCCCATTCTATCAGTCGCCGTGTGATGAAGACTATTCTCCCACTTACACTCTATGGTCGTCTTCTAAGTTGGCGATCGAGCAGGGCTTAACGGAGGTGTCCCTCGAGCACGGTAATGACGCTATCCCTATTCTTGATGATCAGCCTGCTTCTGTTTTTGGGATGCATAGGTCTACTGCCTCTCAAGGGGATTATTCTTCAACTGCTACACCGCTTTCTTCAACCCGAAGTGCAGCCCACTGGGACTCTTGGAACGCCTCGATTGCTTCCCCGACTAGATATGGAGTGGTTTATGCGCGGCGCCTGGACCTCTCACTCGAGGGGATATCTTCTCCGCCGATTTTTGTATCTCGGGAGGCGGTGGCGGAAGCGGCTGGTCTTCGCCGCCGGAATCATCGACGCGCTTAAGCTTAGCGTATCATCAGTCACTTTTTGGGAACAATTTTTGTAATATTTAATGAAGCTACTCTCTTGGAACATCCGTGGTCTAGGTGACCCTAGTCGTCGCAGGGCCTTGGGATCACGTTTGGTTGATTGGGATTGTGATATAGCTCTACTACAGGAATCAAAGCTCGGTGGAATTGATGACGTGCTTTGGAGATCTTTTGGGGCGGGGCCGATGGATGCCTTTTGCTCTTTGGACGCGATCGGTTCTTCTGGCGGAGCTATTGTGGCTTGGAGATCTTCAAACTTCTCTTTATCCAGCTCTCGCATTGGACGTCACTCTATCTCTGTAGTACTTGTGCACGTGGCCACTAACTTACCTTTGGCTTTCTCTTGTGTTTATGCACCTTTATGCCACAATGCACGTCGGAATTTATGGGAGGACTTGCTTGCTGATGCTGAGGCGTTCGGGGATATCCCGTGGATTTTGGGAGGGGATTTTAATGTTACCTTACTCTCGTCAGACCGTCCTCGTGGTAGGGGGGAAGGGATCCAGGTTCTGACGATTTTTGGGAGTTCATCAACCATCTGGCACTGGAGGATTTGGTTCCCGCGGATATCAAATACACTTGGCGTAATAATTCATCTAGATCTCGGCTCGACCGCTTTTTGGCTAATTCGCGTTGGATGGATGCTTTCCCCTTATGCTCGGTCTCCTCTCGTCCTCGGTCTTTTTCAGACCACAGCCCCATTTTGTGGGATTCGGGAGAATTGTCCCGGCCTCGTGGTATTTTTCGTTACGAGAAGAGCTGGCTTCTGGAGCCTAATTTCAAGGAGGTGGTGCGACATCATTGGTCTCAGACGACATTCGTGGGTAACGCGGCTCATCGCTTTGCGCTTAAACTATCATCCTTGCGACGAGCTCTTGCATCTTTCAAATTTTCTACTCGTCAAGCTCGGATGGCCGTTCGCAACGAGGCGGAGGCGACTATTATTAGATTGGATCGAGTGGAGAATGACAGGGACCTATCCCCGGAAGAATTAACCGAGAGAGCTTCGGCTGCACACATCGTTTCGGAGGATGACAGGAAAAGAACCATTGAATGGAGACAACGCTCGCGTATTCGTTGGATCAAGGACGGGGATGCTAATACCGCTTATTTCCACCGGGTCGCTAGTGCACGTAAACGCGCCAATACTATTACTTCCATTGAAATTGGGGACGCTATTTATCAATCGGATCGCGACATGAGCTCGGCTTTGGTGAATTACTTCAAGAACTTTTTCAATCGTCTCCCTTCATCTCCATGGGAGTGGACGGCTCCCGGTGTCACCTCGCTCTCCTCATCGGATGCTGCTACTCTTTCTCGGCCTATATCTTTGGACGAGCTTAAGTGCGCGACATGGGACCTTAACGCTGACGCCTCTCCCGGGCCAGATGGGTTCCCTATAGCCTTCTATAAGGACTTCTGGGACGTTATCAGCAACGACGTATTGGAGGTGGCTCTCGAATTCTGCGAGGGGAACCACGGATTCAACAGAATTAATAGGGCTTGCATGGTTCTCATTCCGAAAACCCACGGTGCGCGTCGTATTGAGGACTTCCGCCCTATTGCAATTTCAAATGGCATTTACTTGATCATTGCGAAGGCGTTGGCTCGTCGGTTGGCGCCTTTCCTTGGCTCTCTCATCTCTCCTTGCCAAGCTGCATTCGTTCAAGGGAGGCAAATCTCTGATTGTTATGCTCTTGCCTCAGCTATCATCGACGGCTGGCACAGAAATGGGACGAAGGGGATTTTATGGAAAATTGATTTTGCGAAGGCTTACGACTCCCTGGATTGGCGATTCCTTTGGTCAGTCTTGAAATCTAGGGGCTTCCCACCCCTGTGGATCTCCTGGATCCGCCGCTGTGTAACCACGGTTTCCTTCTCCCTATCTATTAATGGGCGGCCTTCTGGGGGACTCTTCCAGCCTAGAAGGGGGGTTCGTCAGGGATGTCCCCTCGCCCCTCTTCTTTTTGTTTTGGCGGCGGACGTGCTGCCTCGGATGATCCAACGTGTAACTAGCGCTGGTCTTACTCGCGGATGCTATATGGGTGACCTCCATATCCCGCTCCTACAATATGCGGACGACACCCTATGTTTTATTGAGGGGGACAGGCCTCAATATGCGGGTATGGCCACTACGGTCCAACTATTTTGTGAAATGTTGGGCCTCCGTATCAATGAGCACAAATCCAAATTTGTGCCCTTTGCTCTTTCGCCCACGGACGTTGGGGATTGTTCCTCCATCCTGGGGGCTGTTCCTGGGACACTACCGCTGGATTACTTGGGACTACCTATCTCGGTGGGCAGGACACGGCTGCGCGATTATCAAAGGGTGGTGGAGAAAGTTGAGACTCGGCTGGCTGGTTGGCGATCTTCATTGCTTTCTCGCGGGGGGCGATTGGTGCTTCTTAAATACGTCCTTGCGGCTATTCCTATTTATTTTCTATCGACGCGCGGTCTGCCAAAGGGGATTACGGTTCGCCTGGAGAAATATATGAGGGGATTCCTTTGGGGTAAGAACGCTTCTACGCGTAGAGGGATCCATTTGGTCGCTTGGGATGCCATTGCGTGTCCTAAATGCGACGGGGGTCTGGGCGTTCGGAGGCTGGAGGTCATTCGTGAAGCTTTTCTTCTCAAATGGGCTTTGAGGCTTGTTAGCAACGATGATGGTTTCCTTGTGCGATGCCTTCGCACGGCGGCGGGCAATGCATTTCTTTCCGCCTTTGACGGTCGCCCTCCCGATTACTGTCCACTCTTTTGGCGCGAGGCCTTTGGTGTCTTCAACCGCAATCGGTCCCTGTTTCGGCCGTCCCTCGGCGATGGGACCTCATTCCGCTTTTGGACTTCGGACTGGTCAGGTAAGGGCAGCTTCATGAACCTTTTCCCGAGACTTTTTGCGCTGGCAAGGGACAAATACGCTTCGGTGGGTTCATGTTGGAACAATGGATCTTGGTGCCCGATTTTGGTCGACTCTCTTTCTGCTCAGCGGATTTTGGATTTCAGCTCTCTGATGACTTTACTCGTCGACACCCCAACTCCATCGGGGGGTCCTGATCACTTCATTTGGGGTGAGGGGTCCTTTTCTTCGAGGAAGGCATACTCTGCTCTTCTCCCCATCGCTGTTCGTACGGAGCCTTCTCTTATTGATCACTGCAACCTCATATGGGGTCTTAGGCTTCCGGAAAGGATTGGTATATTTTTGTGGATCCTTAGGCGTGGTCGTCTTCTTACCCGCGACCATATGGTATCTATATTCCCAAACATTCCAAGTCTCTGCGGATTGTGCGATGCGGCTTTGGAGACGGCCGACCATCTCTTTCTTCATTGCGACCTTGTGCGGTCCATATGGGATGACGTTGCCTGGGTGAACCACTCGTCCATGGAATCTTTTTGGGCCAGCCTTGCAGCTGCTGCAACTCGTCCGAGGTCGGAGAAACTAATCCCCTTCGCGCGCATATGGAGTATCTGGTTGGGAAGAAACAAAGCTATCTTCGCGGGACAGCGATTCTATATCGAAAATATCAGCATTGACGCAAATCGCTTTTGTATGGACTGGTCCTCTATGTAACTTTCTGTAATTGGGGGCGTTTGGTATCACTACTGATATCAACTCCCCTGTCTTCTTTTCCCTTTTCCCTCTGTAAGTATCTTCTCTTCATAAAGCCTTAATAAACTGGGGCGAACACCTACGGGTGTCTCCCCCTTTTTGGAGTGTCAAAAAAAAAAGCAATAAAGTCTAAAGTAGACTTCATATACAAGTGTTGTATATGGACCCTCGAGGATCCACCTATAAGGGTTAGACCCATTAAGGTGTAAATGGATCTTCAAGAGAAGAGGAACCTGATGAGAAGGTAAAGACCTTCAAAGCTCGGTTTGTAGCCAAAAGCTACACACCGGAAGAGAAGACATTGCTTGCAATGAGACTTGCTCTTTGGTGACCATGCTTAAACTCATCAGAATATTGCTAACCTTAGCTACACAACTTGACTATTGCATCTTCAAGATGTAATTCAAGATTGCATTCCTCTAAGAATACCTCTCTGAGGATATTCACATGAAGTAGCCACAGGGTTTCATGTTTGGGGAAAGTAAGGTGTGAAAGCTAAAGAACTCCATCTATGGACTCAAATAAGCTTCTTGTAGTTGGAACATAAGATTTTATGAAATTATAAATGTTATGATTTCAAATAGAATCTTGATGAACCATGTGAAGCTTAGTAGGAGTGCCATTGTGTTCATCGTGCTAAATGTAGATAATATCCTAACCATTTGAAATGATATAAGGATGATAATAAGTGTTTTATAGACTGGCTATTCCATACCTTGAGATATGATCTCAACAATACCTCTTAGATCTTAGTTCTGAAGTTGTTCAGAATCAATGAAAAGAGGGTATTGGGACTGTCATATTTGTAGTACACCTTGGACATATTCCATTCTTGGAAATTCCAAGAAAGGCTTCCTTCCCTTGAGATTTGGTACTGACCTATCAAAAGGAATAGCACCTCAAAGAGTTGAGGAAGTGTATGCTTGATGTGTACAAAAGCCAGATATCTGCCATGCAGTGGGAGTAGTAAACTGTTACTAATCCTACTATGGAGAAAGAACACTTGATTGCAGTAATAACGATATCTTCAAAGATGAGAAGGCTATAGAGATAGTGATCTCTAAGTCTTATCTTCAAGAGCTTAAGACTTTATAGATAGAGATCTAAAAGGTCTTAACTGTGGATACCTTGAGAGATAGTGATCTCCCAGAATAAGGGTATTCTGATAAGGATTATGAAAATACTGGTTATAATAGTTATTAAGCAATAGTGTCAAGGACAATATAAGTGCTTTGACTAGATTGAGTATTGGTTGCATAAGATGCAACATTTGCATTGGATGCGAGCACTGTTACCTAGGGATATGCAAGTACCGTAAAAGGACTTGGCATAGTCTTTTGGGAACAGAGTGACTGATCAACTTACCTAGCTATTTCTAAATAGCCTATGATTGTCACATGAGTGTGAGTTTAAATGATTAGCCCATTAATGCCTCTTTGGGCTAGTGGGAGATTGTTGGACATGTGAGCCCACGGCGAGCCATTATGCAATAATTGTTATTGAGAATATCATTCCCTGATCTGAAATGAAGAATAAATAATTTGCATAATAGGTCCCTCTGTACAATTAGGGTTATGTACCATGGCTATCTTAATGATCATACAGCTGTTGATTCAATTATTGAATCATAGAGGCTGGTGCTTGGATGAATATCTAAAGGGTTAGATTGAGGACTCATCAAGCACCGTCAAATGATTGTTAAGATGTGATCTCCAGCCTGAGTAGGAGATGGCAATCGTTTCTCACATAGGTTGATATCTGACCGACCTCTTGATGCAGGTCCTCTGCATGGGAATAGAGATTCGGAGGTGTCAGATTAGTTAAGTCAAAGAGTTGACTTAACGAGATCGAGATAACCAAAGTCCTATGTTGAATGCTGTCACAGCATAGGCACGCATCCTCTGACCGGAGACAGATGTATTGCTATATGTCTGAGTATGTACATTTGGCAGACCAATAGGTTGATGACCTAACCAAGGTCTATACACCGGCGAGCTGGTGTGCATATAAGGGCATATGAGTAATACGATCTCTCAAAGGAATCATACAGGTTCACTACTGAACCGGAAGACATGAGCTCACTCATGAGATATTGGGAAGAATCAAATTCCGTGCACGGTCGTCTCGCTTTGGAAGCTTGACTGAATTTGTAGGTTTGATATATACTTTTGGAAAGTATATGATCAAGACCTAGGTATGATATATGATTTTGGAAAGTATATGATCGATACCAAATCCCAATGATCAAATGAGAAACTTTTTTTTGACACTCCAAAGAGGGGGAGACACCCGTAGGTGTTCGCCCCAAGATTTTATTGAGAAAAAGAAAGAAAAACTTACAGATGAAGGAGAAAAGAGAAAACAGGGGAAGATGATATCAATCCTGATATCATACGCCCCAAACCCATATACGTGCTACTCAAGAGACCAATCCGAACAAAGACGGTTAGCGTCAATACAAATGTTTTCTACGTAGAATCTCTGCCCTGCAAAGAGGAATTTGTTCCTCGCCAGCCATATACTCCAGATGCGAGCGAAGGGAACCAGTCTCAGCGCCCTCGGATGACTTGCAGCGCGTGCCATGCATTCCCAGAAAGATACCATCGACGATAGATCCAGCCACGCAATGTCCTCCCATATAGGCCGCACACGTTCACAATGAAGGAAGAGGTGCTCAGTTGTCTCAACAGCCGCGTCGCATAAGCCACACGAGATGGGAACCGATGGAGAAATTACTACCAAGCGGTCGCGAGTAGGAAGGCGTCCACGCCTAAGGATCCATAAGAAAATGCCGATCCTTTCCGGAAGCTTGAGACCCCATATGATCTTGCAATGGTTAAGAAAGGACACGTCCGGATGGCCACCGATGGGGAGGAGTGCGAAATAAGCCTTTGACGACGAAAAGGACCCGTCGATCCAATAAAAGTGATCTCGCCCCCCCGATGGGGTAGGGGCGTCCCCGAGAAGTGACATCAGAGCAGAGAAGTCAGCCAGGCGATGAGAGGAGAGAGAGTCCACCAGAATCGGGCACCAGGAGCCGTTGGACCAATATGAGGCCACCGATGCATCTTTGTCCCTGGCTAAAGCGTATAGTCTTGGAAAAATGGTCTTGAGTATGCCTTTGCCAGACCAGTCCATGGACCAAAAGCGGAAGGAAGAGCCATCGCCGAGAGAAGGTCGAAATAAAGATCGGTTGCGGTTGAACACTGAGAAAGCTTCGCGCCAAAAGATGGGAGATTGAGAGTTTGATCTACCATCAAAGACGGAGAGAAATGCATTACCCGCCGCAAGTCGAAGGCATCGAATAAGAAAGCCCTCCTCCCGGCCTAAGAGCCGCGACGCCCATTTGAGAAGGAAGGCGTCCCGCAAGATCTCCAGCCGCCGAACACCCAAGCCCCCGTCCCGTTTAGGACGCGAGATGTCCTCCCAAGCGACCAGGTGAATCCCTCGACTTGCGGACCCATTCCTGGCCCAGAGGAATCCCCTCATACATTTGTCCAAGCGCCGTCTAATTCCCTTGGGCAAACCGCGCGACGATAGGGAGTAAATAGGAATAGCGGAGAGGACGGATTTGATGAGCACCAATCTACCACCCCGAGATAGCAATGAAGAGCGCCAGCCTGCCAGTCTTGTCTCGACTTTCTCCACCACCCGCTGGTAATCACGTAGCCTCGGCCTGCCCACAGAGAGATATAGTCCCATATATTCAAGAGGAAGGTTCCCAAGCGAGGCCCCCAATATGGAGGAGCAGTCTCCGATCTCCAGTTGTGAGAGAGAAAAGGGCACTAATTTGGATTTGTCTTCGTTGATGCGGAGCCCCGATACTTCGCAGAATAGATGTATCGTGGTGGCCATTCCGGAGTATTGCAGCTGGTCCCCTTCAATAAAGCATAGAGTGTCGTCTGCATATTGGATCAGCGGGATATGAAGATCACCCAGCGAGCAGGACCGAGTATACCCAGCGTCGCATACGCCTTGAATCATACGAGGCAGCACATCCGCCGCCAAAACAAAGAGAAGCGGGGCAAGGGGGCATCCCTGGCGAACACCCCTGCGCGGTTGAAATAAGTTCCCAGATGGTCGACCATTAAGGAATAGGGAGAAGGAGACCGTGGTCACACATCGACGGATCCAAGAGATCCATAAAGGGGGAAAGCCCCGAGATTTGAGAACCGACCATAGGAAGCGCCAATCCAAAGAGTCGTAAGCCTTCGCAAAGTCAATTTTCCATAGGACTCCCTTCGTTCCATTTCTGTGCCAACCATCAATGATGGCGGAGGCAAGGGCATAACATTCAGATATTTGTCTCCCATGAACAAAGGCCGCTTGGCATGGGGAGATGATAGACGTAAGCAGTGGCGCTAATTGACGTGCCAACACCTTCGCAATGATCAGGTAAATACCGTTGGAGATGGCAATGGGGCGGAACTCCTCAATACGACGTGCGCCCTGAGATTTCGGGATGAGAACCAGGGAGGCCCGATTAACCCTGTTGAATCCCCGATTGCCTTCACAGAACTCGATAGCCACCGCCAATACGTCGCCCGCTATAACGTCCCAAAAGTCCCTATAGAAGGAAATAGGGAATCCGTCTGGGCCTGGGGAAGCATCAGCGTTAAGGTCCCAAACCGCGCTTTTTAATTCCTCCATTGATATCGGGCGCGATAAATTAGTGGCATCTGCTTCAGAGATGGAGGGGGCCCCGGGTGCCATCCATTGCCATGAAGAAGAGGGGAGGCGATTGAAAAAGCTCTTGAAGTAATTAACCAATGCCGCACCCATGTCTTGTTCATTCTGACATATATCGTCCCCGATCTCCATGGAAGAGATACGATTATAGCGTTTTCGGGCGCTAGCGACCCGATGGAAGAAGGCAGTATTAGCATCCCCCTCCTTGAGCCATCGAAGTCGCGAGCGTTGTCTCCATTCAATTGCTTTTTTCCTATCATCCTCCGAAACGATCTTAGCCGCAACGGACCTCTCATATAGTTCTTCCTGAGAGAGCTCCCTGTTGCTTTCCATGCGATCCAATCTAATAATTATCTCCTCAGCATCATTGCGGACCGAACGCCTCGCCAGACGCGTAGAGATTTTAAAGTTCGCAAGGACCCGCCGCAGAGAGGAGAGTTTGAGGGCAAAACGATGAGCCGCGTTACCCGAGAATGACGTTTGTGACCAGTGATTTCGCACTAATTCCTTGAAATTAGGCTCCATAAGCCAGCTCTTCTCGTACCGAAAGATTCCGCGCGGACGAGATGATTCGCCCGAATCCCAAATGATGGGGCTATGGTCCGAAAAGGACCGGGGACGAGATGAAACCGAACACAGCGGGAATGCCTCCATCCAACGGGAATTAGCAAGAAACCGGTCAATCCGCGATCGGGAGGAACTATTGCGCCAAGTGTATATGATGTCCGTTGCCACCAAGTCCTCCAGTGCCAATTCGTTGAAGAAGTCCAGGAAATCGGTAGAGCCGGGGTCCCTTCCTCCCCGGCCTCGGGGGCGGTCGATTGAGAGCATAGTGACGTTAAAATCCCCTCCCAAAATCCACGGAATATCCCCGAAGGCCGCCGCATCGTCCCGCAAGTCTTCCCATAATTCTCGACGCGCAAGGTGACATATAGGCTGTGAACCCCTCAGGATCTGGGCACCCGTTAATCACACACTCGCACTATTATTCACATGAGATCGCATGAAGTTACAGAAAAGTAGGGAAAATTTTTCGCGCGGCTAATTATCCACATGACATTCACATCCACAACATAACCACAAAGTAAAAGAGATACAATTGGCACCAAAATTCATTTTCATTAATATTCATATCCATTTACAACTTGCACAGACATCTTCCATATTACAACATATATCCCAAGTGATACAAAAGAGATAGCATTTACATCATCATCTGAACAAAAACTGAGACAAGTAATTCATACCGTCTAGTGTATACTTTGTCTCCAGGAAGCATGTATAGTTACTGAGCGGCTACTGAATTGCAGGCTGTTTGCCTGCCAAACACGTTAGGAAAGAAGAGGCGTCAGCCATTGCTGGTACCTCCATAATATATATAAAAATAACTTGACATTTAATATGTACAAAAGCAGGCAAGTAGAAAGGTGGTACCAGTAAAATTTACATCTACTTGCGTAAGTAAAAAGGGTTTGTTTGTAATGCATTTCTAATGATTTCCCCCAGAACACGACATTTCCCATATGTAACATATTTATATAACAGTTGCGTAATCATGAGTGTATGAGCGTAAATGCATATATCATTTTCTTCAGAGATCCTGTTGGTAAGTGAAAAATGGAAAAGTTGAGATTGTAGAGATCTATTTATTTAATTTCTTGGGTAGAGAGAATGGTCTTTTGATCATAATTTCTCCAACTCTTAACTTCAATATTTCAGATATAGCTCCAGATGTTGTAGATGTAGATATGGATGATCTAGATATAGAATCGCCAAGTCTGTTTGGCGAAGTAACTCAAGCGGTGAAGAAGCCTACAAATGGCTCTTCCGTCTCGCCCTCTAATTGGAAGCGCGGTCCAATAGAGGGATAGGTCTACTCCCCAACTACGCCACTGAGACGGGTGAGAGAGACTCCCTAGAAAAGTCGCTCTAGAAAAACAGCCCGACTAGTACGGGCGGACGAGCTCGTACGTAAAACTGAAAAAAAACAAGGATCCCCCGCCTGGGTATCCTAAAAACAGGGTCAGCGGAACTGGTCTAAAGTCTGGGTCCCAACGAGGCGTAAAAACACTGCGAGCTCGCGTAAAAACCGTGTAAAAGACTGGGATCCTAGACCCACGCACTTGGCGGCCGCTGCCCAATCTGGGCTTCCTTTCCTCCGCCCAGTTGAGGGTCACCGCGCCCTCGCACGATTCGGTGTAAGGGCCACCATGATCGGCATGATTATCATTGAAGCTCATTAAACCACATCAAAAACCAATTGGTATACTAATCAAATGATTTGCTAACAAAATACTTGATCCAATGATTCATTAAGTTCAACTTAATTTAACAATGGTAATTAACCAAAATATTACGAAGTACTAATGATTTTTAGCACATGAGAAATCCTTACTGTCTGCAAATAGAATACTGGATCTTTGGTGTGTCTTACCAATTGCTTTATTGTGATACTAATATCATTATTAACAAGATCAAAATGCTTGTCCAGGAAGAGACGAGATCATGTTAACTATGATTAACTCAACTTATGTTGAAAAGTAAAGGACAACCATGAAATAATTTCAAATAAAAGTGACTATGATCATTGATGGGGATGTTTAATATTGTAGAATATTTAGAATTTCTCTCAACCCATCTTAACATTTCTTTAATCATTATGAGATTCTAAGGAGCTAACAAATGAAAAATCTTTGTCTATACTTTAAGAGCTAATTATTAAAACATATGCTTCTAGATGTGTTAGATAAGTTAATCATGAAAGCAAGTGATAGATGCATGCAACAGGTGTTGTTATTAATAAAGATTTGTTTTAGAAGGACCACACGCCCATTTAAGGACACATACGTACCATAATTAATACATCAATGACTTTTAGAACTGCATCTCCTCGATTACACAATACCCTATAGTTCTATGTTTACAGAACAAAACCTGGGATTTGCATGAACATTCACTGAAATGAGAACTACTTGTTTAGTCGGATCTTAATAATAAATGTAGAGGTTATATCCAAATGATGATGTTATGCAACCTCATACTCAAAACCACAATTTTGGGCATAATATCCTCTCTCGAGGTCTACTTGATCTATATACCTTAATAGATTTCCATTAAAAAGAACCAACAGTAGCAGATCAATAAATCCAAACCAAATTTATAAGATTTTTTTTACAGTATCTGCAGTTACAGATTTGATAACAGAAATTATAATTTTTATATATATATAACAATCATAACAGGAAGTCGGATAAACTCCTTACCAACCTATATTTATATATTATAGTTCCCACTAGTTTTTAAGTAGAATTTCTTCTTGGACTATACCGATATATGTACATTTTCATATTCTCAAATCTCTCCAGTTATCTAAATATCCAATAATTATGCAAGATTTCCAGATGATAGCTATGTTGGATCAATTGATGTCACAATCTGGACAATATATTGAACTTCCAGTGGAGAATAGCAAATCCAGAATAATAGCCAAAAAAAATATGTGAAACAGTCATGCATGGCAGCAAGGAAGAAATCTAAGGATTGTACATGCATGTCATCAAAAATGGATTTTAATGCTACATGTAAGGCAGCAAAGGAGAGGGAGAGGATGGTACCTTGAAAATTTCTAAAAGGGAGATCAATCCAGAGGCTTTCCGAGCTCAATTGGTCAGGAGCAGGGCTTGCATAGCTGCTAATCGGCAGTATTTGCTACATCTTTTGGCAAATTTTCGAAGATGGAAGAGAAATTACGGAGTTCTTTTTGTCGGAACTTTTTTGGGGGAAAGAAGGCTTACGTTGCAATTGGGGGAAAAGAAAGGTCTCGATGAAATGGGAGAAATGGGCATCGATATAAATAAGGAGGGAAAAGGAATGGGGTTTATTTTGCTTGCCAAGTGGAGTAAAATTTCAAAACAAGTGTCTGAGAAGAATAGACAGCTGGAAATTCATTTCTTTTTTTTTTTTTTTTTGGCCGGATTCTTTATAGTTACATAAAATAAAACGTAGCAGTACTATACGTACAACAGAAATTTTAATTTAATCATTTTTTTTTCGATACTTAAAGTCTTTCATATTATTATTATTATTATTTTAAAAAAACAAACAGTAGCCAACTGCTACTGTCTGGGTTTATTATTTATATATATATATATATATATGCTCTTTATTTGGTATACTTAAATTCAACCGTACGCGCACCTCGGGTGTCGGGTTTTGACGCGAAAAATCTTGACTTGATCGTCTCTGAACGACGATCAATATGAGTATAATATTGATATACTTTCGGTTGGGTTTCGAATACCCGAAATTTTCGGATACGGCTTTTGTCTAAGACTAAATTTTGTAATTTAAAATATCATATGACCTCCGATTGACGAACGGTCGATTCCGTTGTTCTCGTGTCGTCGAATCGGATCTAATGACGGTCTCGGTTCGTTTCGCGGTTTCTGAATTTGCGTCGCGGCTTTTCACGGCGCGCAAGACGAAGTGACCGATTTTTGATCGATTTCACCCGAACAACTTTTGATTCACTACTAATTGGTCATTTTAGGTTGTTTAGTATTGACCGACAATGTTATTGGGTTCATTAGACCCAAAATCGGACGAGTTTGGTTTTACGCGAATTCCCGGATGTTACAAATATAAAAACCTCAAAGGGAGTCTCGTCCTCGAGACTCGAGTCAAGGTCATTAAGTATCTTGTTGGGATTTTATATGTCCATAAAAACCTCAAAGGATTTTGAACCCATAAAAACCTCAAAGAGAAAACAAGCCATATATTTATAATGTATCTAATTACAAAAGCTTGTTTTGATAATTACCTCAGAATAGCTGCGGGTATCGTGCCCGCATGTCGGCTTCAGTCTCCCATGTTGCCTCTTTGATGCCGTGTCGGTGCCATAAAACCTTGACCAATGAAATCTCCTTGTTGCGAAGCTTCTTCTCAGCGCGGTCAAGTATCTGGACTGGTTTCTCCTCATAAGTCAGATCTGGCTCTACGTCAAGATTCTCGTAACTGATGACGTGCTGAGGGTCGTGCACATACTTCCTCAGATTGGATATGTGGAAAACATCATGAATAGCTGAAAGATGTGTTGGAAGGGCTACTCGGTATGCCACTTTCCCCACTCTAGCCAGAATCTCAAAAGGTCCAACATATCGCGGCGCCAACTTGCCACGAACACCGAACCTCTGCACTCCCTTCTGCGTTAATCGTGTCAATGGACGAACGATGCGTGAAAATCCGCTGACAAAGCGTCTGTAATAGCCCGCTAATCCGAGGAAACTTCGAATCTGCGTGACAGTTTTGGGCTGCTCCCAAGACATGACTGCATCTATCTTCGCAGGATCAACTGCAATGCCTGCTCCAGAAATGATATGCCCGAGAAATGAGACATGGGATAACCAGAACTCACACTTGCTCAACTTAGCATGTAGCTTGTGCTCCCGCAATGTATCTAAGACAATTCGTAGATCATTCGCATGATCCCATTCATTCCGTGAATAGATGAGCACATCATCGATGAAGACCACAACAAACTTGTCCTAGTATGGACGAAAGATACGGTTCATCATATCCATGAAAGCCGCAGGTGCATTGGTGAGCCCAAACGGCATCACCACAAACTCATAGTGTCCATAGCGAGTCCTGAAGGCTGTCTTCGGAATATCTGACTCGCGAATCCTCAGCTGATGGTAACCTGAGCGAAGATCGATCTTCGAGAAAACCGAAGATCCCTGGAGCTGGTCGAACAAATCATCGATGCGTGGCAAAGGATAACGGTTTTTCACCGTTCTCTTGTTCAGCTGCCTGTAATCAATGCACAGTCTCATGGATCCATCCTTCTTCTTGACAAATAGAACCGGAGCACCCCAAGGTGAAGTGCTCGGCCTCACGAATCCCAAGTCAAGCAACTCCTGCAACTGCACCTTCAGCTCCCTCAACTCGGCTGGTGCCATGCGATATGGTGCCATAGAGATCGGCTGTGTATCTGGCAACAATGTGATCTCGAACTCGATCTCCCTCTCAGGAGGTAGCCCTGGTAGCTCATCAGGAAATACGTCAGGGTATTCTGAGACTACTCGGATGTCCTGTATCATCGGCTCCTGATCAGACACCTCCCGAACAAAAGCAAGATATGAATCGCAACCCTGGTCAACCAGTCGTTGGGCTCGCAACACTGAAATGTACTCCATGGTGGAGTCATGCAAAGTACCCTCAAAAGTAAACTCGGGTAGATCAGGAATCCTGAAGACAACGGTCTTCCTAAAGCAATCAACAAGTGCATGATGAGTAGACAGCCAATCCATGCCCAAAATCAAATCGAACTCATCTAGCTGCAGAAGTAGACAATCTGCGATCATCTCGTGACCGCCAATCAGAATGGGCAAGTGCCTGACTATCAGAGATATGACAAATAACTGGCCACCTGGCCCTCGGATGTGATATGGAGACGATAGCGTCTCTGCAACTCTATCTAAAGAAACAAGCAACCTCGAGGCAAGGAAAGAGTGTGTTGCGCCGGAATCGAATAAAACATGGAAAGGTCGGCCCAAGACTGAGACCATACCTTTCACCACTGTAGCCGCTGAACGTGCCTGCTCCTCAGTAACGGCATGTAACTGTCCCTGCCTGGCTGATGCAGCACTAGAACCTGCCACACTCTGCGTCTGTCTCTGCTGCTGCCGCCTAAAGTTGGAGTTCCTGCCACGGAAACTCCCTGGACGCTGTATCTGAGGCTGTGACTGGGAAGGCTGTGGCTGAGGATCGCCAGAAGCCCGTGGGCACTGTGCTCGGTAATGTCCCCACTCGTGACATCGGTAGCATCTGACTGGCCTGGTAGGTGGAGTAGCTGTGCCTGTGCTCCGAGCTGGTCCGGCTGGTGGTCGGTCTGCTCGCTGCGACCCAGACGGTCGAGCGGGCTCTGTGCCACGTCCGGCAAGTGCTCCTCCTAGAGTAGTCGATGGAGAAGAGCGAACACTGCCTGTGAAGGACGAACCTGTGGGTCGGAATCGTCTGTCTGACCTCTGCTGCTGAAAGGGTCGACGTATCGGTCCAAAAGATCGTCGCGGTCTAGGCGTTGCTCCAGACGAGCTCCCGAAACGTCTCCCTCTGATGTCCTCGAACTTCTCCGCAGCATCGGTAGCCTCGGAGATAGAAGTGATGTGTAATCCTGCCAGCTTCTCCTGCACCTCCTCTCGCATGCCGCCAATGAATTTTTCCAGATTCTCCTCTGGAAATGCGCCAGCTGCTCGGGTATGTCGTGACAGCTCTGTGTATCGGATAAAGTAATCTCTGGCTGTCATCTGTCCCTGACGAAGCTCTGCAAACAGTCGGCGCTGGGACTCCTTCCACTTCGCAGAAAAGAAGTGGGCTCTGAACTTCGTCTCGAAATCGTTCCAAGTAGGCTCTCGGCCTAACTCGGACGCTACGGCCTCCCACCATCGCTCGGCGAAGTCTGTCAGTGAATACTCTATGAAAGATAGCCACGTGTCTCGTGGCGCATGAATTGCCCTGAGCACCTTCATCACTCTCTTCAGCCATTGCTCAGCATCATCTGGTGAACCTGTACCCTCAAACAAGGGTATGTTGGCTCACTGGTAAGAAGTGAAGACCGACTGGTGCCTGTGAATGACTGAAAACTCATGTGCATCCTCGCCAGCAAGGTCAACAGGATCCTGCTCCCTGTCCAAGTCTGCATCCTCCTGAGCTCCATGCTCTGGTATGTCCTCTAGTGCATCATCAGGGTGAGGCTGCTCCACCTCAACAGACTGGTGCTGGTCCTGTCGTGTTCCATCCCGAGATGGATGGTACGTGAAATCTGACAGATCCTCAAACCTCATCTCTATGTCTGTCTGCCTGTCGGCAATCTCGGTCTGTTGGGCCAATATCTGCTCCTGCTGGCCTCTCATAGCAGCCTGCTGCTGCTGAAGATCAGTAAGTGCGCTCAGTATGCGTGCCAGCTGATCAGAAGTATCCTGACCTGGTCGAGATGCCATGGCTCTGCATGAGAACCATAATTAGTCATAATAATACCTTAGATAGATATTTATTATAAATGCTTTTCTCTTCTTGGGATATAATATGAAAATTAATGAAATTGGTGACATCTGTGGTTATTGAATATGAATGTCATATTTCCCTTCTCGAACTCACGACAAGTCGGAAGACTGTCGCTATTCGAGAACTTAATGCGATCGGAATTGAACTACTGCGAATGTGCGTATCGGGGTACCACTGCTCTGATACCAAACTGTGAACCCCTCAGGATCTGGGCACCCGTTAATCACACACTCGCACTATTATTCACATGAGATCGCATGAAGTTACAGAAAAGTAGGGAAAATTTTTCGCGCGGCTAATTATCCACATGACATTCACATCCACAACATAACCACAAAGTAAAAGAGATACAATTGGCACCAAAATTCATTTTCATTAATATTCATATCCATTTACAACTTGCACAGACATCTTCCATATTACAACATATATCCCAAGTGATACAAAAGAGATAGCATTTACATCATCATCTGAACAAAAACTGAGACAAGTAATTCATACCGTCTAGTGTATACTTTGTCTCCAGGAAGCATGTATAGTTACTGAGCGGCTACTGAATTGCAGGCTGTTTGCCTGCCAAACACGTTAGGAAAGAAGAGGCGTCAGCCATTGCTGGTACCTCCATAATATATATAAAAATAACTTGACATTTAATATGTACAAAAGCAGGCAAGTAGAAAGGTGGTACCAGTAAAATTTACATCTACTTGCGTAAGTAAAAAGGGTTTGTTTGTAATGCATTTCTAATGATTTCCCCCAGAACACGACATTTCCCATATGTAACATATTTATATAACAGTTGCGTAATCATGAGTGTATGAGCGTAAATGCATATATCATTTTCTTCAGAGATCCTGTTGGTAAGTGAAAAATGGAAAAGTTGAGATTGTAGAGATCTATTTATTTAATTTCTTGGGTAGAGAGAATGGTCTTTTGATCATAATTTCTCCAACTCTTAACTTCAATATTTCAGATATAGCTCCAGATGTTGTAGATGTAGATATGGATGATCTAGATATAGAATCGCCAAGTCTGTTTGGCGAAGTAACTCAAGCGGTGAAGAAGCCTACAAATGGCTCTTCCGTCTCGCCCTCTAATTGGAAGCGCGGTCCAATAGAGGGATAGGTCTACTCCCCAACTACGCCACTGAGACGGGTGAGAGAGACTCCCTAGAAAAGTCGCTCTAGAAAAACAGCCCGACTAGTACGGGCGGACGAGCTCGTACGTAAAACTGAAAAAAAACAAGGATCCCCCGCCTGGGTATCCTAAAAACAGGGTCAGCGGAACTGGTCTAAAGTCTGGGTCCCAACGAGGCGTAAAAACACTGCGAGCTCGCGTAAAAACCGTGTAAAAGACTGGGATCCTAGACCCACGCACTTGGCGGCCGCTGCCCAATCTGGGCTTCCTTTCCTCCGCCCAGTTGAGGGTCACCGCGCCCTCGCACGATTCGGTGTAAGGGCCACCATGATCGGCATGATTATCATTGAAGCTCATTAAACCACATCAAAAACCAATTGGTATACTAATCAAATGATTTGCTAACAAAATACTTGATCCAATGATTCATTAAGTTCAACTTAATTTAACAATGGTAATTAACCAAAATATTACGAAGTACTAATGATTTTTAGCACATGAGAAATCCTTACTGTCTGCAAATAGAATACTGGATCTTTGGTGTGTCTTACCAATTGCTTTATTGTGATACTAATATCATTATTAACAAGATCAAAATGCTTGTCCAGGAAGAGACGAGATCATGTTAACTATGATTAACTCAACTTATGTTGAAAAGTAAAGGACAACCATGAAATAATTTCAAATAAAAGTGACTATGATCATTGATGGGGATGTTTAATATTGTAGAATATTTAGAATTTCTCTCAACCCATCTTAACATTTCTTTAATCATTATGAGATTCTAAGGAGCTAACAAATGAAAAATCTTTGTCTATACTTTAAGAGCTAATTATTAAAACATATGCTTCTAGATGTGTTAGATAAGTTAATCATGAAAGCAAGTGATAGATGCATGCAACAGGTGCTGTTATTAATAAAGATTTGTTTTAGAAGGACCACACGCCCATTTAAGGACACATACGTACCATAATTAATACATCAATGACTTTTAGAACTGCATCTCCTCGATTACACAATACCCTATAGTTCTATGTTTACAGAACAAAACCTGGGATTTGCATGAACATTCACTGAAATGAGAACTACTTGTTTAGTCGGATCTTAATAATAAATGTAGAGGTTATATCCAAATGATGATGTTATGCAACCTCATACTCAAAACCACAATTTTGGGCATAATATCCTCTCTCGAGGTCTACTTGATCTATATACCTTAATAGATTTCCATTAAAAAGAACCAACAGTAGCAGATCAATAAATCCAAACCAAATTTATAAGATTTTTTTTACAGTATCTGCAGTTACAGATTTGATAACAGAAATTATAATTTTTATATATATATAACAATCATAACAGGAAGTCGGATAAACTCCTTACCAACCTATATTTATATATTATAGTTCCCACTAGTTTTTAAGTAGAATTTCTTCTTGGACTATACCGATATATGTACATTTTCATATTCTCAAATCTCTCCAGTTATCTAAATATCCAATAATTATGCAAGATTTCCAGATGATAGCTATGTTGGATCAATTGATGTCACAATCTGGACAATATATTGAACTTCCAGTGGAGAATAGCAAATCCAGAATAATAGCCAAAAAAAATATGTGAAACAGTCATGCATGGCAGCAAGGAAGAAATCTAAGGATTGTACATGCATGTCATCAAAAATGGATTTTAATGCTACATGTAAGGCAGCAAAGGAGAGGGAGAGGATGGTACCTTGAAAATTTCTAAAAGGGAGATCAATCCAGAGGCTTTCCGAGCTCAATTGGTCAGGAGCAGGGCTTGCATAGCTGCTAATCGGCAGTATTTGCTACATCTTTTGGCAAATTTTCGAAGATGGAAGAGAAATTACGGAGTTCTTTTTGTCGGAACTTTTTTGGGGGAAAGAAGGCTTACGTTGCAATTGGGGGAAAAGAAAGGTCTCGATGAAATGGGAGAAATGGGCATCGATATAAATAAGGAGGGAAAAGGAATGGGGTTTATTTTGCTTGCCAAGTGGAGTAAAATTTCAAAACAAGTGTCTGAGAAGAATAGACAGCTGGAAATTCATTTCTTTTTTTTTTTTTTTTGGCCGGATTCTTTATAGTTACATAAAATAAAACGTAGCAGTACTATACGTACAACAGAAATTTTAATTTAATCATTTTTTTTCGATACTTAAAGTCTTTCATATTATTATTATTATTATTTTAAAAAAACAAACAGTAGCCAACTGCTACTGTCTGGGTTTATTATTTATATATATATATATATATGCTCTTTATTTGGTATACTTAAATTCAACCGTACGCGCACCTCGGGTGTCGGGTTTTGACGCGAAAAATCTTGACTTGATCGTCTCTGAACGACGATCAATATGAGTATAATATTGATATACTTTCGGTTGGGTTTCGAATACCCGAAATTTTCGGATACGGCTTTTGTCTAAGACTAAATTTTGTAATTTAAAATATCATATGACCTCCGATTGACGAACGGTCGATTCCGTTGTTCTCGTGTCGTCGAATCGGATCTAATGACGGTCTCGGTTCGTTTCGCGGTTTCTGAATTTGCGTCGCGGCTTTTCACGGCGCGCAAGACGAAGTGACCGATTTTTGATCGATTTCACCCGAACAACTTTTGATTCACTACTAATTGGTCATTTTAGGTTGTTTAGTATTGACCGACAATGTTATTGGGTTCATTAAACCCAAAATCGGACGAGTTTGGTTTTACGCGAATTCCCGGATGTTACATAGGCGCATAAATACATGAAAATGCCATAGAGACGTTAGTGGCCACATGCAAAAGGATTACGGAGATGGAACGGCGTCCCATGCGAGAACAGGATAATGAAAAGCTTGAAGATCTCCATGCCACAATAGCCCCGCCAGAGGATCCAGTCGCGTCCAACGCACAAAATGCATCCATCGATCCTGCTCCCACCGATCTCCATAGGGCGTCGTCCACGCCATGTAGCTTTGATTCCTGTATGAGAGCAATATCACAATCCCAATCCACCAAACGTGATCCCAAGGCCCTGCGACGTATAGGGTCACCCATTCCACGAACGTTCCAAGAGAGTAGCTTCATTAAATATTACAAAAATATCCCAAAATATCCCAAAAAGTGGTCGTAGGAAAGCCCAAATTAAGCGCGGCGTTGGTCCAGACGGCGAAGTCCTGCCGCTTCCGCCACCGCCTCCCTAGATATCATAAACGTCTGCGAAGAAGTCCCTTCGAAGGAGAGCTCCATGCGCCGAGCATAGATAATGCCAAATCGATTCGGGGAAGCATCCGCTGCATTCTCAGAGTTCCACGCAGCTGAACTTCGTGTTGGAGATAGCGGTGTGGCGCTTGGAGAAGATTCCCCTTGATCATCATAAGACCTAAAAATCCCAAAGGAAGAAGACGGCTTGTCACAGGGATAAATGTTATCTTGATTACCGATTTCTGGGACGGCCACCGGGGGACCCGACTCGTTTGCAAGCAGCATAGACGGTGAAGCTGAGGAAGAGGGACTCCATTCTTCGTAGTACTGCGATGGATAGAAAGGCATCGCAGAGATAGGAGTAGGGCATGGAATGTCTTCAACATAGATAATAGAGTCCCCGCTTACTGTCGGTTCATGCCCGACCCACGTTAGTGCCCGAATATGGTCCGAACCGATAGTGGGAATCTGAAGCGCCACATCGAGAGTTGTGGGCAAGGCGCCATACTTTGGAATGGTAATGTCATCAAAATCCACTGACAACGGATCCTCCTCGAATAGGCCCCTCGGCACGTGAAGAGGCGTTCGTCCAAATGCGCACGCAAAGCGAGGCCCAGCCGACGAAGGCGAAGGGTCGTCATGATTCCGCAGGGCATCGGGAACAGCCGAGGGAGGTGCCACGTGGCCCAACGAAGCCGAACCGTCGTTGGAGCAGGAGGCAACGCTCCCGGCCGCGAAATGGGCTGACGAAGCCACCGGCGGCGGAAAGAAAAATTCCAGCTTGAAGGACCATCTTCCCAGATCCAGAATCTCCGAGAATGTCTTACCAGACATGGAGCGCGAGAGGTTGGAAGAGCATTCAACCAAAATCCTTGTGCATGACCAGTCCGAACCAGGGGAGAGACCATCGTCCAAGATAGCCAGAACTTGACCCCAATTTCGGATTACCTTGGAGAGGCAGTGTGCCGAGCGAGACAGAAATGGAACTCCGCGGACCTCCACAACGCATATCTCGGACGTTAAAGAAGCACCATCGGCCACCCGGGGACGACGCCATTTGACCGCCGATGAATCCGATCGAGAGATGAGGATTTCCCGTTGCTCCGGGGAAAGTCCTCGAACACAGCATCGGGTGTCGTCCAAAAAGAAGAAGTCACCCGAGAATCCATCGCCAAGGAGAAGAAGAGTTTCCGCTCGAATCGCCTCTCTGTCGAAGGCCCGTCGATGTACCATGCCAATCGCCACCCCGCGATTTGCATCCGACACCTTCGGAGTGGGCTTGACCGTCGCCGCACTAGCACAGAGCTCAGAAGATGTATGATTGCGCGGCCGATGGGAGCCCCGGCGACCTAAGTCATGAGCTGACATCGCTGGACGGGAGGGATTTGGAGGCACCTCATATCCATATTGAGACGTGAGAGGAGCGTTCTTCCGATTTGCCGTCGCAGCACCGCAACTCGCCGAAACCACCTGAGCAAATGAGCGAGCGTCCCGAAGAGCCGAAGTAGGTTTCACACAGGGAGGGTCTTCCACTCGAGATGGAATCTTCGGCCGCCTTAAATCCACGGATGCTTCCCTGCATGAGAATGATCGGTGCCTGGCACGGCCGCACCGGAAGCATCGCGGAGGCGCCATGCACGCAGACGCCAAGTGACCACGTTCCGCACAACGAAAGCAACGCTTGCCTGGTTTGGAGCGAGATATCCTCACCCATCCGTTCTTGATATCTTCGTCTTCGACAGCGATATGTGAATGCAATACCGGTTGACGAGTGGCACGAACCTGATCGATGTGTCGATAGTCGGAGCGTTTTGGAATCCATACGCGCTTCAGGGTGCCCTTGCGCCATCCGCCCGCCGTTGGCGCGAATCCTGCTTGCGCCATCTGAAAGGAGATAGCTTTCAAGGTGGTGGGGTTGTGTCGATCAAATGAGAAACTTGGTGATCAAACCCTGAAGAAGACAGTGAAAAAATAGATCTTGATCTTCGGGTTGGCCATGGGACTTCCAGTATGCAGGATGTACAGGTATTGGGAATACCTGAGGGTGATGTGATCATAAACGATTGTATATCCATGACGCTTCCATTCCGAGGGAGTGATGAAACAGGTCTGGATTTTAGTGACTCCTTTCAGTAGAGAAGCAATCCGATCTTAGTCCAAGTGTTGGACATTGGTCTGAATGAGATTCAGATGTAATGAGAAGATTAGATTTGCGGTCTTGATTTAATCAAGCATCTATGGGAGGTTCGTAAGATCTGGATTTGAGATAATATCTCAATGTCCAAGTCACTATACGTGGAACAATACAATCGCCCTGTCCTTATCTCCAAGTATCTGCGGAGAAAGCACATTATTCTTGAAGGAGTTCAAGAATAATTCATTTGATGAATTTTATATCCAAGCAAGAAGAACTTGATGATTAAATGAGATTTAATTATCAAGCTTAATATGAATATGATTCATATTGTGAGAATTATTATCCAAGATAATTAAATGGGATTTAATTATCAAGGATTAGAGAATGTGGATAATACTATCCATGATATATGTGTGTTATAAATATGATTTATAATATACATATATAAGAGAGAGAATATATGTAAATAGCATTTGTTAATTAATTGTGTGGATTGGATTCACATTAATTAATTAATTGGAAATGTAATTTACAAATTAGTTTGGGTTGTGAATATGATTCACATAATGATCAATGGCATAATTGAAATATTCACAAATTAATTTGGAATTAATTTGGTGGATATTATTGCAATAATAGTTATTGCAATTTATTAAGAAATAATAAGATAAAATAAAAGGAGACAGAATAACACCCCAATTTTAGGGGAGGTTGGTTGACTCCATTTTATTTATCACATTATCTCTTAATTAGTTAATGTTAAATTAAATTATGTAGATAATGTTGCAACATTTTTTAATTTAAATTAATGTTGTTGGTTTTAATCAACAACAATCATAGCCATTGATTTACATGGACCAAGCATAGCCCTTGGATCCATGTGTCCCATGGATTGAGATCCAATGGATCCTGAACTAATATAAATAGAGGGCTAGGGTAGCCTTCCATGGTACATCATTAAGAGTTGTACAAGGTGACAACTCTCTCTCTCTTTCTCATTCTCGCCCTCTCTCTCTTTCTCTTCTCCATTAAGTGGCCGTCCACTTTGTGTTGAGAAAGGAGGGACTCTCGGCTTCTTCTTCGACAACTCGTGGATCTCCATCTTCTTTGGAGTTTTTTTTACTCTAAAGGAAGACGACGGATTTCGTTTGACGAAATCGGGGGAGCCATCGCTTGGATCTTCATCGAGGATTGCGGGAAGGAACGTGACTCATCATCGCGCCCGCAAGTGCGTTCTTCGTGGATCGGACTTAAGATAGGAGGATCTCTACTTTGGGATCTCGCGATCACAACCACGCTTCAAGAGGTATTCCTTGTACTTTGTGGTTTGATGAAACGATCCGAGAAGTGTTCTCGTGATCATGTGGTTTCATCTTTAAAGTTAAAATTTTAATTTCCGCTGCATCTAGCATCTAGTGCGACTAGTTGCTCCGATCGCATACGATGCGATCAACACGCTTCCGTGATGCGCTTGAGGATTCTCAATATCCTTCAATAATATCCCACATCACCTTGACGGTGAGCTGATTCATAATATCATTGGCTATCTCCGTTGTGAGGATCCTGAAAAGCCAAATACGTGCATACACGCCATCTTGCTTCCACGATACATTGTCCCCATTCTTATTCCTCAGCTCTGGCTTGGTCAGAATGTGCTCCTTATTGTTGCAAATCATAAGGGTAAGAAACTGCATAGAGCACAACTCATAGTTGGTCCCATTTATTTTCATGATGGGGGATGAGTCCTTGAAGGCACCAGACGAAGAGAAAATGTCACCCTTGTTCTCTGATATAATGGAAGAATGATCGAAACAGAACTCGATTGGGAAATAGACCGATGTTAGCGAGGCTACACAATCATTTAAAGGACTGGTTGTATGTGTAGACTCATACAACCATCCTCGTCAATCCTTGGTGTGCGTTAGGGTCGAAAGACGTGATATATAGGTCTAAAATCACATTTTCCATTCAAAATCAGATCATTTTTGGATCAAATCAGACTGTTGTTCGGGCACAAGAGTGCTGCACATCGGAGGCAACACTGTTGATGAACATCCAGCCGCTAAGGTGGCGTGAAAACATGGCCTCAAATTTCAATGAAATTCGGTCAAATTTCTGTCGAATATCGATATCCAGTCGAAATCGAAATTCGACCAAAATGACCGAAATATGGGGGTCCTAGTACAAAAAATATCCGAAATGACCGAAATTCCGGTCGAAATTCCACCGAAATTATGTTTTGATCGATACCGAAATGGTGACCAAAACCGACATTTAGGGCCTTGCGTGAAAAGCCTGCGGCAGCGGTGCAAAAACATTGTACTGTGCAGCGGTGCTCCGATGCCGCTACAACGGCGAGGAAACTGTCCCGGTGGCGGCAGCGGTGCGAGGACGAGGGTTATCGGTAGCGTTACGGTTTTGGTGGGTATGAGAATTTCATTCTAGGACTATCGCTCTGATATCATGTGGAGATGAAAGAATGAATTGCATTATTGATGAGGCCTTAAGGTTCTTTTATATAGGAGAGAAACCTGTTGGGCAAATTACATGGAGACAAAGAAAATAGAAATTACATAAACACTATAAAAGATAATTAATATCTCAACAGGGTTCATAGGAGTAGTGGCAGGTCTGCAATCTGTCATGTTTTTCTCAGAAAGATCTGTAACATACTTCCTCAGGGTCATCACAAGACCTCACTGGTTCCTGGCAAACTCCAATCCAAGTAGTGTAAACTACCAAGGTCCTTGCTCACAAACTGTTGTCCTAGGAAATCCTTGGCAACCTAAATGACTTGCTCCTCATCCCTTGTGACAATAATATCATCAACATAGACAAGAATGACAATTGTACCTCTCTGAGTCATGTGCACATACAAAGAGTCATCGACAGTCGATCGCACAAACACATGTTACTCTATCAATTCTGAGACCTTCTAGAATCATGCTCTTGGACTCTGCTTAAGGTCATAAATATCCTTGTGTAGCCTGCAGACCTTTTGGCACTCTCCCTCAGCAGCGAACCCAAGTGGTTGTTGCATGTAGACCTCCTCTTATATATCATCATATAGAAAGGAATTCCTCACATCAAGTTGGTAGAGGGGTCAATCTCGTGTCACAGCGACAGATAGAAAGATATGTAGAGTAGAAAGTCTGACAACTGGAGAAAAAGTATCCCGATAATCTCATATGTCTGGGTGAACCCACGTGCCACAAGTCTCGCCTTATAGCAATCAACACTACCATTTGCACGATACTTCACAGTGAACACCCACTTGCACCCAACAACGAATGTGTCAACTAGAGCTGAAACAAGACTCCAAGTGCCACACGACTGAAGCGTGGCCATCTCATCCTCCATGACTAGATGACACTGATTGTTCTGAATAGCCTCCTGATAAGTCCATGGTAACTCCACGGCCGATAGTGCCAAGGCAAACCTTCTAAAATCGTATGACAGACTGCCCAAGGAAACATGGGTGGCAAGAGGATATGTAGCGCGCGTACGTCTCTACTTTCGCAAAGCAAACGACACATCAAGATCATCTGCCATGCCTTGAACCTGTAAGGTTTCCCTCTTGAGAGGGCACATGCACATCCTTTAGGGAATATTGATGCACATGCAACTCAGTAGTGCCATCAGTAGAAACAATGTGCTCATGACATACATGAGGTTGGATGATGGGAAGACCTATGAACATGTAGAACAGAGCGAGACCTACGAGTATACACACATGGCAAAAACTCAGTCTAGGTACATGATGGTCCAGTAGCAGCTACAGGAGCAGGAGGAGCAGACAAAAGTACAGGAGCAAGTGGAAGAGCAGGAGTAGGAGTAGGTAGTGACATGACAATAGGAGGCATGTAGATCTCCTTATTAGAGTCTAATGAGGCTAATTTGTCACATGTAGAAGAAAAGTACATGATAGACTCAAAGAAAGTAATGTCAGCACTGACAAAATATTTCCGTCGAAGTGGATCAAAGCAACGGTACCCCTTTTGGGTACGAGAGTATCCAACAAAAATGCACTTGACAGCTTGGGAGAGAGCTTGTCACGACCTGGCGAGAAATCATGAACAAAAGCAACAGATCCAAACACATGACATGTAAGGGAGAACAGATCTTACTCGGGAAATGCAATCGAGAAAGGGACCTTCTCTCCCAACACAGAGGAGGCCATGCAGTACACTAGGAAGCATGTAGTAAGGACTGCTAAGGTTTTAAAAATCAAACCGAACCGGTCCGTTTAACCGATTAAATCAAGAACCGGAAGAAAAACGGTCCAACCATCTGGTTTTTATTCAGAAACTAAAAACTAGTCAAAACCCAGATGGACTGCTTAAACTCGATTGAACCAATTGAACCAAACCACCAGTTCAACCATCCATTTTTGACAAAAAATAATTTTGGATAATTTAATCAAATGTAACCTTTTAAAAATTATTCATAATCTAGTCTCATTCTAACGCATAATATAGTACTCCTTTATCTCTTCTCCTTACACATGCGTCAATGACCCATTATCACCTCTCATTTCCTAGCATATAAGCATTGCCTCTCGTCTCACATATTACATGCGTTTATCTACTTCTAACAACAACAAAGGAAGAATATGTCATAGTTATACTATGAGAAGTAATAAATTAAAAATACTTATTATTAACTAATGTTTAGATAGTTTTAAAATTGTTAATTTTATACATCACACACACGAATTTTACAAAATTCATTTATTGTGCCCTTTTGAGTTTATCTAATGGCGTTTATATCCCTAACATTTAGCAATGTCTCTTGGGCATATTCTTAAAAAAATCCATAATATTATTTTTATATTGGTATAATATAGGAGCACACTTGTACTAATAAAATGTCATTACTATCCATTTTGTAAAAATACAGAGGGGTGCACAATTGTAAAAAAAGAAGTATAAGTGTTATTGAAAAAATTGGAAGGACACGAATATATAGACCATTTAAAGATATGACGTAGCATTTTTCATATTTATTTGTATGATACTACCGGATTAACTCGGTTCGACCCGGTTAAACCATATGAACCAAACCGACAGTACAACAGTTCGGTCTTTTTCGGTTTTTATGAACTGCTGACGTCATCACAGGTTCGACCGGTCAGTCTCATTGGTCCGACCATAAAAATCAAAAACCGATACTTGTCGGGTTTGACGTCCGGTTCGATTTTTAAAACCTTGAGGATTGCATCTCCCGAGTAAGTGTAAGGAGCACGACTCTGAATCAACAGGGTTCTGGTCACATCAAGTGACAGTGTTTGTGCTCGACAATATTGTTCTACTGGGATGTATAAGCACATGAGATCTGGTAAACAATGTCAAGAGATCTAAGAAACTCATAAAGCTGTAAGGTGCAAAATTCTAAGGCATTATCAAAATGTAGATACTTGACATTGGCAAAAATATTAATCTTGATCTCATTAATGAAAGAGTTGATAACATACCCAACCTCAGACTTATTCTTCAATAAGAAAAATCAAGAAAGACTATAAAAATCATCAACATCGACCAGATAAAAATGGCATCCTCGGATCCCAAATATCTAAATGAAGTAGTTCAAACAACTAAGAACTACTCCAACTCTGACGAGATGGAAAGGAGAAATGGTGGTGTTTCCCAAGTTGGCAAGCTTCGCACTAGAAGGAAGATAGCGTAGAAGTCTGTGGGACAACATGACAACTTCTAAAAAGGAAGGAGGCCAAAACGAAGGTGCCACAGGTATGGTGAGCTTGGTCCAATAGGAGTAGTGGAGACACCAATATGAGGAAGCTGGACCGATCTATAGAGCCCCCGCTACTCACGACCACATCCAATCACCCTGCTCGTGAATATCTCATGAAATACAAGAGACGAAGAGTCAAAAATGGCATGACAATGCATATCCTTACTAATCTGACTAATAAAAAGTATGTTCATCTAAAAATCAGAGGCATATAAAACATTTTGAAGGCGCGTGGATGGCGCCAGATGCACCTCCCCTTGTCTTGTGATGTGTAAGTGGACCCCATTAGCAATAACAACCCATCTACCATGAGGTATAGTCCTGTAGGACCTCAACTGGGCTCTGTCTCCACACAAATGGTGGGAAGCACCAGAGTCCATGATCCACTATCATATCTACACTACTACTACATGTAAAAGCATAAGCGATACCTGAGGAGCTCAAAGAGTCTTTTTTGTTGTAGTTATGATATCTACTGATTATGTAGTGTTGGTGTCTACCACTGGAGTCATGATCTCTCGTATACGAGAGACAATGTCATCCTAGCGTGGATCAGATTGGGAAGCTAAAGTCTCTAAAGGCACGATATTTTCTGTCACACGAGTTGATGCAGGGTATCCATGCTTCTAGTAGTATGTAACCTCTGAGTACCCCGCCCGATGATAGTAGGTGCAAGGACCTCGCTGATGTCCACCGCCTCTACAACTGGGGTACACCCTCTGAACTGAGCAGACCCTCTAATGCCACGAGAAGCAACCATCATTGAAAAGGATTGTGGAGTGACATCGGGATGAATAAGAAGCCTGCTGAGACGGCTATACGCCTCCTCCATGGGAGGTATGGTTGCCCCAGTGAGGACACATGTGTTGCATCACACTCAGGATCGAGCGCAACCAAGAAAAACCCAACCATCATGGAGTTCATGTATGTCATCTGTTGCTTTGTAGATGTTGTAATATGCTTGAAGTTGTAAAGCTTCTCAAACATGCCACGGAGCAAGAAGTAAAATGTGTGCAGAGGACGACCATTTTACTTGGCCCTGTAAATGTCAAATGAAGATAAAGAACCTTGGCATCATTCTTCGCTTGGGCATAAGTGGATGCAAAAATATCCCACATCGCATTGGCGGTGGGCTGATTCACGATGTCATTGGCTATCTCCGTGGTGAGAGTCCCAAAGAGCTAAATACACACATACGTGTCGTCTTGCTTCTATGAGGCATTGTCCCCAATCTTATCCGTCGGCATTGGCTTCCTCAGAATGTGCTCCTTATTGTTGCACTGAATAAGGGTAAGAAATTGCATGGACCACAACTCATAGTTGGTCCCATCCATTTTTATGATGGGAGCCGGACCCATGAAGGCACTGGACGAAGAAAAAATAGTACTCTTGTTCTATGACATGATGGAAGAGTGACTGATAAAGGAACACAACTGGGGAGGTAAACCAATCAGATTGAGTCTACACGATCATACTGAGGATTGGTTGTACGTGTAGACTCATACAACCTCATCATCAATCCTCGTTGTGCGTTGGGGCCAGAAAACGTGATTTATAAGTCTAAAATCACGTCCCCGTTGAAAATCAGACCATGTTTGGATCAAATCAGACTACAGGTCGGTACACAACGGAGATATGGGCTGATGCGGCAACAAGGAAGGCTGCTACAATGGTGTTGCGGAGTCACAGCAGGGGGCGTAGCGGTGCAATGTGGCGACGCGGAGGTGCGACAGGGGGTCGTGGCGATGTCGCTGCTGCAATACGATAATGTCATGGAGGTGCAGCAACGAGGTCTGCGTACGGTGGTGCGGTGCCACAGCGAGAGAGAGAGAGAGAGAGAGAGAGAGAGAGCCGACGGCAGTGACAACAATAGTCAAAGGGTGGCGGCGCCGAGTTGGAGGGTTGGCAGTGGGGTGTGGGGTCTATCTAGGTTAGGACTCTGGTCTATGACCATCGCTCCGATACCATATGAAGATGAAAGAATAAAATTGTATTATTGAGAGGATATAGGGTTCTCTTATATAGGAGAGAAACATGTTGGGAAATTTATAAGACAAAGAAAATAGAAATTACATAAATAATATGAAGGATAACCAATATCTCAATGATGTGGGAAAAGCTGTGTTGTTGTGTTGTATATATGTTTTCGTACAAAAGTATAGTAATATATTTATGTATAATTGTGCGTAAAAACATTTTATGATTGCATCCACAATTGTTGATATAATTGAGGTGAAATGAATATATTTGATATATCTATTTTATGTGTAAACTATCCTAAACATGTATACTTTAGTTGATATATTAAATATTTCCCTTATTATTCGTATACGATTTGTATTCGTTGTTGTTGGAGCATTCGTTGTATGCGCCCATTGTGTTGTAGCAGGGTAAATGGATCCTGGAGGAGATCCATTTACCCCATCCAGTGTTTTGTCCCACACCGTCCAATAGTAGGACGTAGAGGCACTGGAGAGGCTATATAAGGAGCCCCAGACCTCCTGTATCCATTGAGAAAAAGCAATGCATAGCATGCCCCTTTGAGGGCTTCTCCCGTGGTTTCATCCTGCTCCTCACAGAGTAGGGTTCCACGTTAAATCACGTGTTCAATGATGTGTATTCTTTATTTCTGATACATGCTTCCGCATGTTTATTTTTCTAACATGGTATCAGAGCGGGTCGATTCTCGAGGATTTGAGTTCTTATTTTATTCGAGATTCGCTGTTTGTTCTTGAAGATGTATTCTTTAAATATTATTATCTAGTATGGTTCAAGTTTGTGTTAGGGTTTTCTTTGTGAAACCCTGATCATGCAATCAGTCTTGATCTTCCACGGTTCGTAAGAATCCTATCGGCAAGCAGCAAGGCAGGAAGCCCTTTCAAGATGGCTCAATCATCTTCCTTCCTGCGCGAATCCAAGCAGGATCTCCAGGCAAGAAACTCGCGGCTCCGAGCTCCTACACGCGCAGGCGATCATCTTTCCCAGGCGGGGAACCCTTCAGGGGGGGCGTCACCCCAAAGGCCTTGACGCATCACCCTCCATCTCGTGCAGGCAGGCACGAGCCCAGGCGATCTCCTGCAGCAAGCGACGCAGCCCCGCACGCCCAATCACATCGAATCTCCAGGGCGGCGGCACCCAAACCTCCAGGCAGAGGTTCTCATCGTTGTCCAAACCCCGCCGTTCCAAACCTCCAGGCGAAGGTTCCCATCGCGGCGCACCTCAACATCTCGGCACTGCATCTCGACGGCGCAACAGGCGGCGCTCCTCTTCCTCGCTTCCTAGTCGCGTGCAACCCCAGGCGGCAGGCGCGCGGCGCTGAAGCCCATCTACAGGTGACCGCGGCGAGGCCCCCTCACGGCGCCGCTCTCCTTCCCTGCAGGCGGCAAAGGCCCGAGCGACGCGAACTTTTAGATAGCAGGCGCGAGCGGCGAGTTCCGTACCTCCCTCACCCGTGCAAAGAAATCCCAGGGGCGACGGCGCATTGGAGAAGAAGCCCTCTGTGCGGCGGGCATAAAAAATAAAGGGGTTCCCAGGGAACCCTAGACCCGATCGACTTAAAAAAACTTTTTTGTTGGCCCAAACGTAGGCGGCCATGGAAAAAAAGGGGTTTAGTTGGGCTTCAAGATTGGGCTCAAATGAGCCGTTGAAAAAAAAAAAGAAAAACAAATGGAAGGAGAGAAAGAATGGTCATTCTATTGGGCTATGTTGTAAAAAAAATCTGATGCGTATTTAAGCCCACTTTGGTCCTAGAGTTCTTTGTCAAAAAAAAGGCGCGTACACAAAAAAAAGCCGTACGCATTTTCAAAAAAAAGGCGCGTACAAGATGAAGAGCCGTACGCAAGTAAAAAAATTGTTTTGTGAAAGCCATAAAAAAATTGATTGCAACGGCTTAAAAAAATGGGACGACTTATAAAAATGAAAAAGCCGCAAGATTTTTTTTCGAGAATATTCATGTTTGTCTTCTCCCAACTTGTCGACGTCCATGTTTTCCGACAAGTATGGGAAAAAGGGGGAGTATATGTAGAGTCACAGGTCTTGTACTCCAGATTGCAGATTCCTCAGACCAGCCAGATATTGTTCAGACTCTACAACGGATATTCAGACTCGACGATTGATGTTCCGAGTCAATTTTCAGACAGGCACGAGTTTGCGGTCATTTTCATATGAGCATATGTTGACATCATCAGTTCGAGGTCCCCATCATTCTTGTTGTTGTTCGGCCAGAGTTTTCATGTGAGCCATAGGGACTCCAGAGCAGAGGACCATTCCCTTGAGGGCAAGGGTTTTCATGTGGTATCATAGGTACACCAGAGCAGTGCACCATACTCTGAGCCAGATGGGAGAGACCCAGTTCTCCGACGAGGAGACTTCAGGCGCAGTTCAGACTCGATGGTCAGATTCCGAGTCTTCAGTCGACTCACTCTCCAGCCCGTTCGTCCTCCTCACCTGCACGACATGAGAAGCAACGTCCTCGACTGCAGCAATGTGCGCGTTGGGTTGATATTGTCCGTAGTGTCCTGTAGCATTGAGTTGATTTTATTTCTGTTTGTTCAAGCTGAGCATTGCATGCTCCAGCTTGAGGGGGAGTGTTGGAGCATTCGTTGTATGCGCTTATTGTGTTGTAGCAGGGTAAATGGATCCTAGAGGAGATCCATTTACCCCATCCAGTGTTTTGTCCCACATCGTCCAATGGTGGGATGTGAAGGCTCTGGAGAGGCAATATAAGGAGCCCCAGACCTCCTGTATCCATTGAGAAAAAGCAATGCATAGCATGCCCCTTTGAGGACTTCTCCCGTGGTTTCATCCCGCTCATCACGGAGTAGGGTTCCACGTTAAATCCCGTATTCAATGTTGTTTATTCTTTATTTCTGATACTTGCTTCCGCGTGTTTATTTTTCTAACAGTTGTATATTCGTATTCATTTTTAATGATATGGTAACACATTTTTTATAGAGAAAATTACACAAAAATCCCTGAACTATACACCCAATTTCAATGTGATACCCGAACTTCCAAAAGTAACAATGTGGTACCAAACCTCTTGATTTGGTAACAATAAGGTACCTGGCCAACAGAAAAGGCCTAACCACGGTTAAATTAATCAATTGAAGGACGGAAAAACCCTCATTTCCGTCCCTTCGGTAGTGGCCCATCATCCCCTCACGAAGAAAACCTTTTTTTGGGCTTCTTTCTCAAAAGCTTCTGCCTACAATTTGGTCGCACAGCTCCCTTGTCCTTCCTCCTGGGTTACTCCCAGCGATCATCTCCTCTCCACGCTCCAAGCGACATTGCCTCTTTTCATATCTCCCAGATCCGATACAGCCATCGTCAGACATTAATAGCCTTCACCACTATCACCACCTCCTCCCCGTTAGTGTTGCTCCACTACGAGGAGGTCCTTTCGTTTTCGTGAATCCAAAAATGACGATGGGGTGCTCCCCGCCCCACATTGACGTGTGAGGAGGTCCATGTCCTTCCGTGAACTCAAAGGTGGTGGGGAGAGGTCCCTCTGCTTCACCACCACCAACGGAGATAAGATTGCTCCTCGTCTCACATTGATGTCGCATCGCCAACTCCCCTCTCATTCCGTGAACCTGAAGATGGTGGGACCGTGAGGAGGTTCTTTTCCTTTTGTGACGTCATGAGGAGGTCTCTCTGCTTCGCCACCACCAACGAAGATCAGACTGCTCCTCGTCCAACATTGACGTCGCGCCGCCGACTCCCCTCGTGCCATTGTTCCCCACCGCAGCTCCTGCAAAGGTTCATCATTATATATTGCCATCTCCTTCAGTCGGCTAGCCACAAGCGATGCTCACCGTTGGTTGACTGCCATCATCTACTCCCTTGTCCCACATCCCCGTCCCGTGTCATCCCCCTCCTCCCCACTATGTTCTCCTTTCTCCCTCCCCCATCTTTCTCAGCTTCATCACCTCCGGCTCCGCCCTCTCAAGAAAATTTCAGATCCCATTATCACCACACCCCATCTCCTCATGGGGAGTAGCTGGCGAGTAAGGAGAAGGGGATGTGTGGTTAAATCAGAATTGGAGGTCATTGGGGGTGGTGGGGGCTTTGGTGGAGAAACCGAAGATGGGTCCCTCTTCGTGGAGAGCACAAAGGGACAGAGAAGGGGGTATTTCCGTCCTTCATTTTATTAATTTAATGGTGGCTAGCTTTTTCCATTGGTTAGGTACCTCATTGTTACCGAATCAAGAGATTAGGTACCACATTGCTACTTTTGGAAGTTGGGTATCACATTGAAATTGGTTGTATAATTCAGGGACTTTATGTAATTTACTCTATTTTATATCCATCATTATTTGCATCCGCATCCATATTCATATTTAGAATGGATAAGAATATGAGTGTACCTATATTTGTATATGTATCCGGTTGTTTTCATCCCAAAAAATAGGCAAAGTGTATGAAGTCAAATAAAGAAGAAAATAACATAGTACGTGATGCAAATATAGAGTTGTGTATGCATTTTTGTGTAAAAGTTGACACGAAGGTGTAAGAGATGTGTTCTGTTTAATCAAAGGATAAGAGATGTGTTCTATTTAATCAAAGGATATAACTATAACCAAAGTCTAATCGGTTTGGGTGATAATAGGAAAAGGCCTGATTTTTTTTTTTTGAAAGATGGCTGATGTTTTTACAGATAACCAAATTGAAATGAGATTCCATTTATCTGATCCTTCCAGCAAGCTTTTATTAATTCCAACCAAGAATCCAGCTCAAGAAAGTTTTCATTAATTCCATCCAGAAATTTCTCTTAAGCACATTCAAAGACCAAACAACATGCAGTAACTATAAGCATACAACCGAAAAATGAGTAAAGGGGGCACCAAATGTACCTTATAATTAGAATGTTGTTGGATGTACTGCTTCTCTTTTGAGTCCATCATAGCCAAATTTGTCTGCCATTGATTCATCTGAATTTCATGCATATGCACTTCAGTTTCGAACCTATTTAGGGTTCTGCACAGCAATCACATTTTAAATCTTCAAAGAAATAGTAATGCAATGGCATGCTTCACAACGTACAACCCTAGCCAATGGTAAACCAAATTAATGATACAGATATACAATAATATTACATGAATAAGATGTGAGATTTTGAAGTATAGATATGTAGCAATAAAAAGCTGGCCAAGACATGTACGTGCTAAATACGTTTAGATTAAATCCTGTTGTGCTAAACATATGAACTTTGTTGGAAAATAAGAGACAGGGTAGGGTTTTAAAAATCTGAACTAAACTGATCGGTTCAACTGGTTAAACCAAGAACCAGAGGAACAACGGGTCACCAACCAGTTTTTAATTAGAAAAATGTAACTGGTCAAAATTTGATTGGACCGCTTGACCCAGTTGAATAAAACAACCGTTCAACCATCCATATTGTTTGAAAAAATTAGTTATTAAATAAGATGCAAATTCTTAAAAAATATTTCACACTTTAGTTACATTCTGACTCCTAGTAAAATACATATTTGGCTCTTCTCCTTCCATGTTTCCCTCGTGCAAATCCCCTCCCCTTCTTGAGTTTCCATAAAGAAGTTTCAATGAGTTCTTCCCTTTAACTTCGAGAGCATGCATGTCAACAACCCAATATTACCTCTCCCTTCCTACCTTTATCGTCCATTTCCAATAATAGCATACGATGCCTCCACATCATGAAGAATTGCCATCATCACACTATCAAAAGCAACAATTTAGAAACCTTTGTCATCAAATATTATTTTTACAATTATTAAGTGTTTAATTGTAAACTATAACTTGATGGGTATTGTGGTCGATTCACAATATAAGAGTCGAGGCCTTTTGTAACCATGCCCCTAGGACTCCACCTATATAAGAAGTCATGGGGTTCTCATTCAATTCAAGCATATATTCTGATAACAACTTGGTATCAGAGTAGTTACTGCACCAACCACCCTCCAGCTCCCCCTTCTCCATGTTAACGTTGTCGCCTTCGTTTTTCCTCCATGCTGATGTCGACATCACTACCGCCCCATCTCTTTTGTTCCCTTTTACATTGTCGTTTTTCCTCCATGCCGATGTCGACATCACTACCGCCCCATCTCTTTTGTTCCCTTTTACGTCGTCGCACCATCTACTGTCGCATAATGTTGTGGAGATGAAATAATAAATTTTCATTACTAAAAGACCCTAGGGTTCTCTTATATAGGAGAGAAACCAGTTGGGCAAATTACAAGAAGAATGCAAAAAAAGAAAATACATAAACAATATGAAAGATAAGTAATATCTCAACACTCCCCCTCAAGTTGGAACGTAGATATCGATCAGGCTCGTCTTGGAACAGCATATCTAATAAGGCCCTCTGGTTAGGGCCTTGGTAAGAATATTTATTGTCTGGTCTCCAGAGTTGACGTGAGTAGTGGTGATAAGACCCTTCTGGATCATGTCACGGGTCCATCTAAGAAACAAAAGAACACTTTCCATGTCAGTCTTTCAACAATCTAGTCAATAAAAGGTAGAGGAAAATGATCTTTCTTGGTCGCAGAGTTTAGGCACCGGTAATCTACACAAACATGCCAGGACGTAGGTAGGAATAGGCATTGGATTGGGTCGGCCCAGCCCAGCCTGAAACCCATCCCAACCCAAGCCCAATAGAGCATTGGGCCGGGCCTGGGCCTAAAATATCGGCCCAAAATTACTTTGGGTCGGGCTCGAGCTTGGCCTGGCCCAACCCGACCTGGCCCGAGGCCTGGCCCGTTCAAGAGCCCGAGGAGTGGCCCGAGACTCGGCCCAAAAGACACCTGAGAAGTAGCCCGAGACCCGACCTTTGCCCTCACCGGCTAAGTTAGGAATCATATTATCTCGCTTGTGCACGTATACCCCCCCCCCCTTCCCTACCCACATTCGCCCACTCCCAATCGCAAACCCCCTTCCCCTTCCTAACCCTAGGCGTCGACGACAAATAGGCGACCTCCCCATCTCCTTTGTGCATTCATGTAGTGTGCTCCTCCAAGGCTCTACCCTTCGTCGGCCCATTGCGTGCATACCCCCCTCCCTCCCACAGTCCCACTCCCAATCATGATCCCCCTTTTGCAGTTTTTCCCTAAGTTCCTTCCCTTAGCCCTAGGCGTCTATGCATCGTCAGTGACTTGGCAACCTCCCCGGCTCCCCCATGCAGTCGTACGCCACCGGTCCTCCCCCTCCTCAAGGCTCCATCCCTCCCACCCGCCCCCTCCACCTTGCCACTTTCGGTTGAGGCCTCTTCCAGGCTCTCATAATCAATCCCAGGTTACTAAGAAACATGGTTGTCGAAGAACAGAAATTTAAATATGTAATGGAGCTTATTTAGCCATTGTTTTTCACTAGGATTGCAAACGAATATTTAAATAATCACTAGAATGCTACTAAACCATGTTCTGGGGGGCTAGAAATCATCCATGTAGTCACATTTCTTGAAGTGGAAAGGATTGGTTGTTATCAGGATGGATTGATGACAATTAGTCACGACAAGCCCATGATATGTTATCGTAGGCCCGCAGAACATACTGAAGCTTGGGCCGGCCTGGCCCAATCTTGGCCCAAAAGAAATGGGCCGGTCTTGGGCTTGGGCCGAACAACACCAGGATTTGCGGGCCTTGGCCCAGTCCAAGGCCCGAAATATTTAAATGGGCTTGGGCTTGGGCCTGGGCCCTTCAGAGCTCGGCCCATGCCCATCCCTAGACGTAGGTATTCGGGTCGAGATCTCCTGTCCTTTCTCATTTGTAAGCATAGTGATCTCGGCTTTCTTAGAAACCACATGCAATGGGCTAACCCATTTTGAATCAAAGATGTGATAGATAAAGCATGCCTCACACCATTTCGTTATCTCTTTCATGACAACTTCCCGGAGATTAGGATTCATCATGCGTTGAAACCCACTGGACGGTTTGTTGTCATCCTCTAAGTAGATATGATGTGAACACAGGGCCGGATATATCCCCCGGAGATCTGGAATATTCCAACCAAAAGCCTTCAGGTTTTTCTTTAGAATATCTAGCAAGTGAGATTCTTGATTAACGATCAATCGCGAACTAATGATGATCGGATATTGTTCGAGCTCATCCACAAGTAAGGCAGACTTAAAATTTGTTGGAAGCGGCTTTAGCGAAGGTGGAATCAGATCTGACTTCTTGATTACTTATGAAACTATAATTACTAGGGGTAAATGTTGCATTAGTGAATTTTCTGAAAATCTGGGATCCACCGTGACTACTCTAGGTTCAGAAAGTGCGACACCGAACATATTTGCAATAATTTCCTCTTGTTCGGTCTGGAATGGATACTCTTGAAATACATGGATCAGCTCTTTAGATTCTACCTCATCTGTGGCAACGGAGCAATATTTGATCGTGCTTTCAAGATCATCTGGGAAGAGGAATTCCTCGATCTCGATTTCAATCCACAAGACATCTGTATCTCTGATTTCCTCAAGTATGTCAAGTCGGTTGCAGGAACAGGCATCCTTTTCTGTGATATGTTATTCTGATTCTTTGGTTCGGCACATATCTCTATGGTTACCTTGTTGTTGTAGGAGCGAAAGCCAATCTTTCGAGATCCCTAATCAACCGCCGCCTCGGTCGTTCGAAGGAACGATCGACCAAGTATGATCGGTGTCTGGAGTAACGGTATCGAGGAATCCATGTCCAGGACAATGAAGTCCACTGAGAATTGCATACCTTGGATCATTACGATAACGTATTACAACATTCCACGTAGTCGCTTAACGGATCTATCAGCAAATAGATTGATCATTCTCTTTGATTTGAGCAGACCAAGCTCAAATTCCTTAGCCAAGGAAGTAGGCAGGAAGTTGATCTGAAGAACCGTTATCAAGGAGAGTGCAATCAAATTTCTCATTGAATATCTCACAATGGATCAAAGGGGCTCCTTTGTCTTTCTTCTTTTGCGGGAGGTTGCTGATTGCACTGACGGTCGCCAATGTGAGGACATGCTTCTCGGCTCGGCTATGTCGGTTCTTGTGGGGCTGACACTTAGATGTACATGCCTCCTTTAGACCATTTTTTAACATTTGGCAGGTATTCCATGGCTTGCAATGAAGGCATCTCCAACATAATTTTCTTTAAAATCTCAACAGTGGAAGAATTAGACAGAGTTGTTTTCGATTTTCTCACTTTGTTATTTTTCATTGCTTCTGGAAAAGTTATATATACATTTTTGTTGGAAGAAAAGAATGAGAAGATGTTTATTCCAGAGAACCCTAGGCTCTCTTATATAGAGAAAACCTATGGGTAAATTACATAAGGTGGAATAAGGAAAATAAACATAACAGAAAAGTACATAAACTCTAGAAATATCTCTACACTTCTCCCTCAAGATGGAGCATAGATATCAATCATGCTCAGCTTGGAAGAACATTTCTGCAATGGCCCTCTGAGCAATGGCCTGGTGAAGATGTCTGCAATCTGCTCTCTTGAACTAACATGGGAAGTAGAAATCAAGACTATGCATTCCTAACAAATTCCAACCCAGAAAATATCGTAAGGTACCAAGATCCTTAGTTACAAACTAATGGCCAAGAAATGTTTTTGCCATGTTTATCCCCTGCATATCATCTCCCGTAACAAGTATATCATCAACATATACCATGATAACGACAGTACCTCTAGGAGTCTTCTAGACAAACAAAGAATGATCAGCATTTGATCTTTTGAGCCCTTCATTCCGGATTGGGTCTGAAAGCTTCTGAAACCACACTCGTGGGCTTTGTTTAAGACCATATATGACCTTGTGAAGTCTACACACCCTTTGACACTCCCCTTCAGCAACAAACCCCGAAGGTTGCTGCATGTAGACTTCTTCCTGCAGATCCCCATATAAAAAGGTATTCTTAACATCACGTTGAAACAAGGGTCAATCACGTACCACAGCGACTGAAAGAAGTACACGTAGAGTGGAACGACATGGAACCGGAGAAATATGTCCATATAATCAATGCCATAGGTCTGAGTGAATCCACGTACCAGTAGCCTTGCTTTGTAACGATCAAAGCTGCCATCCGCATGATATTTGGCAGTAAATACCCATTTACAACTGATAACAGAAGCTCCTAGGGGAGCATCAACCAAGCTCCATGTACCACAAGACCGCAGAGCGGTCATTTCCTCCTCCATAGCTAAACGCCAACAGCTATCCTTTAAGGCTTCCTGATAATTTCGTGCTATCTCCACGGTAGATAAGGCCACAACAAACCTCTGAAAATCACTAGTGACACGAAGGAATGAAACCTGTGAAGCAAGTGGATAGGATGCACACGTCCACTTCGGCTTCCTTAAGGAAATAGGTACATCTAAATCATCAGCAATGCCCGCCAGTATGTTATTATCCTGCAAGGATCCCTGCACTTGCACATTTTTAGTCCTATTGTTAGTAATATCACATGGATATACCTGGGCGTGGTGGATGAATGATGACTTCCGTGAGCAGGGACCGAACGACGAGTATAAAATCTCGGTAAATGTGGTACTGGTGGTTGTGGAGGTGGTGGTGGTAGTGGTGATGGTGGAGCAGTAGGAATTGTTACGTATGCAGAGGAGGTGGCACATAAATCTCATCATCGGTAGTAGACGAAGTCAACCTGTCCCTTGTAGGAGAAAAATACATCACAGACTCAAAGAAGGTGACATAGGTACTGACGTAAAAACTCTCGTTCACGGGATCGTAGCATCTGTAACCCTTTTGAGTACGAGAGTACCCAAGAAACACACACTTGACAACCTTAGTTGAGAGCTTGTCAAGTCTCGGGGTGAACTGATGAACGAAAGCAACTGAGCCAAAGACACGAGGAGTTAGGGAGAACAATTCCTTGTCAAGAAAGACAACTGAAAGAGGAACTTTCTCGCCCAAGATGAAGGAGGGCATATGATTCACCAGATAACACGCCCTAAGGACAGCATCACCCCAAAAAGACACAGGAGCACAACTCTGGATAAGTAAAGTCCGAGTGATATCAAGAAGATGGCGATGTTTTCTCTACTGTTTTGTTGAGATGTATAAGCACAAGTCCTTTGATGGATAATGTTGCGAGACAAGAAGAATTGTGAAAGAGCAGGAGTGCAAAACTCCAAGGCATTATCCGTACGCACAATTTTCACAGTAGAGGAAAAAACATTCTGAACTTCATTTATAAGATTTTTTATTACATCCCCTGCTTCAGATTTATTCTTCAATAAAAACATCCATGACAATATAGAGAAATCATCAACCACAACTAGGTAAAATATGTGTCCCTGGTGATTAGGGGCACGACTCGGACCCCAAATGTCAACATGCAATAGTTCGAAAGATGAGTGACTGCTTCGAGACTCACGACTAGGGAAAGTACATCTGTGATGCTTTCCCAACTGGCATACTTCACACTGAAAAGAACTCGATGAAATTTAGGGCAAGATATGACGTAGCTTCTGAAGAGGGAGGTGACCAAAGCGCAGATGCTAAGTAAAAGGAGAGATTGTTCCATTGGACTGAGATGAGACACCAACATAGGGAGTTTGGGCCAACTGATAGAGACCATCCTGCTCATGGCCACAGCCAATCACCTTGTCCATAAGAATGTCCTGAAAAATAAGAGACGATAGGTCAAAAATAGTGTGACAATGCAAATCCTTTGTAATCTGACTGATAGATAACAAGTTCATTGAAAAATCTGGAGCATGCAAGACATTTTGTAGACGCATAAAGGGTGTCAAACTGATCTCCCCATGTCCAATGATGGGGGAATGAGTCACATCTACTATTACTACCGATCACCCTGACGGAACCTCCCTGTATGATGTAAGCTTATCTTTGCCTCGACAAAGATAATGTGTTGCACCGGAGTCCATAATCCATTCTTAAACAGCAGAACTATGACCGGACGTAAAGGCATAAGCACTACCTAATGGGCTAGTTGGGGCTGACATACTGGCAGAAGCTGAAGCTGTTATCTCTTGGAGAGTCAGTAGAGGATGGAGGCATGATATCATGGAGTCTGGCGACAAGGTTCTCAAATCGTTGATCTGAAGTAGATGGCTATGAAGGCACCGTGTGCTCGGCTACACGGGTTGATGCAGGAAAGCCATGCTTAGAATAGTTTGTATCCTCCGTATGACCAGGGTGATGACAAAAGGTGCATGGCTGACGAAAGCGGCCATCTCGACCACGAGGTCCACGGCCACGGAAAGAAGAGGCTCCTCTGCCTCTTGAAGCTGCCATCGCTGAAGGAGGTGGAGTAGTAGCAATAGAAAGAATTGTGATTTTGCTAAGCCTTCTATATACTTCCTCCATTGGAGGAATAGTAGCATCCGCCAGGATCTGCGAGCGAGCCGCATCATATTCCGGGTCAAGCGCTGCTAGTAAGACGCCCACCATTGTAGCATTGTGGAACGTCTTCTGTTGCTCCAAGGTCACCGTAAGGGGAATGATGTTGTAGAGCTTCTCAAACATCCCCCGCAGGGATGTATATAACTAATGCAGAGACCGGCCATTCTGCTTGACCTTAAATATATCATGCTGAGGTTGGAGGATCTTGGTCCCAATTCTCATCTGCGAGTATGTCGCGGCAAGGATGTCCCACATTGCCTTAGCAATGGGCTGATGGAGTACATCATTAGCAATCTCCATCGTAAGTGTGCCAGAAAGCCAGACCTTGGCATACGAATCATCAGCCTCCCATGAGGCATACTTCTCTGTCGGCTCATCTTCGGTAAGGATGTGCTTCTTATCATTGGATTTTCATGAGACTCATGAATTGCATCGCCCAGAGCTCGTAATTCGTCCCATCTATCTTGACTATGGCATTGGACCTTTGAAAGCGTCGACGGAGGGCATGTCGACTTTGTTTTCTGATCTTGATGCCGGAGACAAAGAACTAGGGTTTGTAGACCAAGTAATAAATCTCACAAAAACATCCAGGGATTGAGTGCATATGTAAACTTATGCACTCAAATCCATGAGATACGAGAGAGAGAGAGAGGAGACGGTGGTGACGTCGAGTAGAGGGTGGTACGGGGCGGCCGAGGGGGGGTGGGTGGGTGGGTGGGGGCACCGGCGGCTAGATGGTGACGGGGTAGCGGGAGGGTGGCGGCACCGGTGAGATGAGGGAGAGAAGGTGGCGGCTAGGGTTTTAGGGTGGTGTCTATGATACCATATTGGAAAAAAGAATGAGAAGATGTTTATTCCAGAGAACCCTAGGCTCTCTTATATAGAGAAAGCCTATGGGTAAATTACATAAGGTGGAACAAGAAAAATAAACATAACAAAAAAGTACAAAAACTCTAGAAATATCTCTGCAATTTTCAAACGCAACATTTTTTCATTAAGGGAATCAACTTGTACATCTAGACAACTAGAAATGATACGGTCATCCAATACAGGGAAAGAAGTAAAAAGTGAAAATTCAGCCTCGTCAGCTCACACGGGAGTAGCAGATGGCATTGGCATCTCATTAGTTGCATCGGCTTCTGTTGTTGTTGCTGGTATTTTACTTTTCTTCATTTTTTAGATTTTCGTTGATTCAGAATTGGCTCCTCCAAGTGCATCATCTCCACGACTCTAGGCTAGCTCCGTTGCTGATGTAGAAGATTCGCCCAAAGAAGACTTATTTTTCCCCTTCGCAATTGTAGATGGATGTAGTTTCCTTCCACTCCTGAGATTCACAACATTAGAAAATATAAAATCAAGTGTACCTGAATCGAGGAGTGGTGGGGAACTACGAGTTACATGGTCCCTACATTTGTAGTTGTTGGGGTCGGCCTCTACATGCGTTGGTATGATTGTCTTCGCAACTGCGAGGTCATCGATCTTCTGGCCCATCTCATTCATATTTTTAATCAATTGAGGCAGGCAATGCAGAGCGGGATTTACAGGAGTTGCCTCAGATGGTTCAACAACATGAGGTTGTTGATGCTGGTAGAAATGATGCTGCTGCGGGAGGTTCTGATATTGATGCGAAGGGTATGATTGATACTGGTATCGAGGAGGGAAATTCTGATACTGGCCCACCGGTTGCTGGTGATAAAAAGGTCGATGGTACGCCGGCGGTTGGAAGTTCTGTCTCTAAGTGTAGTTCGGATGTGGTATAGACTGGTAGTGGAGTTGTTGCGGGTGTCGGTGTTGTTGGAAACTCCGCTCACCCTGATTCTGGTGGGATGGTTGGTTGGTCTGTGCTTGCCTTTGTTGTTGTCCTCAAGGGCGGAACGAAAATTGTTTGATTGCCCATACAGCATCCATTTCATGTATCTGCGGAGGTGTAGGTGGAGTAAATGGCTCGCCATAAGAAGGAACTTCTAGATGGTAAACGATCATCTAAGAGTGTTGAGGTGATTGCGAACCCTGGTCTGGAGCTTGCACGCAATAAACATGTTAGAGCGTTGGCCGTTGTGCTGGACTCCGTTGTTGTTGTGATGGGGACAGTGTCTGCTCTTTCTGCTCAGCTAAGCATCCCGATGGTTGTGCTCATAGCATGGACGGCATTGATGGTGTTGACAAGAAGCTCCAATTGTTGTGTGATTAGATTGAGCTTATCAAGGTGCTTGGTTCTTTGTTCGATCACATTGAGTTTCTCCAGATCTTGTAATCACTTTTCTATGATGTCCACCTTGGAAAGATGGTTCCCGATGATGCTCAAGTTGGAACTCTCATTTTTCATCTCTTCTTCATATTGTTCTGTCGTTATATTGACGACCTTGTGAGGAATATGTGGAGCCATCTGAAAGGTACGAGATGAGGACAATGTTGTCGATCCTTCGACCATTTCTTCAAAAAATTGCCAGGCCACATCCTCATCTTTATTGAAATGGGAACCTCAACAGGCGGCATCCACAAGCTGTTGGCTCTCCTAAAGTAATCCCCCAAAGAAGTTCTGCACTAGGCATTGCTAGATCATGATGGGAGCATTTCTCTTGGAGATTTCTGAATTGTTCCCATTCTCATGGAAAGGCTCATGGAACAGCTGTGAGAAGTTGGAAATGAGAGTTGTCGTTTGATTGAGTCGACCCAAGGGATAGTACTTATGAAGAAATGCAGATTTCAACTCTTCCCAGGTCGTGACTACTTTTCCTAAATGATTAATCCAGTAGAGAGCCTTGCCTGGAAAACTAAAAGAGAAAGCAGTCATCTTTAACACCTCAAGTGGTATGTTTGGATAGTGCATGGTACCGCAAATATGGTTGAATTGCTGCAGATGAATGTACAGTTCCTCCTTTGTGTTTCCATGGAAGGTCGGCGAGAGAGGTAGTTGTGATGGCTTCAACTCAAACGATCATGTATCTGTGGAATGTGGATCCAGTCTGTGACCTCCCTGCTCTAGGGTTTTAGGTCTCTCTGAGTGTCAATTTGTGCTCGACCTCTCTCTCCTCGTCCTCTCCACCATGATTTCCTCTTGCGGCTCCTCATGATCCTTCATTGGCACCTCCATTTGCACATCTCCCATTGGCACCTCCTGGTTGTTCACCACCATGCTCACCTCCATGTTCACCGCCTTGATTTTCATGTTCCCTCCTCATTTCCATGAGCATTTCTTGGAAAGCACCCAGGACATTGGCCTGAAGGGTTAACCGTTGATGTATGATCTGAAATGATGAAAGCATTTGGGAGTTAACCTCAATCTGATCAACACCTTGACTGATCCTTGGCCCTTTCTCTGTCATTGAGGAAGCATCTCTAAATCGGTGTTGCTATCTAACTCCAGTGCAGGCTTGTGATCTGCATCATGAAACGAGCCCTGATCAGTCTGTAGAAATGGAGTCTGAAAAGAGATTTCGAGCTTAGAGTCAAGATCGAACAGTGGATTTATCGGTGAAATATGAATAGTGGAAGAGGATTCAGGAAGAGAGTTATCCTAAACCCTAGGTGGACTGAAGATCTGGGAGCTCAGAACGAGGTTCATAAAAGCCGAACACAACTCTCTGAGATTTCCTCAGCAAAACGATGATGTCGGCAATAATGAAGTCGATATAGGTGTTCGCAGAGTTCGAACAAAACCCTCCAAGATGTGCCATCGTAATGGCAAAAGATGTGAGATGATGGTGGAATAAGAGAAGAGATATAAAAAGAAGAATTCAAGAGGAATTGAGAAGAGAAGGCTCAAAAGCGAGCGAGATGAAAGAGAAGGGGTAGGAGAGAAGTAGTGATGGAAGGGCGCAAAGTACGTGAAATTTTTTTGATCTTGACCTATTATGATTTGATCCAAACAAACCTCACAACAAGGGTTGATTCACCAACTCAATACAATGAAGCCGTAGAGTTCAATAATTATCTTTTCAATTTTGTTAGTGATTTTCAGGCAGTTATCTTTTCACATGTCCTTAAAGGACTATCCCTAAGGAGTGTATGTACTGCCGGAAAAGTACATCGTACTTATTCCACCTACTTTGTAACAAGTGATATGCGCACTTAGAGTTCCTTGATCTCGTGCCAGCGGGATTACTCATCTAAAGAAATAGAGAGGAAAGCCGATATGCGAAACCACTACCTCCCTCACAAGTGAGTACTCAGATGCAGGACGATGAGATAAACGCTCTCGTGAGGCCGTAGTCTATGCTCAATACTTCAGACCAAGTCGGATGTTCCACATAAGGCGGGAACACCATCGTCGATAAGGCCCTACTCGCCTACATATGATACAAGCGCCATTACTTCGTCGTCCCAGGTGATTATCAAGGCACCACATATTAGGATTTGGCTCTTATTCTTAGGGGTTGTATCTCACTTTATATGGAAGATACATGAAATCAATGAGGACGTTATGAACCCAAGACAGTAAAGTTTGTTACGGATTTTAAAATTAGGTCAAGTTTTCTTTAGCATGCCATTTTTTAGTTTTTTTTTTTGGATTTTCAGTTGTTTTGAGTATTTTTATGCAAAGGCATAACAATTTCTTGATTTCCTATCTTTTTCCTAAGTGATCAAAAACATGGGAAGGAACGGAAAAGCAATGCAAGTTAACATGATGCTACAAAACTCATTATCGTGTCGTATGATGTATGCTCATTAAGAAGATTCATCTTGCTTCCCAACACTCTCCATGCGGATGCTAGAAATAATTGAAATATCACTAAATGCATGCAATAGTGTGAAATCGTCCTAGAACATGAATTGCTATTACGTGAAGCACCAGATTAATTCGAATATATGTCCAAGCGAAGTGACTATAGGAACATGCAATATATTAAGCTTTGTACCTAGATTACTCGATCAAGCAATCCTAATATCTAGGAGCTCATTCACATAAAACAAAGAAAAGAAAGGCGGAAACACACAAATCACGAGAAACAAAACAAAGCTAAAAATAGGGAAAGTAAAGAAAAGCGAAGAAAACCGTCAAAATCGGTGAGGTCCTCCAAGTGCACTGATACTTGGTGAAACAGACCTCGAATAGTCTAAGTGTCCAACATACTTGTTTTATTACAAGTTTAAGTAAATCTCTCACTCACACAAATAGAAAATAAAATAACTACTAAGCAAAATTTGCTCCTCCACACTATGCTCTTTCTCTTTTGGTGCTCTCTCCTACAGGTCAAGGAAGAATGACCTACACCGCCTCTCGTGGGGTACGAAGGCGATCCGAAGACAGCCTCCCTCGATAAACGATCCCTCACGACAAAGGAAATAATGGACAATGTCAAAAACAATTATGAAACAAATGTAAGCAAAGTAATGTAGAAAGGTATATAAATAAACAAGCAAGCAAGCAAACCTAATGTGCCTAAGGCAGCTAATCTACTCGACCGTTACTCCCCATCAACAACGCAAATTGATGGTACGGAATAATTGAGCGAGCGAGAGATCCTAGTGTCAAGTCATGTAGGGCATGTAGTGTACAATAAGTCAAATTCGCCAATCGTTGTATCGACACCTCTCACAGCTCTTGCATGTCAATCGACCAAATACATCATCAATAATCAAAACCACAAATGCGTATGTAAAAGAAGATCATGCAAGTGTGTGAGTTATGAAAATTATTTAACTCTGCATGAAATGTGTATAAGGCAAGCAGGTACATTGTTGTCTACGGGAGCAAACGGGGATAATTCACAAAAATGAAACCCGACTGAAAGAATCAAGCACAAAACTATCGGTTTTGCAGCCTAATTAGGATTTTATGTATTTTTATGGGTTTTAAAAAATTTTTTAAATTGAATTTTTATATTTTTATGGATTTTAATTTTGTAAAATTTTAATTAATAAAATATAATAATAAATATACAATAATAAAATAGATATATGTGAGAGATATATAGAGATATAAAGCAGAGTCTTTTATATTTTTAAAATGTAGCAAATAAAGTCAAAATATACAAAATAAAATATTTTTGGATTTTTATATTTTTTCTTTGTTTAGGGTATTAATTGAGGGTATTTTTAAGTAAATTATGGATTTTTAAGAAATAAAATATACAAAATAAAACAAACATAAAATATAGGAACTTCAAATAAGCCTAAAAATATCTATCAAATCAAAAAGGGCCCAAAATGATTTTCCTCTATAGAGATAAAAAAAGAAAAATTCAAGCTTGAGAAAATATTTTTTTGATTTTTCTACATTTTTTATGATTTTTATAGATTTTCTGTCTTTTGTAATTTTTAAGCTTTCTACGTTGTATTTTTTATGAATTTTAGATATGTGATAATAGATAGCAAAATACATATATCCTGATTTTTTGTAATTTTTAGAGCTATATTTTAATTTTTATGATTTTTCAAAGTCAAAACAATAAAATATAACTAGTTTTGCCATTTTTAATTAGGAAAATAATAATAAATACCTTAATAAAAATATATAAGATACAATATTATATAATGTATTTAAATTAAATTTTCTAAGATTTTTGGAGTTAATTAGGCAATTAATACAACTAAAACAAAAGTAAACAATTAACTAAAAAGCATAGGGACTATTCTGCAATTACAGAAACCTTAAGCATTCATTTTTAGCTAAGCAAAGTGTAGAATCTTAACAAATTAGCAAAGTACAGTTGAATTGGTTACAGTTGAGTTTGGTTACAACCGAGATTGGTTACAGTTGAGCTTGAGGCAGAAATCATCAATCATCAATAATCATCAATCCTCGACATTTAATAAGAATTTAGATCTACTACTAATAGGAAAAGCTAGTTGATGTATTGGGAACTTAGTTAGAACGCATTATACCCTACTGCATGCCTACGGAGGCACCCCAACCCTAAGGTTTTCTTCACACCTTAGAGTCATAGTGTGAGGCCACATTCAGAGAGACTATCCACTAGACTTGAGAAATTAGACAGAAATAAAGATCGGATTAGAGACTCGTCATCCTCAATACCAAATCCATCCACATGATCATCAAATAATAAAATGATAATAACCTACTTATGGGTCATTAATTAAAAATGAAAATGTTATATATGGTAAGTGATAGGTGATCAGGGGATTTACATTCATAACAGCTTGAAATCTTTTTTTATACAAGTAGCTTGTTAAATTTAAATTACAATACTTATCTACTTGCTTTCTTTGAAACCACTAAAATATATGTTCTTTTTTTATATGTTGGATTGCATTCAAAAATTATTGATAATTCTTTTATCCCTTGCATGTGTGGCAGGAAAAGTGCCTGCATCGTAGTAGATTGATTGATGATCCCGAGCCTTCGTTATTACACTCATCAGTACATATGTTTTTGTTTTTGTACAGATAATATTGTTATAAAATATGAAGAATGCGGAAGCGATTGATAAACAGAGCATAAACAAGAAAGATAGAACATGAAACACCATGATTTAACGTGGAACCCTACTCCGTGAGGAGCGGGATGAAACCACGGGAGAATCCCTCAAAAGGGCATATGCTTCATTGCTTTTTCTCAATGGATACAGGAGGTCTGGGGCTCCTTATATAGCCTCTCCAAAGCCTCCAAGTCCCACCACTAGACGATGTGGGACTAAACACTGGATGGGGTTAAATGGATCTTCTCCAGGATCCATTTACCCTGCTACAACACAATAGGCGCATACAACTTATACTCTAACACTCCTCCTCAAGCTGGAGCATGCAATGCTCAGCTTGGACAGACAGAAAAATACTCAACGCTACAGGACACTACGGACAATATCAACCCAACGCGCATATTGCTGCAGTCGAGGACGTTGCTTCTCATGCCGTGTAGGTTAGGAGGACGAACGGGCTGGAGTGTGAGTCAACTGAAGACCCGGAATCTGATCATCGAGTCTGAAACTGCGCCTGAAGTCTCCTCGTCGGAGAATTGGGTCTCTCCCATCTGGCACAGAGAATGGTGCACTGCTCTGATGTACCTATGATACCACATGAAAACCCTTACCAACATGGCATAGGAATTGGTCCTCTACTCTGGAGTCCCTGTGGCTCACATGAAAACTCTGGCCGAACAATAAGAAGAAGAATGATGGGGACCATGAACAAATGATGGCAACATATGCTCATCTGAAAATGACCGCAATCATATGCGTGTCTGAAACTGGACTCGGAATCAATCGTCGAGTCTGAACAGTTGATCATCTGTAGAGTCTGGAAAAATATGGCTGGTCAGGAGACTGGCATCTGAATCTGGATCTGGATCAAGACCTGTAACTCTACATATATACTCCCCCTTTCTCCCATACTTGTCGAAAAACAGAGAAATCGACAAAGTTGGGAGAAGACAAGATAATATGGGGAGAAAAGAGAATATCAATAAGCCGTTCACAAACTTGTCGTCTTTTCATAAAAAAATTTCTTATGTACGGCTCTTTCTTGTATGTGCCTTTTTCTCAATATCTTTTTCTTTTTCTTTTTCTTTTCTTTTTTTTCAAAATACTTACGTACGGCTTTTTCAAATGTACGCGCCTTTTTGCATTTTTTTTTAAAATGCGGACGACTTTTTTTTTGTATACGCGTCTTTTTCGGAAAATAATCCCTTTTTTAAACATTTTTTTGAACTTTAGCGTACGGCTTTTTACTATATGTACGCGCCTTTTTTTCGAGAATTCATTCATTTTTTTTGCTATTTTTTTGGAAACCTTCGGCCCACTTGAGCCTACAACACAGCAAAATTTTTTTATTCCGAAACGGAATGTGCGCCCCCCCTTTTTATTTCGGGGTCCCTGCGAACCCTGATCAATCACGCTCCCCTGGGGTTTTCTGAAAGGTTGCCGCCGCCAAGAGGGCACGCGTGATCTGGAGAGGAGCGGTCAGCTGGCCACTACTGGATGTCATGCTCGACCGCCTAGATGGAGGTGGCTCTTCATCACCGTGGTGTGGCGTGGCTTGAACTGGGCGACATCGCCGCTTGCGCGCGCGGAGAGGGAGATGACCTGGAGGGTCGTGGGTCATCGGGGTTCACTGGGGGGGACGTCGTCATGTCTGGAGCGCGGTCAATCGGCGGTGAGACTGCCGCCTGAAGTTTGCGCCACCACCACGAGCATGAAGAGGAGAATCTGGAATCTGCTAGGGCTCGCGCCTGGCTCGCGTGTGCCACGCAAGGGCGCGCGAGGGGTCCGCGCCTGGGAACCCGCGTACGTGAGGAGGAGAGGCGGCTTCATCGCCTTACGTCTGGGGATGCAGCTCGCCGCGGGCTAAGATCGCGCCTCTGTGTAGGTCGAGATGATCGCATCTCGGCTAGGGTTTCTACTTGAGAAGATGCCCCGTGAAGAAGATGCCCTGTGATCTGGAGCCACCGTGAATAAGGGTTCCGGAGATTGAACCATGAGAACCGAATATCGAATATTGATGACGATTTTGATATTCAGAAATAGATGATCTTCTTGCAGAAATTAGGGTTTCAAACTAGAAACCCTAGATTTTGACTTGAACAAATCCGAACACATTATTCTTCAAGAACATAAGAACTTCACACACGAATCTCGAAAAATAAAAACTTGAAATCCTCGAAATTCAACCCGCTCTGATACCATGTTATAAAATATAAAGAATTCGGAAGCGATTGATAAACATAGCATAAACAAGAAAGATAGAACATGGAACACCATGATTTAACGTAGAACCCTACTCCGTGAGGAGCGGGATGAAACCACGGGAGAAGCCCTCAAAAGGGCATATACTTCATTGCTTTTTCTCAATGGATACAGGAGGTCTGGGCTCCTTATATAGCCTCTCCAGAGCCTCCAAGTCCCACCACTAGACAATGTGGGACTAAACACTGGATGGGGGTAAATGGATCTTCTCCAGGATCCATTTACCCTGCTACAACACAATAGGCGCATACAACTTATACTCTAACAAATATAAATGCCTTCTTTCTCTTCTATATTTTGGGATACATGTATATTTTGCAGTTTTTTTATATGTAATTGTAAATGGAAATTAATGCAATGTGATTTGATGACACTCTTGTTAGCTCTATAGTTATTTACATCATTCTGAATGTCATTTTAAAGTGCAAAAAAAATTCCCAAAATTTCGGCAACATAATACGATCCATTGTGAATATAATACTGGTGATGTGTAAACGAGTAACCCAGATCCACGAGGCGGGATGTCACAACTAGTGGCTCCAATATTCAAATAGACTTAATGTATGTATGTAGTATTATAAGGGGTAGGGGCAAATATCAAATGCATCCTTACATTTCTTGCCTATTTTTCGTGCATCTTTCCTTTCCCTATACATGTAAGTGATCAATCCTTGCATATGTATATTTTTATTATCTCCCTTAATGTTTATTGCTCACATATCTTTGTAGAGTTAAGGTGTGTATTTTTTACGATTAAGTCTCTTTTATTTATGTTTCCTTCCTAGCTAGCATACATAAATTAGTTTCTAATTATGGATTTTTATTACTTGTTTAGTTTAGGTTATGAATAATGCATGCGTAAGTTTCATTAAAATACTTTCAATCTTCTAAGTACATAGTTCTCACGTAATATTTAATCATAAGTTGGCCCAATCGTTAATGTATTAACATGATGAGAACATGTCTAATCAATGACCAACATTAAGTCTCACATTGCAATGAATCTCATGTACAAGGAGTCAAGGACACCGCAAAGGACATGTGGAACGAAATAGCACATACAATCTCAGCAAACTACCAAGTCATGTCTCACCAACATCTACATGCAAATTTGGCCCGCATCTCAGAAAGTGTTCAATCTTGGAGAATACTATCGATACCTCAACGACCTCGACGAGACATTGCCATCTTTCAGCTAGCATGTTGTCCCAAACATGGGACAAAAAAATGAGTAGCAAGTCTACAAATTTCTTACCAACCATCATCCTTACTATTAGACCGTGAAAGAGTAGTTCCTTCCACATGACACGCTACCATCAATCAAGGTCATCTTTGGTTGCCTACAACAGCTTGAGACTTCTAGTGATCCCCCCAATATATAATGGGGCGTTTTAAAAAAAGTAACCTCCGACTCATGCTCAGCTCCGCCTCATTTCCTCTCTGACCGAGTGTTTTTCTCAGCGAACCCTACCTATTGTTATCTCGCGTGCCTTTGGTGACCTTTCCTGCTCCTCTTCCTGTCGTATTGTGTTAAAAGCCTACAAAAGGTGAAAGAAAGAGACTAACTCTAACTTATAATATCTACGAGGTCTCATCATCTGTTGTCTTTACGAAACAAACTTAAATCAACCATAATTCTTAAAAAAATTGACTTGATAATGCTTAAAGGTATCCTGATTTCCATAGAGGAGTCAAAAAAAGGCCTCGATATGACCACGTGTCCTAGCTAGAATACTGAAATGGGAAAGGGATTAAATAGAAAACGAGTTTAAGAGAGGGAATCAAGGTTTAAGTTCAACCTCGGAAGTAGTGTCAAGCTTGTAAAACAAGTCCGAGAACTCTCAAGCATGGTATTAAAAGGCGCGCCTCGAGGCGGTCGAGGCGTACGCCTCGAGGCGAGGCGGGCATTTTTAGCCTCGAGGCGTGCGCCTCGGCCTTGTCCAGTGAGGCGTGCGCCTCGACTGGCTGAGGCGTAGCCTCGAGGCGTTCCGCCTCGAGGTGGTCGAGGCGTTTTCCGAGGCGTTTTTGTTTTTTTTGAAGATTTCTTGTATGATTTTGATAGTTACATGGTGGTTTGAGAATCTTATAAATATATACTTGTTTAGGATAATGATTATACAAGTTAAATGCCTAAATCTGATGTTTCTTTCGTACTCATAAATCCACATTTACTATTAATTATGTGTAACTATTTCAGCAAACTACTTCATATTTACTATTAATTATATCTAACTATTAATTTATGCAAAATGTATGCTTAAATTTGATCTCTTTCATATTCATATGCTTGAATTTGACATATTTCATATTCATATTTACCATTAACATGCCAAATTATTTTAGTGAACGCTTACTATTACATCCTTAAACATATAAAAATGTGTATACGAATTCGAATCAGCGAGACCCCCGTTCTGGTAGGGTATGGTGCAACAGGGGGGATGCATACAACCGTTCTTCACCTGGGTATAGTAGAACATATAGTTAGGATTCAAATCATATGATTCATATCAACACCTTCGATATTTATAATGACAACTATAGCCAATCCCTTTTAGATAATTTTTTAGTGATAGTTATAAGTTATAACCAATGATTTTCGTTTGATTAGGTAGAAATTTAGAAAGGTTTATGGCATTGAGTCATTGATATATCCTTTTTTCATGTTCTTATCTTCATAATATCATCATATATTACATTGTTATATACTATATGTTTGTCAGATTATATTATTTCTTCAATAAATATATGTATTATATATTTTATATTTACTTTTCTATACAAAACTGAGGCTTACGCCTCGACCGCCTCGAGGCTACGCCTCGCCTCGCTTCCAGGGAAAACGCCTCGTTCCGCCTTTCGTTTTTTCAAACCTTGCTCTCAAGTCTCAAATATGGGGTGTTGGGAATATACAACATGTATCAGAGAAAGAGGGGAACAAGGGGAAGTAGCAGTGGGGGTCAGACGCTGGAGTTCTCAAATCTGCTCAGCCATGACCGCTATGCAATGATTCACTTGACTTTCTTGTGCATTCCCCTCTTTGATCTGAGGTGGTTGTTCACGGGAGGTGACAAGCACACTACTAAATCGGGATGCCAATGATGGTATGTCAAACAAATCCCACCCCCGAAGGTCGACTCTGATTACATTGTCTAAGAGGACTAGATTATGGGGACGAAGAATGTGAATGATGTATACATAGTTGTCTCGTACAATTAGAGAGAACGGCTTCTCCTTTCAACTAGATTTAAGCCAACGTTAAAGCCAAAGAAGAATGAGAACCGCTAATAAGAACTCATTTCCTGATAATTAAGTCGGGTCAAAATTTTATTAAAAATAAAACGCGTATTTTCGTGATTTCAAAAAGAAGCAAGTAGTTAGAGTTTGATATTTAAATTTAACAAGCTACTTACATAGAAATTTGTTTCAAGCTACTTGCATAGAGTTAGATGACGGTGGTGGTGGTGGTGGTGGTGGTGATTGAGATGTTGGTGGTGTCATGAACACAGTATCAGGGGATATGGATGGTGGCTGCATGTTCCCAGAGTCTGAGAAATACATGATGGACTCAAAGAATGTAACATCTGCACTGATCATATACCGCCGACGCAGAGGGTCAAAACACTTGTACCCCTTTTGAGTTCTGGAGTACCCCACAAAGACACACTTGATAGCCCTAGGGGAGAGCTTATCCAAACCAGGCGACAACTGATGGACAAATGCGACAGACCCAAACACACGAGGGGTAAGAGTGAACAGATCCTTGTCAGGATAAATAAGTGAGAAGGGAATCTGTTCATTCAAGACGGACGAGGGCATACGGTTTATAAGATAACATGCAGTAAGAACTGCATCACCCCAGTAGGAATACGGAACATGACTCTGAATGAGAAGAGACCTTGTGACATCAAGAAGGTGACGGTGTTTTCTTTCTGCAACCCCATTTTGTTGAGACGTATGGGCACAGGAAGTTTGGTGAACAATTCCTTTAGAATTGTAGTAGTTTGCGAGATTATTGGTGCACAATTCTAAAGCATTGTCACTTCTCAAAAATTTGACAGTGGTGGAAAAAACATTCTGAATTTCATTTAGAAAGTGAATAATAATATTTCCAGCTTCAGACTTATTTTTCATTAAAAAAAACCCATGATGCTCTAGAGAAATCATCCACAAAAACAATGTAATACCTGTGTCCCTGATGATCGGGAACACGACTTGGACCCCAGACATCAACATGAAACAACTCAAATTTGGAGTTACTACTCCGACCTTGACTATTGGGAAACGACGACCTGTGATGTTTTCCCAACTGACACGCCTCACACTTGATAGATGCGTGAGGAAGACTATAAGGTAAGACATGACACAACTTCTGAAGCGGTAGGTGACCTAGGCGCAGATGCCACAGGAGAGGAGATGCTTGTCCAACGGGAGAAGAGGTGATTCCAGCAAACGGGGTTTGGTTCAGACGATAGAGGCCTCCTTGCTCATAGCCATGACCAATCACGTTGCCCGTACGGATGTCCTGAAAAATCAAAGAAGATGAATCAAAAATAGCTCGACATTGGAGATCCTTCGTAATCTGACTGATTGACAATAGATTCATAGAGAATTGCGGTGCATGTAAAACATTCTTGAGCTGCATAGATGATGTCAATCTAATCTCCCCCTGACCCATGATGGGGGAGTGAGTGCCATCGGCAATCACTACTGTCCGTCCTGGAGGAATCTGAGTATATCCTGAAAGTAGACTCTGGTCGCCACATAGATGATGTGTAGCGCCTGAGTCCATGATCCATGGCAATGTATCCAATCTACTACTATGTAGTGCAAGTATACTACCTGAAGTACTCGTAGATGCAGAAGCAGCAACATCCGTATGACTCTCTGTCGTCGGTGCTGGGCCAGATGGTGGTATAATGCCCCTGAGGCGGGCAACCAGATCATCAAAGCGCTGGTCCAGTGAAGCAGGAGAAGGAGGCTCTATCTGCTCAGCAGCTCGTGCAGATGCAGGAAATCCATGCTTTGAGTAGCATGTATCCTCAGTATGGCCGATTCTGTGACAATATGAGCATGTTGGCCTAGTGCGGCCACCCCTTCCACGGGGAATACGTCCACGGCCCTGGTAATGAGAGCCACGGCCCCTGTTGGCTGCCATGGCTGAGGGATTCTGACTAGTGGCTGCAGAGGGTACAGTAATCCTACTCAACCTATGAAAAGCCTCCTCCATGGGAGGAATAGTTGAGTCCGCCAGAATCTGTGAACGTGCAGCCTCATACTCTGGATCCAGTGCTGCGAGAAACACGCCCACCATTGTTGCATTCCTGTATGATTTCTGCTGCTCGGGTGTGGCGGCAAGAGGCATGAAGCTGTGAAGCTTCTCAAACATTCCCCTCAAAGATGTATAGAGGGAATGTAACGGGCGTCCATTCTGCTTTATGGTGAATATATCATGCTGTAGTTGCAGAATCTTCGTCTCATTCTTTGCCTGAGAATAAGTCGCAGCAAGGATGTCCCACATGTCTTTGGCTGTGGGTTGATGGAGAATATCATTGGCGATTTCAATAGCCAATGTACCAGACAGCCACACCTTGGCATATGCGTCGTCTGCCTCCCATGAGGCATGAACTCCAGTCTTCTCTGCAGGCTCGGGCTCTGTGAGAATATGTTTCTTGCCCGTAGACTTCATCATACTCATGAACTGCATTGCCCACAGTTCATAGTTCGTACCATCCATCTTGACAATGGGCGCTGGACCACGAAATGCGCCCATGGACGGGATATCTGCCTTGCTTTCTGACATACTGGATACGGAAGACTGGAGCGAACTGCAATGGATAATACTCGTCTACAAAGACATAGACGGGATTAGTTGCATGTGTAGACTTCAAGCAACTAATCCCATGTTGATTATCTGGGGCTTAGGGTTGAAAAACGTGTACACGCACGCTAGCTACCAGACTTGACGCACTGGATGTGCGTCAATGCGCGGCTGGATGTGCGCCTGGAGTGTGCGCCTATGTGCGCCGATGTGCGCCTGTGTGCGCTGATGTGCACTGATGTGCACAGATGCGCGTTGATGCGCCTGGTGCGCTGATGCGCCTGGTGCACTTATGCGCGCCGATGTGCGCCTATGGGCGTTGATGTGCGTGGTGCGCGCCGATGCGCCTGGATCGGAGAGGACGCTGGAGATCCCGCCGCAGATCCACCTTGGTGCGCCTGAGAAGGCGCTGGAGATGTGCGCCTGGGGAAGGGGCGGCGCCGATCTGCGGAGAGAAGAGGAGAGAGAGAGAGAGAGGCCGGCGGGTAGGGTTAGGGTTATGGTTCCAGGAACTCCGGTCTAGGACCGTCGCTCTGATACCATGTTGGGAAACGCGAATGAGTTATTCTATTCCTCAGCCCTAGGCTCTCTTATATAGGAGAGTAGCCTATGGGTAAATTACACAAGAAGACTAACAAGAAAATAAAATAACAAAGAGATACAAAGTAGTCTGTGCGTCAACATATACGTCAACAGTTCTCTATGTGAATCTCCTGTTGCACGTCACCACTTAACTATTCATATATGATATTTTCATTAACTTTACATAGACGATATTTTCATTTATGGATTATATGATTCAAATATAGGTTATCGGCTTTTGAAACACATAACTTATGTTGATGGATCTTGGGATTGTAGATGATGAATCTCTTATCTAATCTTTGTCTATATCAAATTCTCAATCCAACCGGATAGCATTTGGTCTTGGTCTGAGTGTGACCTCACACTATAACTCTAAGAAGTGAAGAATATCTTAGAGTTGGGGTACCTCTGTAGGCATGCGGTGGAGTAATGCATCCTAACAAAGTTCACAACACGTCCACTAGCTTTTCTAGACATCTATAGTAGTAATTCTAAGATTTGATTAAATATCGATGATGGATGATTTCTGTACCAAGCTCAGCTGTAGCCAAACTCAACTATAAACCACTCTCAATTGCAACTCATCGCCGGGATCTACTGGCGGAACAGTGGCCACTTCTAAGAAACTCTTCCGTCTTGCGCTCACAGTGGAAGGCTGTCCAGGAGAGGGCTAGGCACACTCCCAAACTACACCTCCGAGACGGGTGTGGGAAAAACTTTCCGGAATGAGTCACTCCAAAAAATCGACCCGACTGGTACTGGCAAAAAGAGCTCGAAAAAAATAAAAACCAAGGGTCCTCCGTCCTAGATACCCTACTCAAACAACGCCAACGGAATTGGTCAAAAACTAGGATGCCAATGAATTGTAAAAACACTACGAGCTCGTGTAAAAATCGTAAAAAGGACTGAGATCCTAGACCCCGTGCTCTAGGCGGTCGCTGCCCTAAGAGGACTTCCTATCTCCCATTTAGCAGAGGGTCATCGCACCCTCACACAGTTAGGTGTAAGAGTCACCATGATCGGCACAAATATCTATCATTATTGATTATCAATTTAGATCCTAACTTGTGTCATATGAACTAGTCCTAAAGCAAGCCGTATATCCAAATCAGGCAATATGAATCTAAGTATTATCAAAGCATATTAAACTTCTAATATGTCAGTAATACCACATATATGTAAGTGACCCCTCTTTAAGAACTAACGTAATTAATGCAATAGAAGTTTTGGAAGTCCATCTTAACCAGACATTCCATGTTTAATATGTTATACAGGAACGATGGCTTCCAAATGTTAGTACTCATTAAAATATTACTCATAAAAATGAAGATTCTTCACCTCCTCAAAAGGTCCTTATTTCTTGTGTCTTAAGGAGACTACAGAGGTGGGATGTGTAATTTCTATGATAGCCCCTTCAGTCCATAAACAAAGCTAGTATGGGCAACATGCCGTAATCCATATTCCTTGAAATAACAATATATCTAGTTGTTCCCTTCTTATAGTAAATCAAAAGTGTCGACATTGTAAAAATATGAATTTACAGTTCCCATGTCAAGACTTCTACAGTAACTATTTGGTAGATGAAAACGTTGAATAGATAATACATATAAACAAATCTTTAAGAATGATGCACTTCTTTCCTTTTTCAAAAGAAGTTATGCCTCGGATCTCGTGACTAAAGTATGTGTAGAGGGAAAAGACTTGATTACATCAAAAGAGGCCCTAGGGTTCGCTCATATAGGAGAGGAATCTATTGGGCAAATTACAATAAGAGAACAAAAGAAATAGAAAATGAGAAACAATAATAAAAATAACTAATATCTCAACATTCCCCCTCAAGCTGGATCGTAGATATCAATCAGACTCAGCTTGGATTAACACCTCTGATATGGTCCTCTAGTTAGGGTCATTGTAAATACATTTGTTGTACGGTCTCCATAGCTAGCATGTGTAAGGCGATAAGACCCTTTTGTATCATGTCATGAGTGTAGTCACAGTCCACCTCTATGCGCTTCGTCCTCTCATGAAAGGCTGGGTTGTTGACAATGAAAAGAGCGGCATGATTGTCCCATTGGAGGTGCATGGGAAGAGGCACCTCTATAGTCAGGTCAGTCAGAACAGATCTGGCCCACATCATCTCTGTGCTAGCTTGTGCCATGGCCTTGTATTCTGACTCAACAGTCGATCTGGCGACCACGGTCTGCTTCTTGCTCTTCCATGAGACCAAGAAATTCCATATAAACACGGCAAAGCCTGATGTAGACTTTCTATCCTTTGGACACCAAGCATAATTTGCATCTGCACATGTCGTAACTGAGAGAGACGTGCCTCTGCTGAAAAGAATTCTCGTACTAGGTGAAGCCTTCAGCTATCTCAGGATCATATGTACTACATCCATATGTACCTGTCTAGGCTGCTCCATAAATTGACTCACTTTGCTCACGGCAAAGGATATGTCGGGCATGTAATAGTCACATATAGTAGCTTGCCAACAAGCTCTCTATACCTCCTCTTGTCCACCTCCTGAGTATCATCATCATAGAGCTTCATGCTCGGGACAATAGGAGTAGTGGCAGATCTGCAATCTGTCATGCCTGTATCTAAAAGAAAAAATGTAGTGTACTTCCTCTGGGTCATCGCAAGACCACGCTGGTTTCTGGCAAACTCCAGACCAAGAAAGTAACGTAGATGTCCAAGGTCATTGGTCACAAACTACTGACCTAGGAAGTCCTTAGCATCTTGAATGCTCTGTTCGTCGTCCCCTGTAACAATAATGTCATCAACGTAAACAAGAATAATAATAATACCTCTCTGGGTCCTCTACACAAACAAGGAGTGATCAGCAATCGATCTCACAAACCCATGATGTTCTATCAAATCAGAGAGCTACTGAAATCATGCTCTTGGAATCTACTTAAGGCCATAGATAGCCTTGTGAAACCTGTGAACCTTCTGACACTCCCCCTCAGCAACAAACCCAGGTGGTTGCTGCATGTAGACCTCCTCCTGTAGATCACCATAGAGGAAGGCATTCTTCACATCAAGCTGATAAAGTGGTCAATCACGTGTTATAGCAACAAAAAGTAGAATACGCATAGTACAATGTCTGGCAACTGGAGAGAAAGTATCCTTGTAGTCCACCCCATGTGTCTGGGTGAACCCACGTGCCACAAGTCTTGCCCTATAGCGGTCCACGTTTCCATCCGCACGGTGTTTCATAGTGAACACCCATTTGCATCCCACAATAGATGCATCAGTCAGAGCAGAAACAAGACTCCACGTACCACGTGACTGTAGCGTAGCCATCTCCTCCTCCATGGTTAACCTGCAATGATTGTCCTTTACAGCCTCCAGATATGTTTGTAGTATCTCCACGGCTAATAGTATCAAGGTAAATCTCGTGAAATCCTCTGACAGCTTGCACAAAGAAACTTATGATGCAAGAGGATAAGTAGCACACTTACGTCTAGGCTTGCGCAAAGCAATCGGCACATCAAAATCATATGCTAGGTCTGTAACATGTGGGTTCCCTTCTTGAGAGGGAACCTACTCATCCTGTATGGTATCCTGCTGCACAGAAAACTCAGTAGTGCCGTCAGTAGAAACAATGTGCTCATTACATACCTGAGGCGTGCCGGATGACGGGCAAGACCTGTGAGCAAGGGGAACTGAGTGAGACATGCAAGTAAAAACACGTGGCAAAAACTGAGTCGTAGTGGAAGGTGGGCCACAGTAGCAGGTGGTTGTGGTGGTGGTGGTGGTGATGGTATCTGAGGAGGTAGTGGTAGAGCAGAGTAAAGGGAGGTGAAGGAACGACAATAGGAGGTGGAGGCATGTAGATCTCATCATCAAATCAGATGGGGCTAGTCTATCACCTGTAGGAGAAAACACTGACAAAGTACTTCCAGCTTAGCGGGAAACGCAATCAAGAAATGAATCTTCTCTCCCAACACAGACAAGGGCATGCGGTTCACCAAATAGCATGCAGTAAGGACAGCATCGCCCAGTAAGCGTAAGTAGCATGACTCTGTATCAACAAGGTTCTGGCCAAATCAAGTAAGTGACGATGTTTGCGCTCGGCAATACCGTTACGCTGGGAAGTATAGGCACATGAGGTTTGGTGAACAATGCCAAGAGATCTAAGAAACTTAGAAAGCTGAAAAGTGCAGAATTCTAAGGCATTATCAGAGCGAAGATATTTGACATTAGCAGAAAAGATATTCTTTATTTCATTAATAAAATATTTGATCACAGATCTAGCCTCAGACTTATTTTTCAGTAAAAAAACCCAGGAAAGTTTTAAAAAATTATCGGACACAACCAAATAAAAATGATGTCCCTGATGATCAGGAACACGACTCGGACCCCAAATGAATGAGCTCAAATAACTGAGAACCGATCCGACTCTGACGGAATGGAAAAGAGGAGCGGTGATGCTTCCCAAACCGGCATGCCTCATACTGAAAATAGGATCTCATGGAAATCTGAGGGAGAACATGACATTGCTTCTGCAGTGGAAGATGTCTAAAACAAAAGTGCCATAGATATGGAGAGGTTGGTCCAGTAGGAATAGTAGAAATGCCAACATGAGGAGGTTGGACCAGTCTATAGAGTCCCGCTGCTCACGGCCACATCCAATCAACCTGCCTGTGAGTATGTCCTGAAACACAAGAGATGAAGGGTCAAGATAGCACAACAATGCAGATCCTTAGTAATCTGACTAATGGAAAGTAAATTCATCTGAAATTCAGGAGCATATAAAACATTATGAAGACACATGGATGACGTCAATTGCATCTCCCCCGGTCCTACAATAGGTAAGTGGTCGTCATTTGCAATGACAACTCATCTACCAAGTGGTATGGTCATGTAGGACCTCAGATGTGTTCTATCTCCACAAAGATGATGGGAACCACCAAAGTCCATAATCCACTCTTTCACATTTGCAGCAGTACTACCAATGTAAGCATAAGCGATACCTAATGAACTCGTAGATGCTCTGGATGTGGTTGTTGTATCTGTAGTGGGGGGTCCTGCAACAAGAGTCATCATCTCTCGGATACAAGAGACTATATCATCCAAGCGAGAATCGGCATGGGAAGTAAGTGTATCTGAAGGCTCAATCTGTTCTGCAGCGCAACCAAAAACGGGATATCCATACTTCTGGTAGCATGTATCCTCTGCATGTCCCGGTCGACGACAAAAGATGAAAAGGTCACACAGACATCCACCTCATCTGCCACAAGGAGTGTGTCCTCTAGATTGTGTCGTCGCTCCTCGACTACGAGAGATGGCCATGGTTGACGAGGGCTGAGGAGTAGCAGTATGAGGCACGATAATCCGGCTGAGATGGCTATAGGCCTCCTTCATGGGAGGTATGGTAGCTTCAGTGAGAAGCTGAGTACGTGCTGCATCATACTCTGTATCAATACCAGCCATGAAAACTCCAACCATCGTGGAGTTCCTATATGCCTTCTGCTACTCTAGAGATATTGTAATAGAAATATAAATATGAAGCTTCTCAAACATGTCACGAAGTGAACTGTAGTACACACACAGAGGACGATCGAATTGCTTGGCTTTGTAGATGTCAAACTGTAGCTGAAGAATCTTGCCTCATTCTTTACTTGCATATAGGTGGAAGCCAAAGTGTCCCACATCGCTTTAGCGGGGGTCTGGTTCAACATATCATTGGTTATCTCTGTGGTGAGGGTCCAACATAACCAAACATGCGCATACGCGTCATCTTGCTTCCAAGAAGCATTTGCTCCAGTCTTTCCGTTGGCTCTGGATCTGTCAGGATGTGCTCCTTGTTGTTGCATTGCATGAGGGTGAGAAACTGCATGGACCACAACTCATAGTCGGTCCCATCCATCTTAGCGATGGGAGCCGGGCCCTTGAAGACTCTGGATGAAAAAATGTCACCCTTATTCTCTGACATGATGGTAAAACGATTGAATAACGAAACTGAACTAGAGAGTAAACCGATATACACGAGTATACACAATCATACGGAGGATTGGTCTACGTATATACTCATACAACCATCCTCACCAATCTTCATTGCACATTAGGTCAGAAAACGTGATATATAGGTCTGAAATCACGTCTTTCGATCAAAATCAGATCGGTTCAGACCGTAGAAAGACTTGCAGAGTTGCGCGGAGGCACATGAGGGGCAGATGGTGACCTAGGCGGCCAAGATGACGTCCAGAGAGCCTGGGGCTGCAGCCCGTAGTGGTGGTCAGGAGTCCTGGAGTCCTGGCTACGGCCTAGCGATGGCCGGTGGGAGGTGCGACAGCCTGGGCTCGGCCAGGAGATAGCCTAGCGATGGCCGGAGGGGGTACGGCAGCCTGGGCTCGATCAGGCAATGGCATGGAAGGTTGGGCGACAGCCTGGGCTCGGCTTGGTTGCAGCCTAATGATGGCCGGAAGGAGGGGCGGCGCCCCGAGCGTCGAGCGACTGTGGCCGAGAGGGGTGAGAGGGAGGGGGACAAGCTTGTAGGGTTAGGATTAGGGTTTGGTGGGATACGGGAACTCTGGTCTAGGACCGTCGCTCCGATACCATGTAGAGGGAAAAGACTTGATTACATTAAAGACGGACCCTACTCTGAAAAAATTAAATAGAGGCTCTAAGGTTCTCTTATATATGAGAGGAACATATTGGGCAAATTACAATAAGAGGACAAAAGAAATAGAAAATGAGAAACAATAATAAAGATAACTAATATCTCAACAGTATGTGGGTAGAAGTATAATAAACTACACATGTTCCACCATATCTTTTTTGCCAAAATAATATCAATATTTATCATTGGAAAGGATGTTCAGTTATAATATAATAGTTATAATTCCATAGATTATTGGTTTGATAAGTTACTAATGTTCCGGTCATCACAGATAATTAGTCTTTTTATAACTTGAAATCGTCTTAATAGTTTAGCTTCCTAATTATCCTCTCAAATTCAATATATTACCCGCTTCTTCCGAGTTGCACATTATTTCCCTGAAGTTGTCATTATCCCCAACAAGAGATCAAACAAATTTATACAAACATGAAAACGGCTTTGAGTAACACACACTAATATTGCTTGCTTCTTCACGATTCTCCACGAGACTTCTATTGGTGCAAAATCACACGCCTTCTCAAAATCAATAATAACTAAAAAGAAATGATCAGATGAAATTCTGAAGGCATATGACTTAAACATTTAGGAAAAACAACAAGCCATTCCCTATTTATCTATAGGAACCGAGTTGATAGAGAACATATGAAAACTAAACATTGTCCTTTGACCACTTTTCTCACTGGAAGTGAAGTGGTCTGTGGTGACCCCCATTGAAGGCGCCCACAATAATAAGATGTAGAACACTAGTTTACATGTATGGCAGCAAGAGGAAGGGGGAGAGAGTTTGCGCCATTGGTTACTGGTCAAGCCACTTGAATGGAATGAGACCAGAATCTCTGGGGATCTTTCCTCGACTTTCATATAATCAGCTCGGGAAAGGCTCACTTTTTTCTCCTCATTCTTCGATTTATTCCTCTATCTTCGACGCTCTACTTCGCATACTCCCACCTTTCAATTCCGAAAAGAAATGCGAGGAGAAGCCCACCCTCGTCGGGCCCCCAAATAGATTATATAGTTGAGTCTCAACTTGAAGCCGCATTCGAGGCAACAGATTCATGGGAAGGTCCCCCCGTAAGCGGGTACAAGAAGAAGGGTGGCAATCATGATACTAATTAATAAGGGACGTGTCACTGGACTAGGACGAGCGAGGCGAGCGGAGGCTAAAAGCGAAAGGGGGCCTTTGGCCCGGTAAGCACTATGGACATCAGAGGCGGAGTTGGCCTCGCAAGGGTAAGTTCGATTTAGCCAAGGAGAAAAAGCGCTAATCACGAGCTAAACTCGTCATATAGAATTTCGTCAGTTAAGCTCTTCAGTGATGTCCCTCTCATATGTGCTTGCCGTCTTGGTCCTTCCTTCCTCCTTTGCTTGCTACTACTATAGATTCCATTCCTGAAAAAAAATTACCTCGGATCCTCCGAGATTGGAGGATCAAATGGCATGCATGCATTAATCCTTTGGAGAAGAGAAGCAGCAGCTCTAACCGGGAAGGAGAGCAGCTCCAGAAATCAAGGAGCAGCAGCTCCAAGAAATGGCTTCCAGAAGGAATGTTTGGAGCAGCAGATGATTGTTGAAGCTGCAGCTAGATTGGCTGTAGTAGCTCAAGCTACTATTGGACAGCAGCTCCAGCCAATTGGGAGCAGTAGGGGGGCCCCATGCAGCTTCGGATGCAGCAGCAGAGATCTCCAGGAGCTCATGGAGGGAAGGGAGCAGCACAGCAGCTCCAGAACTGCTAGACAATACCTCCAGGACAGCAGCAAGGCTTGGGAGAGAAGGGATTTGGGCTTTTTAGGGGGAAATTGAGAAGAATAAATGGGGATGGGATTGGTGTTTATATAACCAAGGAGAAGAACCTTGGGTTTGCCAAGTGGAGGGGAGAGGAAAGCCATTTGTTGGCTACAGCTGAACTGTGCTGGAAATTGTAAAAAAAAATATTATTATTTCTTTTATGGATACCAAGTCGCCCGCATTCACACCTCGAGTCTCCGATTCTGATGATCAATGTCTCGTTTTGACTGTCTTCAAATATCAACTAAAATGAATATAATATCATATACTTATGATCTGAGATGAATTCAAAAATTAGTGAGATATGGTCTTGATTTACTGTTCAAATTTTGTGATTTTAAATCATCAAACGACCTCCGATTTACAAAAGATCGATTTTGTTGGTCTTATTTTGTCAAGATGAACTCTATGATGGTCTCGGATCATTTTTATGGTTTCTGATTGCGTCACGTCTTTTTCGATGGCACACTTTTTGATGCAATCGTTTTTTGATCAAACGATCCCAAACGAGTTTTAATCTACGATCTATTGATCGATTTAGATCATTTAATATTACTCGATAGTCTTATCAGATCAATTGGACCATAATCAGGTCGGGTTCGCTTTATTCTGATTCGGATGTCACACGAATGACATTTAACTTTTGTATTATTGGTATAGAATGAGATTTTAACTCACTTATCTCTCCTATTATTTCTAGTGCTCATTATAGATGGTTTAATTTTGTTGTTTTCTTTTGACCAAGAAATTTTTTGTTTCAAAATTTAACTTGATAAGTTACCTTACTGATGGATTTAGAAAGATTTAAATTAGTACATTTATCAAAATTAAAAAAAATCGCCATCGAAGTTATAATCTATTTTAAATTTTCAAGTAATTTTCAGATATTAATATTATAAGTATAATTTGATAGAAAATGGGATTAAGTTCATTTATCTCTCTCATTATTTCTCAAACTCCATATAGATGATCTAATTTTGTTTTCCCTTATTAATCACGATTTTTTTGTTTGAAAAATTCAGCTTACATCTAATAAGTTAGTTAACCTTAGGAATGATTTTAGAAATGTTTTCAATTATTTGATTTGACAAAATTAAAATTTGTCACGATGTTAATAGTGTATTTGAAAATTCAACTTACTAGGAGATTTAAATTTTAAGTTAATCAAAATTGCAAAAAAAAACTTCAGATTAAACTATTGACTCTATTCAAAAATGTCATTTGAAATGCAATAATTTTTCATTTTTGAATATATAAGATATCTCATTTGAAACAAACAATTTTAAAATATTAAAATTATATATAATTTTATAAAATGGGATTCAAGCTCGTTTATTTTTTCCATTACCTCGTGCACTCCTTAAAGATGAATTAAATTTTGGTGTTCATAAAACGTACTTAGAAATATTTAAATTATTAGATTTATCAAAAATTAAAAATACCTATAGAAATTACTAATATGTTTGAAAATTCAACTTACTAACACATTTAAATCATATTTAAATTTAATTTTACCATGATTAAAAAAAATTAGTTTAAAATATTGACTCCGTTTAAAAAAGATGGCTAGAAATAAATATTTTTTCTTATTTTTAACATATAATAGGTTATTTAAATTAGTAAATTTAAAATATTAAAACTAAAAGTATAAATTGATGCTAAATGAGATTCAAACTCATTTATCTCTTCCATTAGTTCTAGTGCTCCATATAGTTAGATTATAAAAAAATTTCCTTTTAACCATGAAACTTTTTGTTTAAAAAACTTACTTGAATTCTAAGCAATGGATTTAGAAAGATTTAAATTATTAAATTTATCAAATATTAAATATCATCATCAAAGTTATTAATCTTTCTTTGAAAATTCAACTTATTAATAGACTTAAATAAGTTTTAAGTTTTAAGTTTATCAAAATTGAACAAATATATTACTTTAAAATATTAATTCTGTTTAAAAATATTATTTGTATACAATAATTTTTTCATTTTTAACATGCATAATAGTTGTATAATTGGCCCCTCAATAAAATTACTAGTTCTGCCCATGCTTTCCTCACACTAGTCTAGGCCTTCTTTATAGTTCTTCAACCATAGCTTGGATCGTGTGTGCACATGTATGCCTAAACACATGCCTCCGCATGATCCCAACATACATAACTTCAAGTTTGAACATAGGTTCCCTGTAATCTCTTCTGGCACCAAAGTTTCATACATTGAATAGCATCTAAGGATGTGTTGATCTCTCGTTAAAGGAGAGTCTGGTATTGGAGGTCAAGAATCATTTTTTCAACCTAATTATTATGTTTGACAAATGACAAATCAATATAGGAATTATTGACTTGGAGTATGCAAAACATGGTAGAATGCCAAGACAAGGAGCACATTCTCATCGTCCTAACACTTAAGAAGGAACGAGCCAAGTTCGCTTCTTGACAGAATTAAAATACCATGGTGAAGCCACGGATCATGATGAGCATCCTTTAGTGAATGTAAGCAACTTATACTTCCTAATTTAAATTCTACTCCTAGTGCCATTTTTTGGGCATAAAAGCCTCTTACCTTTTTAAGGAAAATAACCTCTTGTCCTACATACCACTCAATTTATATTATTCCTCAACACCAACAGAATCAAAAATGAGTTCCCAGACCCTCCTACCAAGCTCTCATTGTTTGGAAGAAGCCACAGGATGATCTTAAGAAAAAAGAATAAAATAAAATGACTAATCCTTTCACAGAAAATAAGTCCAGAGTACAACAACAACAACAACACAACAAAGCCTTCTCACACAATAAGTAGGATTGGCTACATGGATCCTTTGCCTCTATTCAGAAAATGAGTCCAATATAAATTGACTTTTTTGAGAGAGCTTGTAGCTAACAGAAATTGAACAAACTAGCTCAGAAAAACTAACATATACCTCAATAATGAACTTATGTCACCTGTTTCTAACAATTGAGTGTCCCGTATCCTTCAAAATTCTATCATCAGCATCCACTGTGTAGTCAGAATAGTGTAGGGTGAGAATGGTAGTGGTTGATAGGAGAAAATTCATCAAACCATATGGATAGAGAATAATGTTGTGGACAAAAAAGATGGAAATCCACGAGAATTAAGGGAGTGATGATAGGTAGATCTGTTATGGGAAAATAAGTTCATATCATAAACAGAGATCCAAGGGCTCTCTTATATAGGAGAAAAACCCTGGTTAATTACACAAGAGATATATGAAGAAAATGTAAAACATAAAAGCACAGGGAGAGACAACTATCTCAACACTCCCCTCAAGATGGAGCATATATGTCTAGCATGCTCAGTTTGGAACAACACCTCTCAAAGGGACCTATAGCGAGTGCTTTGGTGAAGATGTCGGCTGTCTGATCTCCAGTAGACACATGGGAGGTGGATATGAGACCTTTCGGGATCATATCTCTAGTGTAATGACAATCCACCTCTATATGCTTCGCCGGTTCATGAAAGGCGGGATTAATAGCAATAAATAGAGCTGCTTGATTATCACATACAAGTTGCATAGGTAGAGGAACCTCAATAGTAAGATCAGTCAACACTGATCTAACCCGCATCATTTCAGCACTTCCCTGGGCCATCACCCTGTATTCAGACTCTGCACTTGATCTCGCCACCACTGTCTGCTTCTTGTTTCTCCATGAAACAAGTGAGTTGCCGATGAAAATAGCAAATCTAGAAGTGGACTTTCTGTCTCTTGGACAACCTGCGTAATCTGCATCTGCGCATGTTGTTACCTCAAGGGATGTACCCACTGAAGATAAGTCCCAAACCAGGAGGATTCTTCAAGTATCTCAATATCATATGAACGACATCCATGTGGACCTTCCTGGGCAGCTCCATGAACTGACAGACTTTGCTAACTGCAAATGCAATATCTGGCCTAGTGATAGTGGCATATAAGAGTTTCCCAACAAGCTCTCTATATCTTCTTCTGTCAACCTCCTCAGTGTCCTCGTCATACAATTTCATACTTGCATACATAGGAGTATTAGCAGGCTTGCATCCCGTCATACCTGTCTCAGAAAGAAGATCCATAACAAACTTCCTCTGAGTCATTACAAGACCACGCTTGTTCCTGGCGAACTCCAATCCGAGGAAGTAACGAAGATTGCCAAGGTCCTTAGTCACAAATGTTGGGCTAGGAATTCCTGGGCAACATGAATGCCTTGTTCATCATCTCCTGTAATGACAATATCATCCACATGAACAAGAATAGCCACCATACCTCTTGGTGTTCTCTTGACAAACAGAGAATGATCCGCAGTAGATCGTACAAACCATTGTTGCTCTATCAACTCCGATAGCTTCTGGTACCAAGCTCTCGGGCTCTGCTCCAAGCCATAAATCGCCTTATGGAGTCTGCACACCTTCTGGGACTCCCCATCAGTAGCAAACCCTAGTGGATGTTGCATATACACTCCCTCCTATAGATCGCCATATAGAAATGCATTCTTCACATCAAGTTGGTAAAGAGGCCAGTCCTTGGAAACAGCAACCGATAGAAGAATGCGGAGTGTCCAGTGCCTTACTACTGGAGAAAGGTGTCTTGATAGTCCACCTCATAGGCTTGGGTAAACCCCCGAGCCACAAGTCTTGCTTTATAGCAGTCCACACTACCGTCAGCCCTTTGCTTCACTGTAAATATCCATTTGCAACTCACAACCGATGCACCAGGCGGAGCAGTAACAATGCTACAGGTACCATGCGACCGAAGAGCTGCCATCTCTTCCTCTATTGCAAGTCGCCACTTGTTGCCCTAAAGTGCCTCCTGATATGTACGTGGGATAGTAATAACAGATAGCCCCACTACAAACTTCACGTAGTACTCGGAAAGATGATCCAAGGAGACATGCACACAAGAGGATACGAAGCACATCGGCGCCGAGGTTTCCTTAGGGCAATAGGTATCTCCAGATCATCTGCTTCTCTGTTCTCTAGAATCAATTCTTCCCGTGTGTCATTCAAAGCTCCAGTGCCATCAGTAGAAATCGTATTTTTATGACATACATGTGGCGTGATGGATGATGTGGATGGCTCATGAGCAGAGATGCGAGTAAAAGACATGCGAGTATAAACATGTGGCAAAAACATGGACTTGTTTGCAGGTGGAGGAGGTGGTGGCGGTAGTGGAGATGGAGATGGTAGTGGAGGTGATGGAGGTCGAGGAGTATACGACGGAGTAGATGGAGGAGGAGGAACCACAACCTCCTCTCCATCATGAATATCAGACAACCTGTCACCTGTAGGAGAAAATACATAATGGACTCAAAAAATGTGACGTCAGCACTCACATAGTACTTTCTCCCAATAGGATCAAAACATCGATACCCTTTTTGGGTCCAGGAATAACCAACAAAGATACATTTGACAGCTCTAGGTGAAATCTTGTCACAGCCAGGAGCAAAATTGTGGACAAAGGCCAACAATCCAAAAACTCTGGGAGTCAGAGAGAATAATTTCTTCTCGGGAAATGCAGTCAAGAATGAAATTTTCTCTCCAAGAACAGTGGATGGCATGCGGTTCACTAAGTAGCACGCAGTTAGAACCGCATCCCCCCAGAAAGAGTGAGGTGTACGATTTTTAATCAACAAGGTTCTCGTGTCATCTAGAAGGTGATGATGTTTACGTTCTACAACACCATTTTGCTGGGATGTATAATTGCAAGAAGTATGATGAATTATACCATGAGAACTGAGAAATTCTGCTAAATGTAAAGTTGAAAGTTCTAAGGCATTATTAGTTCGAATGTATTTGACATTAGCAGAGAAGATATTGTTGATTTCAATAAGAAAAGTTTTAATGATAGAGCCAACTTCATACTTATGTTTTATAAGAAAACCCAACAAAGTATAGAGTAATCACCCACAGCGACCATATAAAAATGACGTCCCTGATGATCAGGAACCGACTCGGACCCCAAATATCAAAATGAAACAACTCGAAAGACCGACTACTACGACGACTTGAATGACTCGAAAACGAGGAGCGATGATGTTTCCCAAGTTGACACGCTTTACAATCCAAGGCAGTGCGAGTAGATATCTGCGAGAGCACATGAATCATCTTTTGAAGAGGAAGGTGGGCAAACCAAAGATGCCACAAGAAAGGAGAAACAGATCCAGAAGGAATAGAGGCCACCCCAGCATATGATGAAATGGCAAGCTTATACAATCATCTCTGCTTACGGCCATGACCAATCACCCTGCCAGTCAGTATGTCCTGAAATACAAGAGAAGAGTGATCAAAGATGGTACGACAATGTAAATCTTCGTAATTTGGCTAATAGACAAAAGATTCACATGTAAATCAGGAGCATATAGAACATTCTGTAGATGATTAGAAGAAGCTAACACAATCTCCCCCTGACCAACAATGGGTAACCGAACTCCATTGGCAATGACTACAGATCATCCAGGGAGAGATCTGTAAGAGGTAAACTGCATCCGATCTCCACACATATGATGAGATGCTCCAGAATCCATAATCCAATATGTCGCATCGGAACTGCTACAACTGGTAAATGCATAAGAGATACCTATAGAACTGGATGATGCTCTAGCGCTAGCTGCTGCATCAGAGGGACTTGCAGTTGGAGTCGTGGGGGTGGTCGTCATCTCTCAAAGTCTCGAGACAAAATCCCCAAAGCGTCCATCGGTAGTAGGAACAGGAGAAGAATCAGTCTGCTCAGCAACACATGTAGACACTGGATAGCCATGCTTCTGAAAGCATTTGTTTTCCGAATGACCACGACGATGGCAATAGGAACAAGGACCACGTTGATGTCTTCCACCTCGACCACGCGGTCCACGGCCATGAAGATGGGAGGAATCGCCTCGTCCACGAGAAGCTGCCAGGGCTGAGGAAGTTGTCTGCGGCATACTGGTAGGCTTGGTAGTAATCTTGCTCAATCATTTGTAGACATCCTCCATTGGTGGTATCATCTCCCCTGTCAGGAGTTGAGTACGTGTTGCATCGTACTCGGAGTCAAGAGATGACAGAAAAACTCCAGTCATAGTAGCATTTTCATACTGTTGTTGCTGCTCAATGCTAGTGGTAATGGGCATGAAGCTGTGCAGTCGCTCAAACATGACACGCAGATGTGAGAAGTGTGTGTGGAGTGGTTGACCATTCTATTTGGTCGAAAAAATGTCAAATTGTAGTTGAAGGATCTTGCTTTCATTCTTTGCTTGCCCATAGGTGTCTGCTAATATATCCCACATAGCCTTGGTCGTGGGCTGATTGACAATATCCTTGGCAATCTCCGTGGCAAGTGTCTGAGAGAGCCAGATGCGAGCATATGCATAGTCTTGCTTCCACGATGCATTCATCTCAGTCTTGTCTGTTGGTCCTGCGTCCGTCAGAATGTGCTCCTTATTATGACATTGCATAAGAGTACGAAACTGCATCGACCATAACTCGTAGTTGGTCCCATCCATCTTTACTATGGGAGCAGGGCCCTTGAATGCCCCTGAAGAAGAAAATACGTCACTCTTGACGTCGAACATGATATCAATGATCAGAACAACGAATATGCTGAGAAGTAGACAGGTTATATGATGTCTACACAAACACAAAGAGGAATGGTTGTACCTGTAGACTCATACAACTATCCTCATATCCTCTTTGTGAAGCTTACAACCTTAGAACGTAATTTAGATGAAGAAAATCACGTCTTGAGACTCAAATCAGACCTCTTATCGCACAGCCCGGACGCACGAAACACAAAAAAATTTGAGGCTGGGTGTGTCGACTCGCAGCGGCGGCCGAAATGAATCCACAGCCGTGCAAGGGCTGCAAGGCAGCATGAGACGAGAGGCCTAGATGCCCCTGGGTGCTCGCAGAAACGGCCTGGAGGCCTTGCGATGCCTGGGAGGTGGCGGCGCTAGACTGGGAGGTGGCGGCGCAGCAGAGGATGAAGTCGTGTGAGGCGCGGGAGCCTTCGAGGGGGCTGGTGGTGAGGGCTGGAGGCCTTGAGGGGGCCGGCGGCGAGAGGCTAAAGGCGTAGGAGGCCTTAAGGGGCCGGCGGGGGAGAGGGGCGTGGAAGTGTAGGGTTAGGGTTAGGGTGAGATACGGGAACCCTGGTCTAGAACCGTTGCTCTGATACCATGTTATGGGAAAATAAGTTCATATCATAAACGGAGACCCAAGGGCTATCTTATATAGGAGAAAAACCCTGGGTTAATTACACAAGAGATACATGAAGAAAATGTAAAACATAAAAGCAAAGGGAGAGCCAACTATCTCAACAAGATCAACTAAGGCATCCCTCAAATTTTGGGTTTTCTCTCTTAAAATTAAATGAAATGTTTCCATGTGAGTTGGTGCATGTGTGTAGCTGTGCTTGTGCATATGCAGCTTCAAGGATCACCAATCCAAATAAAAAAATTGAAGGTAGGGGGAAGAGCAGCGGAATAATGCGAAGGAAAAGAAAGAGGATACTCACTTCTTCAGATCATTGAGTTTAGCAATGGCTTTCCGAGTGTACTCGAGGAGTGTTTTGGACTCTTGCTGCACTTTTGCCCTCTTCTCCTCTACATCCTCCTTCCTTAGTAGTAAATCTCCAAACGCCACTAGGAAGCTAATAAAGATGATATACATCAAATTCTTTCAGAACATGAAGATTGATTATCCATCATGACTCATTTGCAACAGTTTTTAGTAAATGGAAATTCAATTTCCCATTAATTTTACACTGTTAAGTCATGAAAGTCAATATCCATTATACAGCAATTCCAAAATATTTAATGAAATCACAATTAATAGATTCCAATATTCTTATTTCGGACTAGCATGCACTTAGGAAAGCAGCTTCCATTAAGTTCAGGTTTGAAGAAGTCGTCATATCTAATTCAAAGAACTCACTTTACAAAATGTCAAACTACCAATACAAGTCAACAAATCATTTCCACACATTGTAGCAATCAAAAAGTTGAGGAGTGGCAAGTGGGGATGTGAAGTTCCACTTAACCTGATTTATGGCGGCCGCCTGTAACTATGTCATGTATCCCATTCCCTGACTTTTAAGTACTTCAGAAATCCAACTGAAACTAGCATCCGCAACTTGGCTTATCACTTGCTGTCTCAGCAGATTGGAAAAGTTTTGATAGCATTGTTCCCGAAACTTTATCAGCTAGCAAAAGAGGCAAGCGCATATCACCCCTCCAACTAGCGATGTCAATACCATCATATTACCTATCTAGTAATATAATGGAGGAAGAAAATGCAATCCATTGTCTTGCATTGTACCCATCCAATCGAGTTACTCTATCTAATCAGGTTGCGACTGAAAGCGACCATGAGGCTTAAAGTTGTTCACTGGCTTCGTGACACATTACACAAGTACACTATCATTAAATTGCAACGGGGATGCCCCGGTGGGTTACTCTGAGTACATGATTAGCGTTGGAGGGAAAATAACGGATGAGCATGCAATATTTCAAACTAAAATTCTTATAATAAGTCCCCGAGTCTTTTTACTAGACGGACTTCTTGTCAGTTCATTCACTCTGCCTCGGCATTCCCCCAACTCGAAAGAATACTTCCCGATACAATCTTCTCAAAAGAAGGCCATACATAATCTGACACGAACTTAACTTCCAACCCAAAAACTAAGTCCATACCCTTGAAATGTGGGACAAGGGACAATTCTGTCAAGAATTAGGCTTCGATGGACTTGAAGTGCTGACTGAAAATGACGAAATGAGGTCTGGAAATGAAAGCAGTAAATAGATGACATAAGACACCTGCTCATCTCGGTGTCCCTGATGTTGAGGAGATTAGCGACGGATGCGAGGACCTGACCGGAGGAGGAAGCCGCGGGGGAGAGTCTCTCAGGGGCGAGGCCGACGGAGTCGAGGATCTCGCGGATCCTGGCGGCCTGAGAGCGGTACTCGGAGGCCTTGAGGCGGAGGTCGGAGGCGACGATGGAGGCGGCGCGGGAGCGGGACTGGGAAAGGGTGGCCAAAGCGTGGAGGTGAGCCACCGCTCGATGCGTGTACTCCATCTCCGGAACATCCCTTCCCGCCGCCTCGAACTGCGATCCCAACCACGCCTTCACCTCCCCCGCTGTCGCCGTGCTCGTACTTGCGCTCAGCTCCGACGTGGAGGACGACGACGGCGGTGATTCCATCTCTCTTCTTTCTACGGCCTTTCCAATCAATATTTGGGGGCAACTGTTGTTGGAAAAATATTTCAAACGGGTTAAGCTGTCACGGCTTTCGGCCCTTCGAATGCTCTCCGGCAGCTTGTGGATTTTTTCAAAAATTATTTAAAATAATCGTAACTAACTAAATACTTAGCAAAATTATTTTTACTTGCCGAATTCATGGCCAAATCAACACCTCATACGTGGAATAAGGATGGTGTGTCATTTGGCACATGAGGTTTGATTTAGGGTGGTCCCCACACAAATCAAATTTGACATAATCACATATTGTCCACCCTTACCTTTTTACCTTATTTAGAATTTGTAGTTTCAACGAGTGTATTTAGATGTACTTTTATGTGTCTTTGTATGCATGAATTAGTACGTGGTTGTGTGAATTTATGTGTGCATGATAAAGTATGTGAATGTGTTTGTATTTGAAAGAGAGGGAACGTATGTATGTGTGTGTGACAGAATTTACATATGCTTGTTAGGAGAGTGAATTTGTGCGGTTGTGAATGTATGTCCATTTTCGTGTGTGCATGTGTATTTAATCGGAATGACATAGGTAACATACTTTGTAAATAAAACTTTATCGGCCTCTTGAAGCTACGGTGTGTGTTTGTACGTATATATGTGCATGTGTATGCGTCTGTGTTCGTGTGTGTATGTGTGAGTGTAGGTGTGGCGTGCGCATACGTAGGCGAGCATGTGTGTGTGTCAATAAAAAAATTCATTCCATTACTTGAGAAAAAAATATAGAAAATTTTTTCTATATCATTCATCTCTTTATATAGTATGTACTCCTACGCCTCTTATGGTTATTTACTCACGTTCAACATGCCATGATTGTTATTACATTCTTCACTTGACATTTCCTTCCGAATGAGTTGAAAAATGTAATGCTGGGTATATCGCACCCGACGACTTCTTAGGTGATTCCAATGGATGTATCATGGGCTCATTGATCCTTCTTTTAGACGATTGCATTCGAAATGGGTTTGAAGGGTGTATCGTAGGCTTATTAATTCTTAATCCAAATGAAAACATTTGAAATGTATTCGGTGAATGATATGAAAATAATGTGTTGGGAACAAAGAGTTATCTATCCAAATTAGCTTGATCACCGCTAATCAAATAATATAGATTTGTCATCTAACTTTTATAAGATTGCAAATCATATTGCATGCATAAAAGCAATCCAATGTTAAACTAACTTGATGAATCAACACCAACTTGTTTGACTTGAAAATCCCACATAAGCTTCTCCATAGGCGGATACTCTTGCAAAACAGTATTATATTAAGTATTATAAGCTTGAAATTGTAGAATAATAAGTAAAAAGTGTAAGCAAGACAAGTGTTGTTAAGCTCCATATCTGAAACACCAACTTCTTTTTGTTCTTGTTTTGATGTTTCTGGTAGATAGGGTTGAGCATTGGGCCGGGCCAGCCCGACCCGGTCCGAAACCCGGCCCATGTAGCCCGGCCCGAACCCGAGCCCGCAAAGAATTGGGCCGGGCTTTGGGCCTTAATTCAAGCCCAAATGTATATTCGGGTCGGGTTCGGGCCTGATAGGGCCCAACCCGAAAGCCCGATAACCCGGCCCGATAGCTAGGCCCGTTTCAAAGGCCCAAACTGCCCGGTCCATTAGTTTGACCCATTACTTATGCATATGAGTGATAATAGAATTTAGATGGATATTAAATTCTAAACATAATAATTTAGTAAAGTTAACAACCATCAATGTTATATATACCATCGTGATAATAATTTACCATGTTAACAAACATATATCATAAACAATTATATTACATTGGTAATATATTTGTCATGTTTAGAGCATGTTGTTGCACATAGCCAATTCGTATCACGGACATGATTCCTTAATATTATCAATGTTTAAAACATATTTGCATGTGTAAAGAATACTCATTTTTGTTGGGGATGGGTGGTGTATTTGTAAGATAAAAACAAGCTCAATATGTCTCGGAGTTTCAATTTGGGCCGGCCCGGCCCGAACCCGACCCATAATGTTTGAGTCGGGCTTGGGCTTGGGCCTAGATTTTAAAAAATAAAATGGGCCTAGGCCCGACCCGTTAGCCCGTATACTAAAATGGGCTTGGGCCGGGCCAAGCTGAACCCTGCCCGGACCCGGCCCATGCTCAACCCTACTGGTAGATGTTGTGATACATGTTCCTATTAAAAATAAAACATCAATGGGAATGTGTTAATGGTATCGTCAAAATAAGAAATGGTATCTTCAGTATTCTTTTTCGAATCAAGAGGCAACTACGTTGATTGACAAATTTCGTCCATATCATTTATTCCTCTAAAAATAATATCCTCTTGAAAAAAAAACAACTATTAGGTTACCTATATAAATATTAGCACATTTTATATTATTTAAATTTTATTTAGCATCCCAAATATTTTTCTATCAGACCATGTGATTAATATAATATTTTTCTAATGTCGTATCTAATTATGTAGTTATCTTTAATTGATACCAAATACCATTGTATGTAATCATCATTATTGGCTTCTCCTAACTCAAACACTACAATATAATACATGTTCTTCATCACCTACAAATGTTAATGTATTATAAACTAATCCGTAATTTCAAAGCTCGTGTAAGATTGCATCAAGAGACAATATGGACCCTCTCAAATGATGTTGGAAAATGTTGGTTGTCGCATTCTAATTGTCTTATCACTTGATCTACTATGCAAATTATGACAATTACAACAAATTAATGGAATATTGCTCATCTAAATTCATTGACCACTCATTTATGTTGAATGAATTTCTTTTACTACTTGTTTACTATATGACATCCTATATTCAGTATAAACGTAATCATGGATACGCAAGTATAAGTGTAAATAGACACGATTATTGGCCTAATGACACTTTTAATTGTGAATATGTCATTGTTGAAGGATTATGAAGAAAATCCTCAAGCACATCACGGAAGCGTGAGTATCGCATCATATGCGATCGGGAGCGACAAGTCGCACTAATTGCTCCGGACAGTGGAATTTAAAATTTTTAATGATGAAACCACATGATCCAAGAGTAGTTCTTGAATCGTTTCATCTAAACCACAAATAGGTACTATGGTTACCTCTTGAAGTGTGGTTGCGATCGAGTCTTTAAACCAAGAGACCTCATGTCTCAAGTCCGATCCAACGGAGGAGACTCTCGCGAGCACGTTGATGAGATGTGTACTCCTTACAATCCATGTTGATGATCCAATCAGCGGATCTCCTGATCTCGTCACACGAAATCCAATATCTCCTTCACGAGCGAGGCACACAGAAGGAGATGGAATCCATGAGTAGATGATACGACAGCATAACGACGATGTTGCGGCGATGACGACTCTCTCTCGGGCTCCATGGTGGATGGCCACAATGGGAGAGAGGGAGAGGACCTTTGGCATGTAGAGAGAGAGAAAGAGAGAGAGAGAGATCTTATGGATTGATCATGTAACTTGAAGAGAAGGGGTGCCTCTTCTTAAATAGTATTTTTGAATCCATAGATCTCAATCCATGGACAACAAAAAATCAATGGATAAGATTGATTTGTATTTCTTTCAATGGCCATGATTTTATTGTGAAAACACAGTAATAATTAATTTAATTTAATTTTATATATTTATAAATGAATATGTTTAAATTCAAATTAAATCAATTAATTACCATTGGAGATAATGTGGAGACATCCCCTTAAAAGGGAGGACGCCCACTCATGAGATCTCACTATCTCATGAGATCTCATTATCTCATGAGATCTCATTACCTCGTGATATCTCCAAAATGTACAACAACATTTGTTGTAAATTATTTCAGAAAAATAATTCACAATTATCTTATGAAATATTGCAATCATGCCATTGGAAAAATGTGAATCACATTCACATACCAAACAAAAATGTAAATTATATTTTCAAGTAATCATCCAATGTGAATCCAATTGACATCAATAATTAATTAACAAATATAAATCACAATATCCTCTCTCTAATGTATTATAAAGGATAAAATGTGTATGCCCCATAGGGGGAGCTAACTTAGCTCCCCCCGCCTTTTTTTCACAAAATTTTTTTATTTTTTTGAAATCTTAAACCGTGTAAATTTATTATTAAATCCCTATATTATGTCATTCAAATTTCATGCGAAACAGAGACTCGTACGACCTCCATCCAAACGGGGCCGATTTAAAAAATCTTGTTACCGTTAAAAAAATGACTATCTGGATGGAAGCCCTAGGAGTCTCTGTTTCACACGAAATTTTTATGACATAATATAGGGATATAGTGATGAATATTCGCGGAAAAAAATTTAATAAAAAAAATTTGAAGAAAATAGGGCGGGGGAGCTAAGTTAGCTCCCCCTAGGGGGCAGCCCCATTTTCCTCTATTATAAACCACATTTATAATATACATGATTAATATGGATAGTATTATCCGCATTATTCATATCCATGATAACTAAATCATATTCAATCATCTTGAATCTCTATTCTCATGTGCTAAAATAATATGAATCACATTCACATTATTCACATCTTTGATAATTAAATCACAATTAATTATCTTAGATAGCTCTTCTTGTATGAATAAATAATACGAATCAAATTCATATTATATTTTACAATTAAACCACATTTAATCATCCATATTTCAATGCTTGGATATATATAAATCAACAATGGAATCATTCTTGAACTCTTTCAAGGGTAATGCGCTTTCTCCGTGGATACTTGGAGATAAGGACATGACGATTGTATTGTTCCATGTATAGTGACTTGGATATTGAGATCACAACTCAAATCCAGATCTTGCGGACCTCCCATAGATGCTTGATTAAATCAAAACTACAAATCTAATCTTCTCATTGCATCTAAATCACATTCAGATCAATATCAAACATTTGGACCAAGATCAGATCACTTCTCTACTGAGAGGAGTCACTAAAATCCAGACATGTTTCATCACTTCCTAAGAATATAAGCATTATGGTTATACAATCATTTATGATCACATCACCCTCAGGTATTCTTAATACCTATACTTTTTGCATACTGGAAGACCTAGATTAAACCCGAAGTTTTAGATCTCTTTTAGACTGTCTCCTTCAGGGTTTTATCATTAAGTTTCTCATTCGATCAATGGGAGTCGGTATCGATCATGTCCTTTCCAAAAGCACATATCATACCTAGGTGTTGATCATATACTTTCCAAAAGCATATATCAAGCCTACAAATTCATTCAAGCTTCCAAATCGAGACGACCGTGCACGGAATTTGATTCTTCCCAATATCTCATGAGTGAGCTCGTGTCTTCCGATTCAGTAAATGAACGTGTATGATCCCTTTGAGAGATCGTATTACTCATATGCCCTTATATGCACACCAGCTCGTCAGCATATAGACCTTGATTAGGTCATCAACCTATCGTTCTACCAAATGTACATACTCAGACATATAACAACACATCTGTCTCCGATTAGAGGATGTGTGCCTATACCGTAATAGCATACGACATAGGTCTTTGGTTATCTAGATCACGTTACGTCAACTCTTTGACCTAACTAATCTGACACCTCTGAATCTCTATTCCTATGCAGAGGACCTGCATCAAGAGGTCGGTCAGATATCAACCTTTAAAAATAAGGATTGACATCTCCTACTCAGGCTGGATATCACATCTTAACAACCATTTGACGGTGCTTGATGAGTCATCAATCTAACTCTTTAGATATTCATCCAAGCACCAGCCTCTATGATTCAATAATAGAATCAGCAGCTGTATGATCATTAAGATGGCCATGGTACATAACCCTCATTGTACTAAGGGAGCTATTATGCAAAATAGTCATTCTTCATTTCAGATTGAGGAGTGAATTGCAATAACATTTATTTCATAAATGGCTCGCCGTGGACTCGCATGTCCAACAATCTCCCACTAGCCCAAAGAGTCATTAATGGACTAATCATTTAAACCCACAGTCTTGCGATAATCATAGGCTATTTAATATAGCCAGGTAAGCTGATCAGTCACTCTGTTCTCGAGAGACCATGCCAAGTCCTTTTACGACACTTATATATCCCTCAGTAACAGTGCTCACATCCAATGTGAATGTTGCATCTTATGCAACAAATATTCAATATTGAGGCGGTCATAATGTCTTTGACACTACAACTCAACATCGTTATAACCAGTGTGTAATTTCAATTATCCTTATTAGAATACCCTTATTCCCATATATCTCTATCTCTTAAGGTATCTGTAGTTAAGATCTTTTAGATCACTATCTATAAAGTCTAGGGTTCTTGATGATGAGACTTTGAGACCAATATCTCTAAGTCTTGTCATATTTGAAGATATTGTTTTATCATTCCAACTAAATGTTTTATCTCTACAGTAGGATTAGAAGAAGTTTGTTATTCCCACTGCATGGTAGACATCTGGCTTTTCGTACATATCTAGCACGTACCAGGCTTCTAGCAACCGATGCACAAGGGCAAGTTGTTTTAGCATCATCAACACTTGAAATGTTATCCCTTCAAATTGGTCAGTAACAAATCTTAAGGGAAATGATCCTTCCTTGGATAGAATATATCCAAGAAATACCAATAATGTGACAATCACAATTCTCTCTCTTCTCTTTGCTTTTGAACAACTTCAGAACTAAGATTTAAGAGGTATCCTTGAGATCATATCTCAAGGTATAAAATAGCCAGATCATGAAACACTTATTATCATCCTTATATCATTCTATATGATTAGGTTATTATCTACATTTAGCACGATGAACACATTGGTACTCCCACTAAGCTTCACATAGTTCTTCAAGATTCTATTTGAAATCATAACATTTATAATTTCATCAAATCTACAAGAAGCTTATTTGAGTCCATAAATGGATTAATTCAACTTGCACACCTTGTTTTCCTCAACCATGAAGCCCTGGGGCTACTACTTATGAATATCCTCAGAGAGGTATTCATAGAGGAATGCAATCTTGACTTCCATCTTGAAGATGCCAAAATCAAATTGTGCGGCTATAGTTAGCAATATTATGATGGGTTTAAGCATGGCCACTGAAGAATAAGTCTCATCGCAAGCGATATCTTCTCTTCGTCTGTATCTTGTGGATACGAGTCGTGCTTTGAAGGTCTCTACCTTCTCATCAGGTTCCCTCTTTCTCTCGAAGATCCATTTACATCTTAACGGGTCTTACCCTTGTAGGTGGATCCTCGAGGGTCCATATACAACACATGTATATGAAGTCTACATTTAGGCTTTAGAGCTAACATCCATCTCTCCATGTCATGATCTTCAGAAGCTTCATCATATGAAGTCAAATCATTGTCAGACTTATCTGGCCCATGGAACTCATCTTCAAACTCATTTGAAGAGGTATTAGTGCTTCATCTTTAGTTGTCATTTTAGTTTCCGACTTAAGGAGCGTCATTATCTTCTCGAGATTCAATGAGTTCCTTCACTTCATTTTCATCTTGATTCTCAAGAAAGTCGACATCTTAGAATCATATTCTTAGATATGAAATTCTTTAAGAATCTCAAGGTCATAAAGTAGGCATCCAATGCCATTCTTTATTTTCCTAATGAAGTATCATTCTCTGGTGCAAGATTCCAGCTTACTTGTATGGAATCTTATTAAGGATATATATTGTAGTCTCTACTACATATATACCTTGGAAACTAAGAGATAACTAAGCTAAGATTAATCATTTATCATGCCACACATGATCTAATTATATCTCCCTACAACTCCATTGAGTTTAGGTGTATTAGGAGAAGTGAGATAGGAATGATATTCCTATCTCCATAAGGCATTCCTGAATTCATTTAATAGGTACTTGCTACCTAGATTAGATCAAATTCATTTCATCTTCCTTCAAACTTTGGTTCTAAACCAAAATTGTGAAATCTTTGAACATTTTAAAGGTTCTAAGGTGAAAGGAAGAAATCTCATATCACAAATGAATGATATCACATATCATCAATATTTATTATGATACATATGATCCACATACATCTATATGTATAAGATATTGAATACCTTGGCATCTTACACAATTCTCAGAGAATAGTGTATTGAACATATTTACTTTGAATACAATATTCACAAGTATGTAAGATTCGAACCTTTATACAATCTAAAGTTCAATATCTCACTAGTCTATCGATCATATCAATAGACATATGTCCAAGACTCGATGCCAGATCATTGTAAAATGATCTTCATCCTCCTATTGATCTATTAAGGTTTAATTTCAATATTAGAAATGCTAATAAACCTTTCGTTAACATTTTAATTTAGTAGAGTCCACTATCATAACTCCTTATGATAGGTCTATTCCAGAATACATGTTCATCTCCAACAATGAATGTATTCTAATATCCACGTCATATATACATTCTCTAAGACCAAGGTCTCTCCCACTGAAAATGTGAAGTCTGTCTATCTTATGGAGAGTGTTGCAACAATTATATCAATTCCCATATAGATGACTATTAATTCTTAATATCAAATTTACTAATCTTCGACAACATATGCAACAATTGCTAGTGTCATTAGAAGAATGATGTACAATTATTAGAATTTAATCTTATCTTATGAGAAAGTTAATTTCAATGATTAAATGTAGATTATTTCGATGCCCTATCCTAGTCCTTCTCTAAGGATCCTAGATAGTACAGATAGTCATACTATCAATACATCGGTTTATTGCGGTATCGATATTCATCCAATTGTTTGGATGTCATATGGAAGCCACAGAATTTTAGTCAACTCTTTGACTCTCCTTCTTACTTGGGTCATACCCATGCTTCCACTATGCTCCCATTATCTATTAACAATCATTGCTTAAGATAAAGGTTCTTTTATGTTGAACTCAAAAGATTTCAACGTAAGAGTATTTCAACATTTATACATGCTTCGTTTAATTCATACAATATAAATATTACGAAGATTCATGAATGACTTGAGTATAGACAGTAGAATGATGACATTCATCATATCTACATCCATCTAAACTCTTAAATACTTTGGTCCAGTCATGTATTCAAATATTTTGAATACATCATCTCTTTGTAGAGCTCCCGTTTTCCATAATGCAGTGAACCATGTCATTCATGATTAAATGTTGAGAGCACATATGTATGCCAAAACATCTTCTTTGATTTTATAAGGAATAATTTGACAATTATCATCGACATGTCATTTTCAAAGTACACTCGATGAGGGATAAAGACTATAGAGACATACAAACCCTAAGGTAATGTCTTATTGTCTTATTTAATTGTCACTCCTCATTTTGATGAGGAAACTTGCATATTGCAACCACATACATTATGTATCCAATTGCAAGGATAATATCTTGATCATGAATTCAATTCATGATATTACACTGGTTATTATTGAGTATAGCTTTGAGTGGGTTTAATGAGGATTATCTGAAATAAGAAATTTGCATAAATATATATACATATACATATACATATTTTACTTTGATGTAGGAATTTTTTATATCAAAGTTGTCTTGCCTTGTCAACATTGAAAGTGCATTCTCTTAATCACTTTCAACGTAAGAGATATTCTTACCAGCATATCTCTAGCAATATCTGCGATCTCCTTTCCTATTTTTGTTGCATCCCAATAATATGAGAAACTACAACGCAGATAAAAAGAAGCAAGAACTCTTTCGCCTTGCAAGTCCAACTTGCATTTTCCAATTCGGTCTTTAACACCCGAGCCCACCACACATAAGGTGATGTTGACCCATTGTTAATTGAACCAACCATCAACAGGAATGGAACTCGCTATGCGCAATCCAATATCGCCCCAATAATATGAGGAATCGATACTAGGGTCACTATGCATACGGCCTTACTCTTTCGAGAATAAAAGAGCCCAATCCAGATGCGCTTGTAGACAGGAGCTGTCACTTCGGACATGTGTCTCCTACATACAATCTCCGGCGACGGAACCCTTCGCCTTGACGGGAGAACATGGATGTCACTTATGTGATCCTCCACCTCATATTCAAATTTAATTAATTATCGTGAATCACATTTATATAATTAATTCTTTCAAGGAAAATATAACTCTATTCATAATAGAGTATTTTAATTGGTATAATTAATTTAATCTCATTAAATCAATTATCAATCCAATTCAATCAACGGACTTGATTGTTACTTAAAATAGTAGCATTGTCTCAAAGTACGTATTATTCGAATTTTAATAATTAGAAAATACATTATGATATCTCAAGCATCATTCGTTCCCTACCCGCTGTCATGGTCAGTACCGACGGGAGTGGGACAGAGCACACACGGTGCAACCTGCTACCCCAACACTCCCCGACCGGGCACCATATCTGCCTTAGGAAAAAATAATGCTGTGTCAATGACTTTGTACTTGAGATGATTATTGATTTTTCAATCAAAATTATACCATATAGTAATAATCAAAATCATTTTGATTATAAGGAAATTAGCTAGCCAACTTACCAAAACCTTTTCAAGTAGCAAGTTTGATGAAAGTGTATCTAGTAACCAATTGGTGATCTAGATCAAATCTAATCATTTTTTGGTTGAGGTAATGCCATTTAAGGGAATTATTATTATTATATTTTACAAATTTATCCATAATTATTTCAGAAAATTAACCATTAATTTCACAAGATTCTTAAATGACAATCACGAGTTTCATAGTTGAGTCTGTAATTTCAACAGTTATCCCTACTCACTAAAATTAACATATCTCATTTATTTTAAATCCAAATTAAGCAAATCAATTTCCTGAGTTTGATAATTTGATTTAAAACAGAAATTATATGATTAGAACTCATTTACAGATGTTTTAAAACAATAATTAACATCTTAATTACGTCACTAACCGCCATCCCCGAAATAGTGGTCATATGATCATTAAAACGATAATATCTTGAGCAAACGAAATCCAAATTATGCAAACTCAAATTCCACATTTTACTTGTTTAATAGGAAAACATTATCCATGTGATAAATTCATGTTTAAATATTTAAACATGGCCGAAAAATATCACAAAATAGGGCTGCGAAAATTGAAATGCGACAAAAATTTTCACGAACCTCAACGTGCCCAAATCTTCGTAGGTTCATGGATCTAATCCAAAACCTTCGACAACCTGGCTCTGATACCACTTGAAGGATATGTGAAAATCCTCAAACATGTCACAAAGGTGTGAGGATCAAATCGTATGTGATCGGGAGCGACTAATCGCACTAGTTGCTCCGGGCAACGAAATTTAAATTTTTACGTGATGAAACCACATGATCCAAGAACACTTCTTGGATCATTTCATTTAAACCACAAATAGGTACTAGGGTTACCTATTGAGGCGTGATTGCGATCGAGTCTCTAAACTAAGAGACCTTCTGTCTCAAGTCCGATCCAATGGAGGAGACGCTTGCGAGCACGTTGATGAAATGCGTACTCCTCGCAATCCATGTTGATGATCCAAGCAGCGGATCTCCTAATCTTGTCACACGAGATACAACATCTTCTTCACGAGCGAGGCGAACCGAAGGATATGGAGATCCATGAGTAGATGATCTGACAACATAATTACATAACGACGATGCTGCGGCGATGTCGACTCTCTCTTGGGCTCCATGGTGGACGGCCACAATGGGAGAGAGGGCGAGCACCTTTGGCATGTAGAGAGAGAGAGAGAGAGAGCTTATGGATTGATTATGTAACTTGAAGAGCAAGGGGTGCCTCTTCTTAAATATTGTTTTGGGATCCATGCATCTCAATCCATGGACAACACAAAATCAATGGATGAGATTGATTTGTGTTTCATTCAATGACCATGATTTTATTGTGAAAATACAAAAATAAATAATTTAATTTAAATTAATATATCAATAAATCAATATATTTAAATTAAAATTAAAGCAATTAATTATCATTGGAAATAATATGGAGATAAACCACATCCCCTTAAAAGGGGGGACGCCCACTCATGAGATCTCATTATCTCACGAGATCTCATTATCTCATGAGATCTTATTAACTCATGGTATCTCCAAGATTTACAACAACATTTGTTGTAAATTATTTCACAAAAATAATTCACAATTATCTTGTGAAATATTGCAATCATGCCATTGGAAAAATGTGAATCACATTCACATCCCAAAGCAAAATCTAAATTATATTTTTAATTAATCATCAAATGTGAATCCAATTCACATCAATAATGAATTAACAAATATATATCACAATATATTCTCTCTAATATATTATAAATCACATTTATAATATGCATGATTAATATGGATAGTATTATCCACATTTTTCATATCCACGATAATTAAATCATATTCAATCATCTTGAATCTCTATTCTCATGTGCCAAAATAATATGAATCACATTCACATAATTCACATCTTTGATAATTAAATCACATTTAAATATCTTATATAGCTCTTCTTATATGGATAAATAATAGGAGTCAAATTCATATTATATTTTACGATTAAATCACATTTAATCATCCATATCTCAATGCTCGGATATATAAAAATCAACAATGGAATCATTCTTGAACTCTTTCAAGGATAATGTGCTTTCTCCATGGATTCTTGGAGATATGGACATGGTGATTGTATTGTTCCACGTATAGTGACTTAGATATTGAGATCACATCTCATATCCATATCTTGCGGACCTCTCATAGATGCTTGATTAAATCAAGACCACAAACCTAATCTTCTCAGTGCATCTGAATCACATTCAGATCAATGTCCAACATTTGGACCAATATCATATCACTTCTCTACTGAGAGGAGCCACTAAAATCCAAACCCATTTCATCACTCACTGGGAATGGAAGCATCATGGTTATAAAATCATTTATGATCACATCACCCTCAGGTGTTCCTAATACATGTATATCATGCATACTGGAAGACCTAGATTAAACCCGAAGTTTTAGATCTCTTTTAAACTATCTCCTTTAGGGTTTTACATTAAGTTTCTCACTCGATCAATGGGAGTTGGTATCGATCATGTACTTTCCGAAAGAACATATCATACCTAGGTGTTGATCATATACTTTCCAAAAGCATATATCAAGCCTACAAATTCAGTCAAGCGTCCAAAGTGAGACGATCGTGCACGGAATTTGATTCTTCCCAATATTTCGTGAGTGAGCTCATCTCTTCCGGTGTAGAAAATGAACCCGTATGATCCCTTTGAGAGATCGTACTACTCATATGCCCTTATATGCACGTCAGCTCGTCGGTATATAGACCTTGATTAGGCCATCAACCTACCGGTCTACCGAATGTACATACTCAGACATATAGTAACACATCTGTCTCCGGTTAGAGGATGCGTGCCTATACCGTGACAGCATACGACATAGGTCTTTGGTTGTCTCGATCTCGTTAAGTCAACTCTTTGAGCTAACTAATCTGACACCTCCGAATCTCTATTCCTATGCAGAGGACCTACATCAAGAGGTCGGTCAGATATCAGCCTTTAGAGATAAGGATTGACATCTCCTACTCAGGCTAGAGATCACATCTTAAAAATCATTTGACGGTGCTTGATGAGTCCTTAATCTAAATCTTTAGATATCCATCCAAGCACTAGCCTCTATGATTCAATAATTGAATCGACAATTGTATGATCATTAAGATGACCATGGTACATAACCCTAATTGCACTAAGGGACCTATTATGCAAATTAGTTATTCTTCATTTCAGATTGAGGAGTGAATAACAATTATTGCATAATGGCTCGCAGTGGGCTCGCATGTCCAACAATTGTATGTGATGAATATGTAAGTTATCTAAATTATTATAAAGTTTGACTTTGATTTCATAGCAAAAAGCACAGTAAAAGCACATAAACCTAATTCTCGGAACTTGAATTTTCAGACCATATTGTATATCATATAATTGTACAAATTTTAAAATATTATTCTATGTTTATTTTTCATTTTTTACTTTATTTCTTGTTAATTTCATTTCAGTATATATAATCTAACTAATTATAAATAAAATATTAGAAAAAATCAGTAAAGAAGAATAAGGACAGTGTATATAATGACCAAAGTACATGTGTATAGAGCCTTTCTATATTTTATTTTCACCTTTTCTTAGTATCAAAAATTTAGAAAAGGGTAATATGTAAATAATATATCTATATTTAATATAAATATTATGTATATAGCATTAAAGGGAAAATAATGAAAAATCATAAAACCTTAAAAACCAAATATTTTATACATGTAAAGTACTTAAAAATATTTATTTGTGTATTTGATTTCTTTTGATTTCTTTTGGATCTTCATGAATTTGTAGACCTATTTGACATCCAATTTTCATGTAGATTATTTTCTGTTTTGAGTCCTTAGATTATTTTATTTTTTATTTATCTTTCTCTTTTATTTTCTTGATTTTTACCTAGCTGACAAGCGTCAATCAGAGATGAGTCAAAGCACTACATGGAACTTGTTCATTTGTTGGCATCGCACCGCGTCATATCATCTGTTGGTCTCTGTTAGTTTAACATTTGATTAATGTTTCCTTAGTCTCCATCCACTCAAACCTCACCACATTAGATGAAGGAGTTGGCCTAGGAGTTGACCTTGGGTCAACTCCATCATCTTCATTTCCCTTCTCCTCTACCATTTCTCCTCCATTTCACCCATGTTATTGATCCTCCAATAATCTTACCTCCACACTCTTCAGTCAAGCCAATCATTTCCCCTATGGTCGCACTCCCAAACCTCAACACCTAATTGCTTGTGATCCTCGTCTCTGATCTACTCCACCTCTCCGTACAAAACTCCTAGCTCACGACCGTTATCAATAATATGCTACTAGCGGGAGGTGAGCCCTGGTTTCGAGTTCCATCATTTAGTGACAATGGGTAATCAACCACTTTTGAGGTGATAAAAAGACCTCCTTATCCCCATGCATGATCTAGCGAAGATTAAGCTTCACTGCCATGAGCTCCATGTGAACTTTGCTAAAGCTTTAGGATAGATCGCTAAAGCGTCAAGGCAATAGCCCATGTGCTCCAGTCAAGCACCTAAGATTATACGATGAACCACACAATTGGTACATGTGAAACCCTGGGTTTAGACCCCACAACTTGGTTAAGTTGGTGATGATTATATGGTTGTAGATCATTAGAAAAAATCATGGAAAATTCAATTTTGATTTGATTGTAGCCATAATAGCTTGCTGGATGCATATCGTCACAAGAAATCTAATGCATCTAGAATTCTGCCAATCGGATTTTGGATGAGTGGGATTAGCTTTGAAGTGGTCATATGAGTTATGGACGGTATCTGCCTAAAAGATCTGCCAAAGTCTGGTTAGAGGCGTATACAGACAATATGTGAACTGCTCTACCCTCTCACTAGAAAACCTCAGCAGCCCACCTTCAATCTCTAGAGCCCAAACTCGTCGGAGCTCAATCAAAGTTGGCGGATTGCCACCATTTTTGAAGAATTTCTTCTCATTATCCCCTACACGAATCTACCATTATAAATGTAAGATCCTCTCTCCCTCTCCATCTTTTTGGTAATTTTGTTATGGGTCAACCCTAACCATGGGGTTTCTTCTCCTTTTGTTTGTATTTTTCTGGTCATGTTTATCATCCACGGATCGTAGAGGTCCTCTTGCTGGATGGATTTCGCTCTTGCATGGTCATTTGTTGGTCATCGATGTTCCTAATGAATAAAAGAAGGTAAATAGAAGTTTGTTAAATCAACTTGCATATTTAGTTAGAAAAGTTAAAAAGAAAGATGGAGTGTACATATTGTAGTTAAATATGCGAATTAAATATATGTTATGATCATAAAAGGCACTAAAGATGCTTGCATGAGAATGTATAACAGTAACAAAATTCTATTTCTCCTTATGGTTAGTTTTCATGTGAATCCATGTCCTATGTTTGGACATCATTAAAGCCGTGTATATATTATTGGATTGGATTGAATATCTGATTGATATACATTGGCTTGGATATGAGATTTCTCGCATTAGCAAGAATATTTGAATTTGAAATGGGGATTTGTTGTAGTTGCAATAGCGTGATCCAGAAGTTTGGAAAATTTTAATTATTAGCTTTCATGTGAAGTCAAATTTCAATGGAGTGTATTAGCGTTGTTGTTGTTTTAAAAACGGAGGTTACACGTGGGTTACGTACATTACTGTTGGATTAAGTAAATGCAGAAGATGTAATGCATATGTACATGCTTTCACATTTTATTTATCACATATGATATATCAGATAGCGTGGAAGTCGTACACATATTTATAATCGTGTATGAGATAATAAGCATATGAGGCGTATGTAATTTGAACGTGGATTAGTATGTTATTTAGATAATATAGGAATGTCGTTATGCATACTTTTGATGATAACATTGACTCAACTAATATTTTTCAGTCATTATCCTCTAAATGTGATTATGTTTTTAACGACTTGTGTTCTTAATTGTGGTATCATCCATCTATCTCGAATGATAAATAGTAAATTTTCAATTGGGAGATAACATGCAGAATGTTAAGTTCATAACATTGACATAATGCTGCCAACATAGTAGGCACGTATATATTAATCTTGTATTATCAATTCATGTTGCCATTTGTAATAGCCGTGTATCTATGATATACTTAGAATCAATTAGAAGAAAAACAAAATACCATGTCCAGATCTAAGGAGCAACGTGTATAGCAATAACTTGTTGCAAAGTTGAAACATTTAACGATATATGGGATATGGGTTGTTATATGCGGGTGGATTACTTCGACACTTCTTGGCATGAATCGGTACAGAGTGCAAGTTGATATTTCTCACCGTTTGTGTCCATACATATCTTTTGTATTAGTGATATTTTGAATCATTATAAGAATCATGCTAAGTGGTTCCCAGTGTCAAGGAGCAACAGCTCTACAACTAAAATCTATCAATGGATCGAAGATTATAGTTTACTTTTAAAATGTTGATTTTTTCTATATATAGTTTTCTTCATTTTTAAATCCTTCTATAAACATTCAAGAATCAAATATAAGTACATATTGTGACTTTAGGAAGGAGGATATGCCTCACGTATCATTGAAGCATTAAGATTGGATCATATCCGATCAAAAAACAAACTTGTTATACAAGTCACGATAGCAATGGAATTTAAAAAAATCCGATGGAATCATATGGATTGGGAACATTCACTATCCATTCCATCATGATCACATGAGTTTAGAACATACATCAGAAGCTTGTTCATGATTTGTAAATCTCTTAGTAAAGAGACCTCCAACCTCAAGTCTGATCCGATGGAGACGTTAGTTGTGGGCGCGGGGATGACTCACATGCTTCCCACAGTCCAACGAGATTATTTGAATTGTAGAACTCATGATTTCATTGCTCTAAATCATCTTTCTTCTTCAATAGCATGAGACACATCAGAAAAAGAACAACTGCGTGAGATCAATCAAATCGATATGGTAGCACAACAACATGGCATCTATTGACGAGACAACCTGCCATGGTAGTGGCAGACCTGGGGCAAGGGATGGCTACATGAAGTTGACCATAAGCAATACATATATCTTTGTTCTACTCCTCTTTTTGCTAGTCCCCTTGGGTGCTCTAAGATCCGACTCTTACAATATACTTTCATTTGGGTGCAATTCACGTTTTTTTTATATTTTTTAAAATTTTTTAGTTGGATGGAAGGGGAGTGGAAGAATGCATAGTCTCGACTAGTTTGGAAGGTGAAAGGTTAGTAGAAGCGGGATGAAGAAAATGTAACTCCATCTGTACAAGGTGTCCAAACACTTATTCACTAGATTTATTCTCTTCTCCCATTTGGTGAGGGACTTACGATTCAATTTTTTGGAAGAATTTTCTAATATTGTCATATAATGTATCTTCTATCTTGATAAGCTTAGATAAGTTTTCCTCAACAACTCTCTCATGACGAAACATGAGAAGCGTGTGCTCTGTCCAAGTGTATGTTGGAGTGTTGGTTCATCATACTGATGAATAGCCATTCATCTACTTTTATTCTTCTGTTTTTTCTTTAATTCCATATCAAAACACATGTAAATACAATTAACTTTTACATATTAGTATCATTATTTATCTATAATTAATCTCTGATTACTATACAAATCCTTGTGATCGGATGATAGAGGCTGGCTGCGAGAGTGAATGGCACAGATCTGGAGGGATTGACGTGATCTAATGGTGGGAGGTGCAGGAGCGTGACGTGTGAAGGAGCGGACCACGTGTGAAGGAGTGACCCAATCACATAGTTTAGAGAAATAAAGTTAATTATGAGGGCAAAGAAGACCAAATTTGGAAAAACTCAAAACATAATATCTCGATGACAACTACAAGTTTCATGTTGACCAAAAACGGAGATGAGGTCAAAATAAAGGAAGAAAATCTTTTTGAGGGCATTTTTATGGGTAAAAACACCATGCATTTTAGTTTTGATATTTTTAGTATTTTTAATTTATTCAATGACTCTGATATTTATAGGGATTTGTCTGGTTTTTAGTGACACTTAGTCTAAGATAGGGGGTTAATTTCAGTGAATTATAAGCATGAAACAAGGTTTCATCAACCCCCTATACTTAAATTATACTCGTCCCCGAGCATTAGAGAAAAATGAATGGGCTGGATTAACCCCCTTGTGCATGTGCATACAGGATCTGATTTATTCAAGTTCTCTCAATTTTAGAGATCCAAAATCTTAGAGCTCAACCCATCCTTAGTCAAGAGGTGTCCGATTCCTCTAGTTTTCCCAGACTCTCTCCGATAAGCATGTAATCTAAGGGTATGCCCTTTAGTGTTGACTGCGTTCACGAAAGTAGAGTCAAAACGTCACCCAAGATCTTGGTCCGAGAAATTCTCTTAAGGACCCAATCCTCAACACTAGAGAATAAATCAGATCTTGCATCCTGTCCAACATCTCTTTAGTTTGACAGACTTGAAAGTGTAGATGGAAGGCCAGTGATGGAGGGCATAGGATTGTGTCATTTCTTCTCTCCCTCTCGTTGGAACAAGGATTCTCTCTAGTGTCTTATCACACAACACATATTTTTGGTGTTGATAAGTGCGTCCGTCAAGAGAAGTTGGAGCTGTTACAACATGTACATGAAGCTGACGGTATATTCACATATCTCAACATCAGACAGAAGAGAAAATAACATATACAATATAACAGAACAAAAGATGCAACAAAAAAAGATGAACCAAAAGAGACCGTACCATCTACTATATACACGATCTCCGGAAGTCATTAACAACTACTGAGCAACAGTGTTACGTGCTCCTTGCATGCCAAAACATGTAGGGAAGAAAGGGCGTCAGCGAGCGCTGGTACACCCATAATTCATATCATAAAATAAGCATACATTAAATATGGATACAAAAGAAACAAGTAGAAAGGTCGAAACATCTAGAATTTATTTCTACTTGCAATGTAAAAAAAATTCCAAGTGGCTTGTATGTACCACCCTCTGATCACCCTTTATTCCATCATTTCCCATATTAAATGTTTTTATATTGTAATTGATTGCTCATAAGTTTTTGTGTGTGTGTATATATTCTCATATTATTCAATATCATGTTTGTAGATGTTGACGATGAGAAAAGAGAAAATGAAAAGGTTTATTGATTTATTTAATTCTCAAGTCTAGCGGATAGTATGTGGTCTCGGTCAGTGAGCGACCTCACACTATGACTCTAAGGCATGAAATAGTACCTTAGGATTGGCGTGCCTCTGTAGGCATGCGATTTTGTATAATGCATCCTAACTAAGTTCCCAACATGTCAACTTAACTTAATTATAGTCAACTCTTTTAAAAACAACTTACACTCAACTTCCTCTCTTAAACAAGATCTATAATACTTCTCTCTGAGTTCAAATGAAACTCCCCCAGATGTAACCCCCATCGGCGAAAAAGTAATTAAAACTCAAGCGGTGAGGTAGCCTCATGAGAGGCTCTTCTGTCTCACCCTCTAAATGGAAGTGAGGTCCAATATAAGAAGAGGTCTACTCCAAAACCGCCCCAGAGACGGGTGCGAGAGACTCTTTGGAAAAGACACTCAGAAACCGACCCGACCAGTAACGGGCAAAGGAGCTCGTACGAAAAACTAAAAATCGAGGACCCCCGCATGGGTATCCTAAAACATAGGGGTCAGTGGATTGGTCGAAAGCCGGGATCCCAACGAGGCGTAAAAACATTGCGAGCTCATGTAAAAATCGTGAAGGGACTGGGATACTAGAACCATGCATTTAGCGGTCGTTTCCCTAACTGGGTTTCCATTCCTCCATCCAGTTGAGGGTCACCGTGCCCTCGCACGGTCAGGTATAAGGGTCACCAGGACCGGCACTATTATTTATCAGTTTTCCCTAATTCACCATTTTCTTTTCTTTCTTGACTACTCATGTGACTACTTAGACCTTTTTCAGTCTCTCCTATAGATGACTTACCGATCTAAGTATCTATCTCAACTTTCTTTTAGTGATATAAATAAACAGATGATTATATTCAAGGATCAATTGATCGAGAATTACTATTCAGATTGATTTAAGTAAATCACTTATTGTTTCCATGAGAGAAGAGTGTTAATATTTTAATTGCGTTATAAATGTGCTAAGTCTTCTCCCTCTATAAGCAGGGTTGGCTCCATGGATTCTTGCTCAAATCCATGTTGAAAGATTCGACTATTTTTTACGCTGGCCGTCGACTATCTAACGCAACCACTGCAAGAGTGTGTTCGAACCTTGGTCTTTTGTGTGGTGGACACACTATACTACCACTAGATCAAGTGGGTACGTTAATATTTTAATTGTAAAAGATAAAAATCCATCTAACTCACAATATATATGCAACATAAGTTATTTCGATGCTCGTTTCTGAATTGATAGCAAGAAATAGAGAGAACCTTAATATAAGAAATGCTTAAAATGAATTTGGGGTTTATATAACTTAAAATAAATTTTGGTGAACGGTAGCATATGACAATATTAAATTAGATCTAAAAGCATGTTAGCTACAACAACTTAAACCAACCTCTATGCTTTGGGATATTCCAGAGTTGAAGTTCCAATCTTCAAGTATCACAGATTAGATTATCCAACATATATATATGTGTGTGTTCCATCTTATTATTTATTTTTTTCTTTTAACACATGAATTGTTCTTGTGACCAACTAAGCCTTGAAACAATGTAACAAGTTCTTTATCATGGAATTGCACGTTAGACCCCTCTCCCAATTGGTAGGATGCCATGGATACAGGTCGTTGGGCCATTATTTAAAGGGACATGAATTTCAATGAGACTACTAGTTGATAGTTGCTCTCAAGTCTCAACATTACAATTTTGATTTCTGAGAAAATGTGTATCACCATTGTTGTATTTGCATCTTAGACAAACTCTAAAAATAGTATAAAATACCAATTGATGAATACTAACAACTGGCATATCTTACTAACAACTGACATGTCTTATGTTTTAGTCAATAGAAGCACCAAAATGGCAATGCGCATTTCGATAAACTTATTAAAGGAGGGTTGAACCCCTTTTTGTCATATAATAAGAAATTCATCAAGTTAATATTTTAGTTAAATTTGAACAAGGAAACCATCAAACAGTTTATATACTGCATATAATTAGAAGGTATATTGTATTATAAACTACATATCTTTGTTAAGGTCCTCCATTATATATTTTTGGGATTTTTACCCAGCAGACCCTATAATCTTTGTAAATTACCTCTACGGCCTTTGAAACATCGATATTCCTCCCTAGACCCCGTAATGTTGCTAACCCTTACTCTACAGACCCTGTGGTAACTCCCATCCATGTAACCGTTAGAACTAACCAAACGTTGTTATCTTCCTTTATATTATACCCATTTTAGTGGTCAAATTTACCCAAGTGACATTGCCTCCCACCTCACCTGGGCACCCTCTAACTGCAGCTGAACACGGTGCCCCTCTCCCCCGGTCCGTCGCTGCTCGAAGGCCCCCTACCTTGAATCTCGTGCCTACCACCTCCCCTGGCTCGAGTCGACGTGGTGCCGGCCCCCCTCCCCACCTACCCGGGTCCCGTCCCGAACCTCCCTCCCCCGCTGCAAATCCCCCCCCCCCCCGACCTCCCTCCCCCTCTACAAATACCCCCCGGACCTCCCTCCCCCGCTCTCGTCCCCGGTCCCCTCCCCCACCACCGCCCCTCCGCGTACCAACCCACCGCACCCCTCCAGTCCCCCGACTCCCTCCTGCCCCCGCCTGCAACGCACCCCACCTCCCGCTGCAAACCCCCGCCCCTCTTGCAAGTCCCCCGACCTCCCACTGCAAAGCCCCCCGTCGGCATCCCTGTCCAGCCGCCTGCAAAGCACCCACACCCGCCGATGGAGTCTCTCTTGCCGATGGAGCTCCCACACTCCCCCATTCCGAGGTCGATGGAGTCCCTCCCCCCGCTGCTCACTGCTTTTTTTTCTATTGTACCGTAAATATCACCGAGGACACGTGGCATGTTTCTGGCAATTGTACCGTACAAGGGTTACTCAGACAACTCTGGTTAGGTTACAATGGAGACGGTGCACCAACGGAGGGTCCATGTGGTAAGACGGAGCAAGATTACGGGGTCTAGGGAGGAATATCGATGTTTCAAAGGTCGTAGAGGTAATTTACAAAGATTATAAGGTCTGATGGGTAAAAATCCTTATATTTTTTATTAAGCCTTAAGCAGTAAGAGAGCAGACTGTTAAATTATTATTTTTATTTTTTAGCATCAGCTATCAAACATCAATAGTGACCACCAAATCCAAAATTTTGAATTTATTTTAACCTATGTGATATAATTATTTAGCATCATGAGAGGTAGATTATAGGGACTTGAGTAGGAACAGTCTAAAAACTGTATTGCAAGATAACAATTCCAGTGGTATCAAATGTATACCAATCAATAAATAATCAAAGGAGCCGTCTTTTAAAATTTTGATGATACATTATATATTGACAATCATGTGAACAACAAAAAGAGGGTTTGAAATAGGCATGCATGGCAGCAAAGGTGTTGGACATGTGAGCCCACGGCGAGCCATTATGCAATAAATGTTATTGCAAATATCATTTTCTTGATCTGAAATGAAGAATAAATAATTTACATAATAGGTCCCTCTGTACAATTCGGGTTATGTACCATGGCTATCTTAATGATCATACAACTGTTGATTCAATTATTGAATCATAGAGGCTGGTGCTTGGATGAATATCTAAAGAGTTAGATTGAGGACTCATCAAGCACTGTCAAATGCTTGTTAAGATGTGATCTCCAGCCTGAGTAGGAGATGGCAATCCTTTCTCACATAGGCTGATATCTGACCGACCTCTTGATGCAGGTCCTCTGCATAGGAATAGAGATTCAGAGGTGTCAGATTAGTTAGGTCAAAGAGTTGACTTAACGAGATCGAGATAACCTAGGTCCTATGTTGAATGCTGTCACAACATAAGCACGCATCCTCTGACCAGAGACAGATGTGTTGCTATATGTCTGAGTATGTAAATTTGGCAGACCGATAGGTTGATGACCTAACCAAGGTCTATACATCGGCGAGCTTGTGTGCATATAAGGGCATATGAGTAATATGATCTCTCAAAGGGATCATACAGGTTCACTACTGAACCGGAAGACATGAGCTCACTCATGAGATATTAGGATGAATTAAATTCCGTGCACGGTCGTCTCGCTTTGGAAGCTTGACTGAATTTGTAGATTTGATATATACTTTTGAAAAGTATATATCAAGACCTAGGTATGATATATGCTTTTGGAAAGTATATGATCGATACCAAATCCCAATGATCAAATGAGAAACTTACTGATAAAACCCTGAAGAAGACAGTATAAAATTGATCTTGATCTTCGGGTTGATCATGGGTCTTCCAGTATGTAGGATGTACAGGTATTGGGAATACCTGAGGGTGATGTGATCATAAACGATTGTATATCCATGATGCTTCCATTTCGAGGGAGTGATGAAACGGGTCTGGATTTTAGTGACTCCTTTCAGTAGAGAAGTAATCTGATCTTAGTCCAAGAGTTGGACATTGGTCTGAATGAGATTCAGATGCAATGAGAAGATTAGATTTGCGGTCTTGATTTAACCAAGCATCTGTGGGAGGTTCGTAAGATCTGGATTTGAGATAAGATCGTAATATCTAAGTCACTATACATGGAACAATACAATCACCATGTCCTTATCTCCAAGTATCTGCGGAGAAAGCACATTATTCTTGAAGGGGTTCAAGAATAATTCATTTGATGAATTCTGTATCCAAGCATCGAGAAAATGGATAATTAAATATGATTTAATTATCATGAATAATATGAATTTGATTCATATTATAAGAAGAAGATATCTAAGATAATTAAATGTGATTTCTTTATCAAAGATATGAATAACGTGAATGTGATTCATGTTATTTGGACACATGAGAAAAGAGATCCAAGGTGATTAAATGTGATTTAATTATCATGGATATGAATAATGTGGATAGCACCATCCATATTAATCATATATATATTATAAATATGATTTATAATATATTAAAGAGAGAAACTATGTAAATAGCATTTGTTAATTACTAATGTGAATTGGATTCACATTAAGTAATTAATTGGAAATGTAATTTACAAATTAGTTTGGGTTGTGAATGTGATTCACATATTTTCAATGGCATGATTGAAATATTCACAAATTAATTTGGAATTAATTTGGTGGATAATTTTGCAATAGATATACACTAATTAATTGGGAATTAATTTAGTGGATAATATTGCAAGATAAATAAGAGATAATGATATGAATTAAAAAGATAAGATAATCCACAAAATCTCATGGGTGGATAATTATCTTTATCCATGTGATTTAGGTGGATAATTATCTTTTAAATTATCATGTCATTATCTTGTGTTTACTGATTTATTTATTGAATTAAATTATGTTGATGATAATGCAACATATATTTAATTTAATATAAATTAATATTGTTGGTTTTAACCAATAACAATCTTGGCCATTGATTAATACATAGACCACCATAGCCGTTGGATCTATGTGTCCCATGGATTGAGATCCATTGGATCCTAAACTAATATAAAAGGAGGGCTAACCTAGCCTTTCAAGTTACATTATTAATAGTTGTACATGCCTACAACTCTCTCTCTCTCTCATTCTCGCCTACTCTCCCTCTCTCTATTTCAAGATGGCCGTCCATCTTATGTATATAGAGAGAGAGACCTTCTCGGCTTCGTCTTCGACGACTCGAGGATCTCCTTCTTCTTTAGAGTTGCTTACTCCAAAGGAAGACGACGGATTTCGTTTGACGAAATCAGGGGATCCATTGCTTGGATCTTCATCGAGGATTGCGGGAGGAATGTGACTCATCATCGCGCCCGCAAGTGCATTCTTCGTAGATCAGACTTAAGACAGGAGGATCTCTTGTTTGGCGTCTCACGATTACAACCACGCTCCATAAGGTATTCCTTATACATTGTGGTTTGATGAAACGATCCGAGAAGTGTTCTCGTGATCATGTGGTTTCATATTTTTTAAATTTTAATTTCCGCCGCATCTAGCGACTAGTGCGACTAGTTGGCCCGATCGCATACGATGCGATAACCACGCTTCCGTGATGCGCTTGAGGATCTTTAATATCCTTCAAAAGGAAGGGAAAGGGATTGTACCTTAGAATCCTAAAACTTTGGTATAAAAACTTTAAGCATGCCGGAGCTTCCAGAGGTTCCTTGATTTTGGAGTAACAAGAGCTGTTGTTGCAAAAACTTTTCAGCAATCGATCCACTGTTCCAAAATCAAGGAAAGAAGCAGCAAGTCTTGTTGCAGTTGCTGAACATCAGGAGTTGATAGGGAGGGCATAAATTTTTGCTCCTAATTGCAACAACATCTTCTTGGAAAGAAATGGCTAGGATTCCACATTGAAGATAATTAAAAAGAAAGGATTGGGAGAATTGGAAATAATAGGAAAGAATTAGAAAAGATGGAGGAAATAGGTAGGAATAGGAAGGCTCTTCACGTTGGAGGTTCTTTAATAGGAAAGGGGAAGGGGAATTGGAAGGGGGAAGGTTCTTGAAACCTTCCTCTTATATATACTTTTTTTATTATGACATCATCCTCATGACATCACACATGATGTCAAAAACTCGTTTTGTATATCAATTCTAATTTAATTAATATTTTTTTAACACAAATTTTGTTTTGAAAAGACAGTTGTATGTACAGTTTTATAATTTTTAATTATTTTTTAAATAAAAAATCATCTTTATTTGTTATACATAAAATCGACCGTATATGTGCCTAGGGCCTCGAATTTTCACATGCAATATCTCGCTTTCATCGTCTCGGAATGACGATCAATATGAGTATAAAATTGATATACTTTTTGATTGGGGTTTGAATACCCAAATTTTCGAGATACGATTTGGGTTTGGGTTTAAATTTTGTAAAATTAAAATACCAAACGATCTTCGATTGACAAACAATCGATTCCATTGGTCATGTTTCGTCGAATCGTATTTTATGCCGGTCTCAGTTTGTTTCACGGTTTCTGAATTTACGTTGCAGTTTTTTCGGGCACACATTACGATGCGATCGATTTTTAGTCGGTTTCGCCTGAACGACTTTTGATTTGTGATCAGTTGATCGGTTCAAGTCATCTAATGCCGACTGACATTATTTTTTGGGTTAAACGGACCCAATTCGGATCGGATTCGGGTTTGTACAGATATGGACGTTACATTAGGCTTTAGCCCCAAGTTCATCATTCAAAATCCTTCTTATCGCCTCGCCGCCATGCAAAATCCATCGTGATGCCTCACCAACCCTCTCACCAACTTGCCCATCACATTATCCACTTCCAGATCATAGTTCCACCCTCAATCTTGCACAGATCGTGGTCAGCCAACCTCCTCTCCGCCGCATCACTGGAGGTCTATCCATCTTGCCTCATCTCACCATGAACGATTGTATAACCATGACGTTTCTATTTCTAGGGAGTGATGAAACATGTCTGGATTTTAGCAACTCCCCTTAGTAGAGAAGTGATCTGTGTAAAGCCTTGAACTTGGCATATCTCAGATCTAATAAGATCCGGCTCGTCAAGAGGAAACCAACGGATTTTGTTTCGTAGGAAACGTACTTCGTTTCGATTTGTTATGAAATTCAGAAGAAAGAGAAGTAAGGAGGGTTAAGACGTTATTAACCCATAATGATTGTCATTAAGACAAATTAAAATGATTAAAGAAACTAATAATGGATTAAAAATTGCTAATGATCATTAACAAACAATAATCAATAGTTAGCAAAAGATAAGCGTGAGCCGCAAAAGTTAAATCGTGATTAGTGAAAGTTAATCACGATAAATGTTAATTAAGTGTCATTAGCGAATCTAAAATCCTCTATAGTGTTATAACATAAGACCCAAGTTAGGGATATGTTTTGACTAAGACCATGGGACAAAACCATGTTTAAGGTCTAAACCATTGTTTTTTTAACAATGGTTAGTAGTTTTCTGGAGCCTATAAATAGACCCACATACCCATTCATTCTCTACGATTTCCACTACCACCACCACCCCTAGGGCAAGGGTCGAGAGGTCGGGAGGAGGAGTGGGAGGCGAAGAATGAGAGCTAGCGAAGCGCTGCCGGGAGAACAAGGAGGAGAAAGGTATGATCCTCTCTTAGTTTGCTTCGTAAGCTAGGCTTTTAATTCATCCTCTTGTTCTTCCAAGTTTTGTTCTTAATTCATCTTTCTTTTCGATTCGTTTCCTATTGTGGTTCGATGAGAAATCTGTGTAACACCCTACTTAGATGCGGGCGGCTATGCACGTCAGTGAACCATGTGATTCGTCACACGTTCACTCATCTAAGACACGTGATGTCTACCGATTCTCCATCGCTTATGTTTCTATTCTTTCATTTATACTTTTATAGTTATTTTGATGGAGAAATCTATATAATACCTTACTTAGGTGCGGGCGGCTATGCATGTTAGTGTATCCTGTGATTTGTCATACGTTCACTCATCTAAGACGCGTGGTGTCTACCGATTATCCATCGCTTATGTTTCTATTCTTTCAATTATGCTTTTATATTTATTTTAATGGAGAAATCTGTGTAATACCCTACTTAGGTGCGGGCGGCTATGCACATCAGTGAACCTTATTATTCGTCACACATTCGCTCACCTAAGATGTGTGGTGTCTACCGATTCTTCATCTCTTGTTGTTTGAGTATATTCTTTCAGTTTCGTTGTTATTTTCCTTTCGATTGATTTTATAAAGGAAACTTTTTTTCGTTTTTATTTTAAAATATATCCCTATATAAGGGGAGACTCTACCGAAATTTTTCGAGAAATATATCCTGATATAAGGGGAAACTCTGCCGAAATTTTCCGAAAAATATTTCCCGATGTAAGGGGAAACTCTGCCGAAAATTTCGTAGAAATATCACCCCATATAAGGGGAAGCTCTACTGAAATTTCAAGAGAAAATATGTTCTCTGTGATCTTCGTGTTTTTCGCGTTCTTTGTGTTTTTCGTTCGTTCTTCGCTTTCTTGACACGTTTATAGGATTTTTGAAACAAAAATTAAAATCGATCTTTTCAGGAGCCTTAAAACATCATTTCTGAAAACGAAACACAATAAAGCCTTGCTTACGCGAGAGAGTGCTCGATTAGGTAACAAAATCCTTCCTTTTAATATTGGGTTTTCATACAAGATTATTGAAATTCTTCATTTTATGTCCTTTGCTATAAAGAACCCTAATTTTTTTAAAAAAAAGTGTAAAGAGTTGCTTTATGATTTCCACTAAAATAAGATTTAAGTATCAAATTTATGCGATAGTTTTGAAAGTTAAGATTTTAGAGTTAAAATAGGTATAAATACGAGTATATATGCATATGAATAATATATATGTGAATCTAAACAAAGTGTTACTGATTTTGTAAACCGAAGACTTAAAAAATAATTATATCGTGAGAATTGATGTGGTTTGAGTTGCATCCTGAAAAGGATCGTGTCTCACGTTAAGGATGATTGGTAGTAGAACTACAGGTTGGGCATGCAACCTGTAGGTTTGTCGGAAGGAACCCGTATTAGTGTTTTCCCTACGTAGGTGATACACGGTTGTCCTGTTATAATAAGTGCGTACGAAATGAATGTTTTGCAACGCGTGGTATCAGGAGCTAATATCTTCAGGTTAAACGGCGGAAGATGTAGTTGTGCCATGTGGAGGTACGGGTGGTTCAATAATCACGATAATATATATTGAAAGTCGCTAGGTTCTATGATTAAATGTTTGTCTAAGGTTTTAAGCAATCGAGTCCTCGAGGACGGTGTGCTCGTTTGTTTTCTAGGCCGAGGGTTTGAGACTTTGTTTAATAAAAGAAAAGAAAAATTGTTAGGATAGTATTGCAAGATTGGTTGAGGCGACGTGCGGCAGAATAAGCTTACCAAGATTAACACAATCTCCAATCTCGAAGTGTCTACAGCTTCGGTGTCCAAGAATGGTGGGGTTCCCGCAGACTAATCCCTGACGTGGAATAAAAAGGAATAGGACTTAAATTAACAAAAAGGAATGAAACTTTTTTTGATAAAAGTTTTACAAAATTATATAATTTGTTTGCTTTTCTTTTTTTCGTTACTTATCATTCGCTAATTTTTTTATCCTATGATTTATGAAAATCCAACAGGTGTCTGTGAGGTATCGGAAGGACTTTAAAAATCCAACCAGCTAAGATACTAGACATCCAGGCAGCCACATTAGCTTTTTTTAAGGTAGTTAGTAATATTTTTGTGTATTTCCTTGCAGCTGATGTACATGTAAAGGGTTGTAGTGGGACAAGTGATCATATAAATATTATTTTGTTAATGGCAAAATGTTGAAATACTTCCTTATAAGTATTTTTATTTTGTAGTCTGTTTCTGAATTTAGTTGTAATTGCTGAATAAATTATTACTGAGTAACTAGATCCGGATATAGGAGGATCCGATAGCCCGAGATTGGTATTAAAGCTTACTTACTTCAGTAATTTATTTAGTAATTGACAATTATGAGCGCTATTCAGAAACTAAGATTCTATTAAGATCCTTTAATCTTAATAAGTGATTGCAGTATCATTAACAAGTCATTGTCCCTTATGTAAATCATTCTAAGAAATATAGGTTCTAACCTTTGAACTTGACTCATCACAGGATAATAGCAGATCAAGACGTATGTAGGCAATTAGCGGCTATGATGCCTATTCTCCAAGACATAAGGCAAAGGTAGCAAGCATTGGAGGAGAGGCATAATGTATAACCTGAGAGACCCGAGGCATCTAAGTCTGCGGATGTTAGGATTGAAGGTTTTGTCCATCTTTCTAAGGAAGAATCAAGTTACCATCCTTTAACTAAGTCTGCTCCTACCCCTTATGAAGGAGTAATGGAGAAATATTCCTCGATTTAAAGGTGTAGAGACACATGTTGAGGTTGAATTACTAGTCGATAATGTTGGTAGGATGTTGAGGATAATCCATGCACCAGCTGACACTTGGTGCACTTCGCTGATTACTCCCCAGCAGATTACGGACAACGATGGTAGAGAGTAATTTCCAAGAAATTAGTAGATCCTGTTCCATGGAATATCTTTGAAGAAAGGTTGCAAGATCACTTAAGTCCCTCTCATTGGGAAAAATTAAAGAGAAAAGAGTTGGTTTCTTTTAGTCAGGGTTCTAAGAACGTACGAGATTATCATATCCACTTTACTGAGTTAGTACGTTACTCATCAGCTGTAGAAGCTTCACCATAAGAGTGTCTTACAAAATTTGTTAACGGTCTTCAGGGAGATCTACGAGAAAAGCTTATTGTTTTTAGAGATACAACCGTAGATGAAGCAATGGACATCGCCTCTCGTATTAAGATAAAGAGGAATGAAAACCACCAAAGAAGAAGTTTCCACTTTAATGGTGGACCACCCAAACGTAAGGCACATTATAATCATAGAAATCATCGTTATCATCCAACCAGTTCCAGTATAACTCACCAAAGACCTTAGGTCAGAAATTATCAGGAAGATGGGGTTTCTCTATATCTCTATTATACCTCCGTAACTCAACACCAGGAACTAGTACCTCTGTAGTTGGGTCTTCATCTCAGACAGGAACACGTGCATGTTATCACTGTCATAAAAAGGTTACATTAGGAAAGACTGTCCGCAGTTGAGAGTTTAGGTGTTTAAACAAACCCCACTTAACAGTATAATACGATCTTTTCTGAATTTGGCTGGATATTATAGAAAATTCGTGAAGAACTTTTCACGAATAGCATTACCAATGACTAGATTAACTCAGAAGGAAGTCCCATTCGTATGCTCTGATACATGTGAAGTTAGTTTTTAGACACTGAAATAATGCCCAACATCTACACCAATCCTTATTCTAACCTTTGGAGTGAAGGGTTTACAGTGTACATTGATGCGTCTAAAGAAGGACTTGGGCAGTTCTTATGCAACATGGTAAGTTAGTTGCGTATGCATCACGAAAGAGGAGGACAAATGAAAAGAACTACCCAACACACATGACCTTAAATTAGATGCTATAGTTTTTGCTTTAAATATATGTAGACATTACCTCTATGGTATTACTTTTGAAATATTCACTGATCATAAAAGCTTAAAATATCTAGTGGATCAGGAGGAACTCAATATGAGACAGAGACGGTGGCTAGAGTTTTTGAAAGACTATGATTGCACTATCTCCTACCACCATTGTAAGGGGAACGTCGTAACAGATGCCCTTAGCAGAAGAACTTATTCACCTTGGTTGGTGAGTGTTATTGATTAACCAAGAATCACAGGGGTCTAAATGTCTCACACAAGGCGGAGACAAGGTCGCTGCGGCGACCCTCGGTAAATCTCGGTTAGATCAACAATTAACCCACAAGCAAATCAATCAATGAAAAACAAGTGTGGAGTTAAAATTTATTATAACTCTACTGTCAGAGATAGAATAATTTTCCTTGTCTTATTCCAATGGGTCTAGGGGTCCATATATAGGACAAACCTAGAAACCCTAATGAGTACAGAAAGGAGAAAAGTACAAAAATACCCTTACAAGGGTTTTGGAAATATCTGTTACATATTTACAAGGGTTTTGGAAATATCTGTTACATATTTCTAACACTTCCCCTCAAGTTGGAGCATATTTATGAGTCATGCCCAACTTGGAAATAATCCACAGTAGTCGTTTCTTGGGTAAGGCCTTTGTGAAGATATCTGCTAGCTGAAGATCAGTGCTAATATGTGGAGTAGCAATTCTTCCAGTTTTGACAGCATCACGTACGAAGTGGCAATCTATCTCTATATGCTTGGTTCGTTCATGGAATACTGGATTTGTGGCTATGTCGGTTGCAGATTTATTATCACAATATAGAGGAATAGGAGTAGTGACATTAATGCCAAGTTCCTGAAGGAAAGCCAATAGCCATGTGATCTCACATGTAGCTTGAGCCATTGCCCTATATTCTGCCTCTACGCTGGATCTGGATACAACGGTTTGTTTCTTGCTCCTCCATGTAACTGTATTTCCTCCAACCATCATCGCATAGCCTGTAGTAGAGCGTCGATCTTCTGGGGAACCAGCATAGTCAGCGTCCGCATATGCAGTAACCTCCGTGTGCCCATTTGCCCCGTAGAAGAGGCCACGTCCTGGAGATTCCTTCAAGTATCGTAAGATTTGTAGGACATCTTGCCAATGGCTGTAAGTCGGTTGTTCCATGTGTTGACTAGCTCTGCTAACTGCATAGGAGATATCCGGTCTGGTGGCAGTAAGGTAGAGGAGTTTTCCCACAAGACTTCTATATCTAGTGACGTCAACAAAGGTAGAATCAGACAGGCTGACATGTTTCTTTGGGTCTGCAGGGATACTGGAGGGCTTGCATCCGAGAACCCCTGCTTCAGTAAGAATGTCCAGACAATATTTTCTCTGTGAGAGATGAATTCCTTCGGTAGTGCGAAGTACTTCTATGCCCAAGAAGTAGCGTAGATGACCAAGGTCTTTAGTAATGAATACCTTTTGAAGGAAGGCCTTGGTTTCTGATATCTCATTGTGGTCATCACCAGTGAGTACCATATCATCAACATAAACGGCAAGAATGACAGTACCAGTTGCTTGTTTTCTGACAAATACTGAGTAATCAGATTTTGTTCTTTGAAATCCAATTGTACTAATTTCTGTGGTAAGTCTGTCAAACCACGCCCTTGGGCTTTGCTTGAGGCCATATATCGCTTTTCGAAGTCGACATACGTACTCCCCCTCGACTTCATAACCAGGAGGTTGATGTATACTTCCTCATCAAGGTCGCCATAGAGAAAAGCATTTTTCACATCTAACTGATAAATAGGCCAACATTTATTTGCTGCTAATGAAATAATAGTCCTGATAGACCCCATACGTGCAACTGGTGAGAATGTCTCAAAATAGTCGACACCATAGGTTTGTGTAAAACCTTTAGCCACAAGGCGAGCTTTTAGCCTGTCAATTGCGCCATCCGGTGTTTGCTTGGTCATGAAGACCCATTTGCAAGTCACCGGTCGAGTCCCTTTAGGACACTGGACAAGATCCCACATTCGTCTGGATATAAGTGCATTCATTTCTTCATCCATTGCATGTCGCCACCCAGAGTCCTGTAAGGCACTGTGATGATCTCGTGGGATGGAAAATGTCATTAGAGCATCTGTATACCGTCTGTCATAGTCAGATAAACCAGTAGTAGAGGTGTAGTGAGACGTCGGATAGGAAGTACACTGTCTCTTACTCTTCCGTAGAGCAATTGGAAGCTCGAGAGGATCATCCGGGACATCCTTGTGGGAGATACTTGAAGAGGGCATATCATCATGGAGGACCGAGACGGGTAACTGACGAGCGTGAAATCCACCTCTTTAATAATCGTAAATTGTAGTGTAGGAGGCAGATTTCGGTTGATCAAAAACCACAAGCAATGAATGTTGTGGAATATTTTTACTTGGTAAGTGTACCAAGGTCGAACACAGGGAACGGTGATTTTTAGTTGCGTGGCTTTAAATCAAATATAATAATCAAGCAATGTTCGATTAATTTTTGTGTTAAGAAATATATACAATGCAATGATGGAGAATGCGATGCAAGAAAATAGACAGAATTTATGCTCCTGATTTGTGATTTGAAATGTATCTAATTCTCAATTATTATGATCAATAGTTTCATCAAAGTTAATCACAAATCAAAATACAACTGAATCAATGCTTCAGGTAATAAGTTGATACTCAGAATAATTGAAGCAAGATATCCATCCTCCGATAGTCTTTGATCTAATTCCTAGAAAATTTGACCATAATCTTAGAGGAATTGATCTGAGATAATCCCCTGCGAAATCCAAATTATTAAGGATAATCAATGAAGGCTTAATCAGATAAAGATACTCGTCCGAATTCCTGCAAATAATATCATCAAGATCCAAAGCCTTAATATGTCGAAAAGTATCCTGCAAAAGTCTATGATGATCCTAAAATAATAATTGATAACAAACACCTCTAGATCTGATCACAAACTATGCTAAGTGATAGAGCACGAAATTAGCTTCGAAACGACATATTATATGCTAAAATCGGAGTTCAGATGGAGAAGATATGCTAAATTGAAATTCCAGGGACTAAAATGTAAATAAAACAATGTTTTCTTTGCAAAAAGGTCTCTGGGAGGACTTATCTGTAATTTATAGAAAATCGGAGGGACTCTCTGCAATTTACCCCGACGGGGGGTATTTTTGCAATTTCTTGAAAGTTGCAGGGGGGGTCTTTGTAATTTGCCCACAGCGCACGTGCCCTGCACGTGCGCCCAGGAGGCTCGGTGGTGGAACCTGAGGCTCGGGGCTCCCGAGCCTGAGGTTCGGAGGCTTGGCTCAGGCTCGGACGACCGAGCCTACGTGGCGGCAAGGAGGCGCTTCGGGGACCTGAGCCTCGAGGCTGGGGCCGAGGCTCGGGGATGACACGTGGTGGGCCGCTGCCCGTTGGATCTGGGGCGTGATCCAACGACGGCTGGGGGTTTGACGCGGAGGAAGATCTGAGCCGTAGGATCAAGGGGGATTAGCCTTGATCCGACGGCAGCTGTAAGCTGCAACGTCGGAGCGATCGGGGAGGAGCGGGGATCGACGCCTCCGCGCGGGCGCAGAGGGTGAGGTGGAGGCGGTGCTGCCGCCCCTCGGCCGACACACGGCGCGAGGGCAGAGGAGGCTGGAGGTGGAGACGCGGCGGCGAGGCGGTGCTCGCGCGGAGGCGAGCGCGGTGGAGGCGCTGCTCTCGGCTGAGGCGGCGCTCGAAGAGCGGAGTTGGGCGGAAGACGAGGGCAGCACGCCTGAGGTGGGGTGGCGCGAGGCACGGAGGCGATGGCGATGCTCGCGCGGAGGCGGTGGGCGCGAGGCGGAGCAGTCGCGGGTGTGTACCTGCAATATTAGGCAAAAACACACGGGGAGGGGTCTGGGGGGAGGGGAAGGGGATGTGTTGGCGCTCCGACCTTAGCGAGGTCGGAGATGGAGGTGGGACAGGGATTCGACCCTCTCCGATGAAGACGAGAGGGATACCTAGCTGTCCGTGGACTGGGGCAGCAGCAAGGGGCACAGGTGCGCGCCTTGGATCACGCCTGCCGAGGTTGCTGTCACCAACTTCTGGGGGTAATGGCGGATGCGTTTGGGAGCCGATGAGGGGTTGCTTTATAGGCGGGGAAGGAGGGCGTTACGGGAGGAGAGAAGGATGGCGAGGGAGAGGGGTGTAATGGCGAGGAGTGATGGCGAGCTGTGGCGCTGCGGCGGCGGTTACGAGGAGGAGAACGGCAAGGAGAGGGGGAGCGGCTTTGGCAACGGCTGGAGGAAGGGGAAGATGGGGTCACGTGCTAGGCACGTGTCCCGGGTGTGACCAGGAGAGAGAGTGAGGCGGGGTGACACGTGGCACGCCCTGGAGCTGCCACGTGGCACCAAAAAAATTTCAGATTTTAAAGTGGAAAAAAGAGATAGAAGATGACCTCAGATCGAAAAAATTTTCTTCACGAAAGTTGTTCGTCTCATCGAAATCTACAACTTTCATGAAAGGCCCGGGAGCAAAAGAGGTCACCTGTGCAAAGTGGTATTTTTGGTGGCTCTCCATGTGTATAGAAAACCGATTTTTTGGGGTTTTGTAATTTTTTGGTGGTTTTAAAGGGGATAAAAAATCTAGAAAAATACAGTAAAATAAAAGAAAATTAATTACACACTAATCTAATTTTTTTGGATTTTTAATAAATAAGAAAATAGGAAAATAAAATAGAAGTTCGAAACACACAACTTTTGTACAGATCGACAACAGACACTTGGACTTGGTCAGTTTCTTTGATTTCAGTTTTGATCTGGATTTGGATTTTCACGTCGCTTAATAAAACTTTCATCAAAGAACACAAATGAAAAAGAAATAAAATTAAAAGGGTTAATTAAGCACATAAAATCTCAGGTCAAAATTAGCAAGAAGTTAAAATGCGCAAAAGAGGCCCAAAACCCAACTTTCACATATGAGCTCCGAATTTTATGAAATTGGTCTTGTTTTGAAGGTATTTGAAAATGGAGTACTTTAAAAGTGAGTAGACCAAAATCGGATACTGTATGTAGGAGATATGCTCATTTTAGTCTGTCAGATGTGAAATTTGACTTTGGGATTATTTGTCACTTATTAGGGTTAGTAATTTTTTGTATTTTTTATTTAATAAAGTTAGTAATATCTACACAATGGAATGGTTTCAGGTCAATCGGAGTTAGAATGAATTAACTAAAAATGTGAGAAGTTAGCAGCTTTTTGGGCTAAATTACAAAAGGGATTTTAATGCTATTTATGCATGATGAAATGCAGATATCATTTACACATGTATGAATGCTAATAATGCTCTATTAATGATTAATTGCAAGTGGATGATGGGGGACAGAGCCTAAATGACCAATTTTAGCATGATGAATACGTGATTCATCAGTAACGGGATATCTGGAGTTGTCGAAATGTTTCGTTGTTTGTAGACAATGGGTGGTGGTGGAAGTACAAGGGGTATATCCGTGATTGTATGAGAGAAGAAGCTTGTTTTCTCAAAGAAGGTAACATCAGCCGAGATGTAATAGCGATGACCATTAGGATCATAGCACCGATACCCTTTCTGAGTGCGAGTGTACCCCAGAAAAACACATTTGATCGCACGTGGCGGGAGTTTATCTGTATTTTGGAATTTATGAACGAATGACACACAACCAAAGACCCGTAGAGGTAATGGAAAAGGAGACTCTGTGGGATAAAGTAAAGAGAATGGAGTAGACCCATTTAGAGAAGGCGAAGGGACTCTGTTGGTAATATAAATTGCAGTTAATATAGCGTCACCCCAGTAGATTTTGGGGGACTTTCATTTAAGAGAGAAGTGATCGGGCAATGTTTAGGAGGTGTCTTAATTTTCTTTCTGCTATCCCATTTTGTTGGGATGTATAGGGACAGGAGGTTTGATGTATGGTCCCTTGAGAAGCAAAAAATGTGGAAAGGTCATTTTGAGTGAATTCCAGCGCATTATCTGAACGGTAAATTTGTACAGTGGTGGAGAAAATGGTTTTAACATACTGAAAGAAATTTTTGATGATAGTATTTATTTCCGAACGTTCTTTTAGTAGATAAACCCAGGATAGTCTGCTGAAATCATCAATAAAAACAACAAAATACTTATGACCACTGAGAGTACGGACCGGACAAGGACCCCAAATATCACAATGGACTAGAGCAAAAGGAGTAGAACGACGAGGCTCAGTTCGAGCAGGAAAGGATGCTCGATGATGTTTCCCAAATTGACACGCCTCACACTCAAATGGTTTTAGCGACGAAAGTTCCGGAAACATCATGGAGAGGGCTTTGGCAGATGGATGACCAAGACGAAGATGCCATAGTAAGGGATCAGTGGAAATGGATACAGCACCTGCAAACTTGGAATCAGTAGGAATGTCAAGATAATACAGCCCATTCTTCTCATATCCCCCACCAAAGATCTGCTTCGTCCGGATGTCCTGAAAGTAACAACAAAATTTGTCAAATATCACTTGACAGTTAAGCTCAGTGCATAGTTTATGGACAGATAATGAGCTAAGAGGAAAGGCTGGAGCGCAGTGCACGTTCGTTAGTCTGAGTGAGGAAGAAAATTCCACAGTGCCCACACTAGTAATGGGCGAGTGTGCTCCATTGGCAACACGTACGGTTTTCACAACTGAGGATGGTTCGGAGGAAGTAAGAATACTACCTTCTCCTGTAAGATGCGTTGATGCTCCAGAGTCGATGATCCATGTAGGATTTGATGTAGTAGTTGTGTTGGCGACTGTACTCGCAGTTGTGGCAAGACTGGCTGTTGAAGCAGAGGTGATCACATTAGTATGAGAGTTCTGTAGTAGTTGGCGTAGACTGGCATATTCAGAGGCAGTAAAAGAATGTTGACTAGCATGCACAGGTTCTTCATGGATTGGGGCAGCAATCTCATAGTCAGTATCATGGGTAGTCATCTCATACGCATTGTTGGCATTCGAAGGCATGCCAAATTTGGCCCAGCAACGTTCCGATGGATGATTCAGGCGACCACAATGAGTACATGGGGGGAAACGGGCAGGAGTATGATCACGACCTTGGGCCCGTGAATATTCGCGGCCTCGTCCATAGGCACGACCACGTCCTCGTCCAGCATCACGTCCTCGTCCCCCGTAAGGGATTGATCATCCCCTAACAAAGTGAGCGGATACCTCAGCAGATGGAGGTGCGTGTGGAGACTCAATTTCCTGAAGTCGTCCGAAGATGGTTTCAAGAGTGGGTAATGCACCTGCAGTAAGAAACTGGTCCTTCGCAGATTTATATCGAGGGTGTAAGCCTGATAAGGACCGATATACCTGCCATTCTGCTCGTTCCCCGACCTGTTTATCACAACATGCCGGTTGAAAAATGAGGAGTTCTTCAAATAAACCTGTGAGTAGCCTGTAATACTCGATCAAGGATGTATCTCCTTGATTTGCAGACCAAATCCTAGTATAGATATCTGAAAGCCGAGACTTGGTAGTTTTCTGTGAGTATGTATTTTCAAGACTCTCCCACATTGCTTTTGCAGTCTCTTTGTATAAGAGATTAGATGCAATAGATGGGTCAACGTTGTTTGTCATCCAGGTGATAACCTGACAGTTATCGACAAACCATGTATCAAAGTCTTTGTCTATCTCTGCTGGGGGAATTCTAGTAAGAACATAGGCCTTCCGCTGGCCGCCAATAAATATTTAAAAGACCGAGACCAGAGAACATAATTCTCGGCTCCTTTTAGTTTTATAGTAGTGCCCTGAACCAACATAGATGTAGATTGGTACAGGGACTTTGAGTCCACAGATGTGGGAGTAGAAGTCATGGCGGCCACACAAGACTAGTAGCAAATGACTAGATAATAATGATAATCTCAGAGGACATGAGGCTATACTAAAATATCACCGGACGGTATTGCTGGAGTTGTTGGAGTCATCGGACTGCTCATGGACTGTTTCTGTGCACTTGAGAGTCGCTGGACAGAGCAGGATCCCTTGAAGTTGCTCGAGTCCTTGAAGTCTTGGAGTTGAAACCTTCGCGGGAGGCGTTGGTGTAGTCGCTGTCGATGGAGTCCTGGTGTTGCTGGAAGAAGCCTTGGTAGAGGCTTTTGGAGGGTGATGTGTTGAGGGTAGGGCTGTTGGATGGCGCTGTGTTGAGGGCGATGTAGGATAGAGAGAGGCCTGGAGATCGGGAGGGCGAGTGGAGGGCGCTGGCGACTGGGTGGGGAGGGCGCGGGCGACTGGCGATCGGGTGGGGAGGGCGCGGGCGATTGGTTAGGGCGACTGGGTGGGGAGGGCGATCGGGAGGGTGCGGGAGGGTGGCGACTGGGTGGCGGGAGGGTGGCGACTGGGCGACTGGAGGGTGTGATCGGGAAGGTACGAGAGGGTGGCGATCGAGAGGGTACGGGAGGATGGCGACTGGGTGGCGATCAGGTGGCGATCAGGTGGGAGGGCGATCGGGAGGGTGCGGGTGGAGAGGGCCGGGAGGGTTAGGGCGACTGGAGGGTGCTCGGGAGGGCGATCGGGTGGGAGGGCGATCGGGAGGGTGCTGGCAACTGGCGATCGGGAGGTCGAGTGGAGTGCGCTGGCGATGGAGAGGCGCTGGCGACTGGTTGTCGAGTGGAGGCGATGGAGGGGCGATGGCGATGAAGATGGAGGGAAGTGGAGGGGCGCTGGCGATGTGGAGACGAGGAGATGGATACCGCGCGATGGAGAGGGGCGACTGGGAAGGCGATGGAGAGGGATTAGGGATCGGGAGGGAGGCGGCAAGAGAGAGGACTGGGAGACGGCTCTGATACCATGTCAGAGATAGAATAATTTTCCTTGTCTTATTCCAATGGGTCTAGGGGTCCATATATAGGACAAACCTAGAAACCCTAATGAGTACAGAAAGGAGAAAAGTACAAATATACCCTTACAAGGGTTTTGGAAATATCTGTTACATATTTCTAACATCTACAAAATATGTGTATAGTGCAAGTAATGTAGAGTGTCGAACACAAGGAGCAAGCAGGATAGAACAAGCAAAATGCCCAAAATGTGGTTGTGAATATTTGTCTAAATGTGCTATTTTTTGTAGGTTTTGAATTTTATATTTTTTATTTAATTTTCGAGTTTATATTTTTATATTTTAGTTTTTAATTTACTGATTTTGTATTTTCTTTTTAGATTTTGTATTTTTAGATTTTTAAATAAAGATATAATGTATATAAGGGAGATATATGTACACTAGAGATATGAGAGGGATAAAAACAGGGGAAATGCTCAAAATACAGGAAATGGAATGTTTTTGTGATTTTTCTAGATTTTTTAATGTTTTTGTGATTTTTCTAGATTTTTTCTAATTTTTTTCTTTTTAAGGGCAAAAATACTAGTAAACAGTGAGATAAGTTGCTGGCCGAAATTAAAATGAGGATGAAAAATATCAAACAGAATTCAACATTCCTCAAAATTAATTTTAATTGAAAGATAATAAATTAAAGAAGATACAGAAACTGAAATTGCATTTTTAGGATTTTTGTATAATTTGTAAGATTTTTAGGAAGATTTTTGGTATTTTACAATTTTTAGGGGTTTCCTTTTGAATTTTTTTAATGATTTTTGGTCTGAAGTTAAAACACACAGAAACAAACAAAATACATTTTTTTGGAATTTTTCAAAAAGGAATGGATATATTATAAATAAAAGACTGCAGGAAGGTAGAAATGATGTTTTTGATTTTTTTGGCTAACCAAACAAAACGATAAAAATACAACAAAAATCCCTGTTATAGAACAAGCTTAATGGCACACAGACATATTTTTAGATTTTCAAATAGATAAATGATGCTCCATAAATAAATCAATCACTCAAAATATTTTAAAAATTCTACAGGACACAAATCACAATATATTTTGTTGAAAGTTGCATACAAATTCGGTCTTACTAATTACTACAACATATCCAAAAATGAGCAAGTGATTTTGAGTATTTAAAGCGTTATAAACAAAACAAGCCCAATCAGTATTCCGACTTCATAAATTCACAATCTGAAATTTGGATATGATGTAGAACTCTTAAACAAATTTCTAGCAAAAAAATCTCACGAGAAACCGAGTTCAGACGAATGAGTTATAGCTATTACAACACATGGGTACAGATGAAAAAGTAAATACGAAACTGCAGTACACAAATGTACTCAAAAACTTTCCGAAATATGCCAAAAATGATGGGACGTGATTGCAAAATGCCCCACTAACCCAGGTGGCGTCAAGCTGATCTTGGATAACAAGGGAATGTGCATGAAAGTGCTCCGATGTACCTGCAATTAGAAGAAGGGCTCGAGTACAAAACTCGGCCAAGATGTTAGGTACACAAAAAAATGGGATGTGAATGGGTTTTCCTTCGCTTTGGTGAGGGAAGAAGGATGTTCTCCGACCACCGTATGTGGCCGAAGATGAAGGGGGTTGTGTATGAGGATACGTAGAATCGCGGAGGATGGCGGCGGTGAGATGAAAGCCGCGTCGAGGAGGATGAATGAAAGTCGAAATGATGGGATCGAAGCTCGCCGGAGCTTGCTCCGGCGAGGGATGAACTAGGTGATTAAGTGACTAAAAAGCAAGTAAACGAAATGCTAGAATAAATCTACAATCTACAAGTGAATAAAGAGCAAGAAAACAAGAAAAAAAATGAAAGAAAATACGAAACCTCAAGCCAAGAATGGCGAGATGGACCTTACGGCTAAGGTGGCCGGAGATGGTGATGGAGCCGCCCTTCGACTCGCCTAGCCGCGCCTCCGAGGAGCTGGGGAGCTCACTGTCACTTCACTCTATCTTGAGCTCCAAGGAGGGTGGCCAAAATGGGTCCAAGAGGGTTCAAAAACGAATTGGAAGAAGATGTGGTCTTTTTGTACATGTGAGCTGGGCGGCTCCAAAGAACAATGGATATCTAGCAAATCGTTAATCCAATCCTTCAAGCAACCTCTGGGCGTGTATGAGGGTACATTAAGGAGAAAAAGTTGTGAAGGAAGCTTAGCCATTGGGTGAAAGGGTCGGCCTTGAAAAATCCGAGAAATAGGACAAAAACAAGGATCTGACAGGAGTGGCAGAGGCTGGTTAGAGAGTTGATGTGGTGGCAAGAAGATTGGTGTGTATCTTGAGAATAGACAACTCAACTCTAGATATAAAGGTTGGGCGTGTATAATGGATGTATGTAGAAAAAAAGTCTAGAAGGAAGCCCAGCGATTGGGTGAACGAATCGGCCTATAAAAATTCGAGAATATTGGCAAAAACTAATATTCTGACGCACAGCAGAGGGGGAGTCAGACAACATGATAATCATGCTCCAAAGATCGAAGAAAATAGGGCAAATATATGATCCAACGCTAAAACTATATACTGGGCGTGTATAATGGATATAAGAGGAGAAAAAGTCAAGAAGACTTCATCGTGAAAAGATGCACGATGCATCCTCCAAAAATCGGCGAAAACGGCCAAAAATGTGATTCTAACACAATACATTGGTAATTTTTCTATGTATTTTATACAAGAATTTTATTTTGTTAATGTTTTATTTATCATTTTATTTCAGTTTTAATATGTACATATATAATAATATATGAAATAATAAAAATATGAAATAAAATAATGAATTATAAATAAAATGAATATTTTAATTGGTATAATATACAATAGGGGTCCAAAACTCAACTTTCAAACCGTAACTCCGAAAAATACGAAACTACCTTCATTAAATAGACTATTGAAAATTATATACATTTAAGTGAGTTTGACAAATTTTGAGTTTTTATTTGAGAGATACGGGTATGGGAAGTTGGGATTCCGGAATCTTATTCAAATCATAACTTTTTATCTGTGCATTATTTTTGAGTGAAATCAATTTTGTATTTTTCTTTATTTAATTATATACAACTTTTATGTACAATGTTTCTTTATTTAAAGTATAAAAGGTGAGACTATAAATAGGTCCCAAAATAATTAAAGAATGAATTAAACAAAAGGAATTTTTATTGTATTTCGGCCCTTATCTCCCCCTACTTTATTCCTTGTCGACTTAGCCATCGAGATGCCTAGGTCTCAGGATTTCGGGTCATAAAATATTTACAATATTTTATTCTTTTTCTTTTCTTTGATTTATTCTATAATTTGGCTTTAATTACAGTATTTTATACACTATTTACATGCACATGCATGAATGCTAAGATGCGGGATTTAAGGGTATTTATATGCATTTGCTAGGGTTTTTGATGCCAAAATGATAGAATAAAGATGATGAAATGTGGATTCATCATCCCCCTATACTTTACCTTTGCTAGTCCCTAGCAAACACTTATGCAATAAGTGCAGAAAGAAAAAGAAAGAAAAGAAAAAGAAGAAATGTGGATTGAATTTAATTATCAAACTTGTCTTCACAAAATCAAAGTTTGGAGCATAAGTCGGACCTTTGGAATTTTAGTGCGGGTGGAACCTTAATGAGAACCGAATTTGAAATCCAACAGCCTCCAAGAATCCCAAAACTCTGTTCAAGTCCCCTCAATAGCCAGGTCAGAGATATCTCAACTCATACGCAAACCCTTACGACTATGAATCTGACTCGTACAGTGTAAGTGATGGTGGCTCTCCCCAACTGAAATGACAAAGAGACTGACTTCTCCAATATGACAACCCAATGATTCCCCAATCCAATAACTCATCCCTCAAGGAGCAGGGTATTCCCTTCTAAGTTCAAGTGGCAACCAGCTCAAGAGGAGGGGGTGAAGAGAAGAATGGACGGTAGCCAGTGTAGCTACCTATTCTAGGATGCAAGACCAGTGTAGTCAAGTCATCCAGCTCCAGGCTCACATAATTCGACTTTGAAGCTCAAGCTTGCTTATTTGACTATACAACATATGTACACTCCGGCAGGCATTTTTATTTTTGTACTGGCCTGTCCACTTTTTTGGAGTTTTTTTTCTTTTTTCTTTTTTTGAATACTATATACAGCAGCATTTACATAGGGAGTTTTTCCTTTTGAGCCAGTAGAATATCCCTCTTTTGAAGCTTTATCGCAACCCACGATCTCCTATCCTCGAAATTCATCATCACTGGATGGGTTGGGGCGCACTTCCCTCCCTAGAGTAGGACAAATGTTTCCACCTGTGTGCGTCTCATACCGGCAAATCCAACCTCCTTACCACTCCAACTGAGTTGCGCCATGTGAAAGGTGCAGGTGTCCAAGTTAGATCATTATCAACAAGAGTCGTGTGTGTGCTCCGAAATACTCTACTTAGGCAGTCAAGAATCCATTGAACCAAGTCTCGTGATCCTTAAAGAATTAAGTCAACTAGACCTGAAGTACCTCAATCCCAGTTCCTATAAGGTTCCTGTTAATTAGGTAGATTTAAGGTCCAACCAAGCTCCAATCTTCGGATTTTACTTAGACTTGTTCAACTATCAAACTCGATCCGAAAAATGCTCAAGCTATGCAAATGAAATGCAGAATGCAGAAAATATTTCTGTGATGCAATTTTCAAGAGTTTTGAAGTTTTTATGGTTTTTTTTGAAAAGATGATGATGATGCATATGCATTTTTTAGATTTTTCAAAAAGATTTTTCAAATATTTTTGGATTTTAATTTTGCAAATGTTTTTGGGATTTTTGAAAACACAAAGGTTTTGGCCAAAATCTAGGTACAAATATTTACACGGGAGTGCTTCTCATATATACAATAAGTAGATTTTAAGAATTTACAAGGGTAAGTGGTCAATTTTATAAATATAGAGTGGATTTTGGTGAGATGTATGTATTCCTCAAACTTATTTGACACATGTTTTTCAAATAATTTTCAAAACTATAGTCCAAAATAATTTTTACAACCAATTTTACACACATGTACACATATTTGAAAATCATTTTGCAAAGGTCTTCCAAACAGTATGTATAGATTTTTCAAATATTTTTACAACCATTTTTCAAACCATTTGCAAATCATTTTTCAAACATATTATTTCACACAAAGAAAATAAACTTTACAATCAAAATATTTTTACAAAGGTTGAAAACATGTAACAAAACATTTTCAAACTAGTTTTCAAAAGATTTTTCACAAGGATTTTCAAACTATTTTTCAAATATTTTGCAAAAAATATTTTCACCTGATTTATTAATCAGTATATACAAAAAGAATTTGAGGAATGAAACATCTTTTTATTAGGGTTTTTAATGAATTTTAAAGAATGATTATCCATAATTATTAGTAAAAATACGAAAGTACGAGTTATGGCTAAAGTATATATGCAGTATATACGACCCCCCTATACTTGGCTTGAGCTATGTCCTCATAGATCGGATAGAAAAGAGAAGACATAACTTGTACTAAGTATAGAAAAGTCCATAGAATGAATAAATGAATGAATGAGAAGTTGACTGTCCCCCCCTATACTTAGGATCAAATAATCCTAAGTATAGCAGACTGTACACAAAGCAGGAAGGGTCAAGGGTGGGAATGAACAGATCGTACTCAGACTGTCTCCCCCTATACTTAGGGTAAGATATCCCTAAGTATAGAGAGGAAGAGGAGACAATAGAGAGGATCAAAGAATAGAAGAAACTCGGGGTGCACACCCCCCTATACTTAGGACAAAGTACGTCCTAAGAATAGCAAAATCATAAGATGACGATGGACTGTGAACCATAAAGAATGAGTGATCGATGTACAGATGAATATATATACAATGTCGGATCTCAGTGATAGTCATGTACGAGATGCCGAAGGTGTGAGTCAAAGAATCATCTCATACCAAATGAATCGGGGCAACATCAACGGTCGGCGGATCATGATATAGATACGGTTTCAAGCGCTGACCATTGACTCTAAAGGTGGAAGATGATGAAGGTTCGGATATATCAATGCTGTCATTATTATGCACCTTCTGGACCACATATGGTCCTTTCCATTTGCTTTGTAATTTCCCTGGGAATAATTTTAGCCTAGCATCAAATAACCATACTTGCTGTTCTGGCTCAAATTGTTTATGGCTGATTCGGGAATCGTGCCATACTTTCACTTTCTCCTTATAGTGTAGGCCACTTGAGAAGGTTGTATCTCTTAATTCTTCCAGGGATGCCAACTCTGCTTTCCTCTGATCTCCTACACTCTTGGGATCCAACAATAGCTCTGTAACTACCCAAAGTGACTTATGCTTTATCTCCACTGGTAAATGGCACGGTTTGCCATAGACGAGACGAAAGGGAGATGTCCCTAATGGTGTCTTGAAGGAAGTCCGATAAGCCCACAAGACCGAGTCCAAAAGTTGTGACCAATCTTTTCGGTCTGGGCGGACTACCTTCTGCAAAATTATCTTGATCTCCCTATTCGATACTTCAGCAAGACCATTAGTCTGAGGGTGATACGGTGTGGCAACACGATGGTCAATACTGAGCTCGTCTGTAAGGGCCCAGACCTTGTCGTTAATAAAGTGAGACCCCCATCTGAAATCAAGACTCTAGGCACCCCGAACCGTGAAATAATATTTTTCCTCAAGAAACGACATACGGTTTTAGCATCTGCGACTCGGGCAGGGATGGCCTCAACCCAACGACTAACATAATCCACATCAAGAAGAATATACTCAAACCCCTAACTTTTAGGAAATGGGCCCATGAAATCAATTCCCCATGCATCAAAAACTTCACAAAAGTGAATGGGCTGCATGGGCATCATGTCTCTCCTGTCCGCAAGTACCCATTTTCTTACAGTCAGTAGATCTTCTCACGAACTCATCAGAAACCTAGAAAAGGGTAGGCCACCAAAGGTCGGATTGGAGCACCTTCTGTGTTGTCCGTCTCCCAGAATGATGTCCTCCTGCCTCAAGCTTGTGACAGTAGGTGAGGACGCTATGTTGCTCATCTTGAGGAATGCACCGTCTCCAGATACTATCCCCTCCCTCATGATAAAGGACGGGATCCTCCCAATGGTACGATTTGGCCTTCGCAAGGAAGGTCTCAAGCCACTGTCTGGGCCAACCTTGTGGAATGGATTTGGCAACAAGGTAATTCACAATGTCGGCATACATGGAAGAGAGGTGATAGCAAGGATCGCCTCATCTGGAAAAGTTTCAGTGATAGGTGCTATGGGCTCAGATTCCTCAAGGTTTTCTAGGCGGGAGAGGTGATCTGCCACACATTCTTAACTCCAGGCTTATCCTTAATCTCAATATCAAATTCCTGGAGGAGAAGGATCCATCTGGTTAATCTGACTTTGGCATCCTTCTTTGACATCAAGTATCGAATGGCAGTGTGGTCAGTAAAAATTGTCACTCTAGATCCAAGAATGTAAGATCTGTACTTATCCAAAGAAAAGACTACCGCTAGCATTTCTTTCTCAGTCACTGTATAGTTCCTCTGAGCTGCATCCAAAGTCCGGATAGCGTAGTGTATGGCATAGGGTAATCCATCCCTCCTCTGTCCAAGCACAGCCCCAATGGCATAATCTGAAGCATCCGTCATGATCTCAAATGGAAGAGACCAATCGGGTGGCTGAAGGACAGGAGCCTCGACAACTAAATTCTTGAGAGTCTCAAAGGACTTAAGACACTTATCATCTACAAAGGAACTCAGTGTCTTTAGTCAATAAATCTGTCAGCAGTCAGGAAATTCGACTGAAGTCTTGAATGAACCGTCGTAGAAATCGACATGCCCCAGAAAAGACCGCAACTATTTCAAATTGGACGGTGGATTGAGTTTTCTAATGATATCAATCTTGGCCGGATCAACCTCCATGCCCCTGTTGGAGATGATGTGACCAAGGACCGTCCCCTGAGTCACCATAAAGTGACTCTTCTCCCAAGATAGTACAAGGTTTACCTCTATGCAGCGCTGCAACACTCGGTCTAGGCAAATCAAGACAAGCATCAAACCCGTCGCCATAAACCGAGAAGTCATCCATGAAGACCTCCAAACAGTCACCTATCATGTCCGAAAAGATGGACAACATGCACCTTTGAATGTCGCAGGGGCGTTACATATACCAAAGGGCATCCGTCTGAAAGCATACGTCCCAAATTGATAGGTGAACGTCGTTTTATCCTGGTCTTCGGGAGCGACAACCACTTGGTTGTATCCGGAGTACCCGTCAAGAAAACAATAATGACTCTTCCCGGCTAGCCTCTCGATAATCTGATCAATAAATGGTAGCGAGAAGTGATCCTTCTTGGTGGCCTCATTCAATCGTCTGTAGTCCACACAGACCCTCCAAGAAGTGGGTACCCGGGTGGCCGATCTCTTCTCCAAACTCATTCACAACTGTAGTGATACCCGTCTTCTTGGGTACCACATGTAAAGGACCTAACCCACTTGGAGTCGGAGATGGGATAGATAAAATCGGTGCTCCACCATTTAGATATCTCCTTCATTACTACATCCCAAAGATTCGGGTTCAGCCGTCGCTGGAACTCACGCGAAGGCTTAGCATCCTCCTCGAGGTATATATGGTGGGAGCACAGAGCCAGACTTATCCCCTTGAGATCGGCCACGCTCCATCCTATTGCCTCGCGGTTTCGTTCAAGAACCTCCATCAGTCGAGATTCTTGTTCTCCAGTCAAATCTCCTGAGATAATGACTGGGTGCATTTCTGGTTCACCCGCAAGGAATCTATACGTGAGCGACTGCGGTAAAGGCTTCAGTTCTGGCTTGGCGGGAGCTGGCAAATCTGGCTTCTGATATGTCTGCGTGAAAGCAACCAGGTCTGCATGTGAGAACTCTCATTGTACGTGGTCATCTGACGAAGAGAACCCTGTTGGTCTGTCTATCATCTGTGTTGGCTTGCTCTCCGTCCTGTCTGTCGACTCATCATGAAGCAGACATGGCAAATACGCATCGAAATCCTTCCAATCAAAGTCTGCCTCCGAGGGATCTGAATCAGAACAACGTCAATGTCACCGCTCAGTACGCAACTGTCAACCAGTGTGGTGTCCTCTGCCAAGTGTGTGCTCTCCGAACTCTCGTTTGCCACAAAAGGTATGTACTCTGAATCTACAGACAAGGCGAGTGCTCGTGCTTCTGGATCTTCCCAAACTGCTTCATCATCGGTCATCACAAAGTCACACTCCTAGTGGACGTCTAACTCGGCATCTATCATCTTCCCTACATCACTGTTCTGCTCCGAGCAGGCTGAATCTCTCGCTTTGATCTCGTCGATCGTCTCTATTTGTATACTTTTCACCCTCTACGCGAAAGTACACCTTCCCACTATCCTGGTCGGATACTGCCTTGGCTGTGGCCCAAGAATGGGGTGTCCTAGTATGATGGGGGCATCAATCACCGATTCAGGGATCTCCATGTCCAGTGCAACAAAGTCCATGGGGAATTTTAGGCCCTGAATGGTGACGACCACATCTCTCAACAACCCCTTCGGCCTCTTAATCGATCGATCAGCAAACTGAAGGACTGTCCTGCTTCGAAAAAGAGGGCCAAACTCTAATTGGTCGAGTAAGGCTGCCGGAAGGAGGTTGATAGAAGAGCCGTTGTCTAATAGAGTACGGTCGAACTGCTGCTCACTAATCTGGCATCTGACATAAGGAGCTCCTGCATCTGAGCGTTTGGCTGGCAGCTGGTTCTGAATGGCACAACAGTGGCACGGGTGAGCACATGGATCTCTCCTCTATTGTTCCGCCTCTTCCTGCGTACAGTGGTCTTCTCTCTTAGATTCTTTTGGAAGAGGGGGATGTGCTCAAGTACCCCTGTAGAGTCAACTGGATCTGAAATCTGTCTATCATCTGTTGGGCTGAACTTTAACTGCTGGGTCTTTTTGGGATTTTCTTTTTTATTCCCCTTAGTCAGGCCGAGTGCTTGAGGAAAGGGGATTGATGGGCCCTCCTCAGACAGAGGGTTAGGAGAAGGCTTCCGGGCTTGTGAAGAACTGGCATCCATGCAATTATCAGCATTCATCACACATGGACTTGGAATAGATGGAGAAGTCTTTCCTTTATTCATTTTTTTGTTCTTTTTAATTGAGTCCAGAGATACAGAAAATGGTAGCACAGAAGGTTGGAATACAGATTGATTCAAAATGGGGGCATCAACACCACCCAAAATATTCTTCTTTGCGGCCTCGGTACCGCACTCTGGTTCATCATAAAAAATGGTGGCCTCAGCACCACCGTTTGCATTTGGTATTATGACGGCTTCAGTACCGTCGTCTGGGAGGTCCTTCTTGGTGGCATCAGCACCACCATCATTATCCTTATTGCTGTTAGCGGCATCAACACCGCTCCTCTCCTCTTCTGGGGCTCTAGAATCTCCCTGGTGTTGTCCCTCAGATGAGCTGCCGCCGGCTGGTTCCCTACCGCTCCTAAGTGACACGAAGTGAGTATCAAACATAGAATGCATGTCATTCAAATAAGCACTAGGAGTGGTACCCTCTGTAAACTGTACCTGCTCAGACTTTCTCTTCAGGTTATTCGGATTCGACTCTATCTGTGCAGGTATGGCAGCTTTGCCTTTCATAATGTCCCTCATTTTCCTGCCGGAACTCGTCCATTTTTCGCCGAAAGGATGCCTGCTGTTCGGAGAGCAAGCGGGCGAGATCGTCAAGTGTTGGGTTCTCCATGGCTGCGGGAGAACCGGGAGTGTTCCCTTGCTAGAACTGAGATTGCTGGTGGAACTGAGAGTACTGCTGCTGGTAAGGCTGTTGGCGCTGCCTCCACTGCTGCCCTTGATAGGCGTGACGAGGATTCTGCTGATATTGTTGCTACTGTTGTTGGGAGTATTGGGGCTGCTGGTGTTGGCCACTATGATTGCTCTGAGCCGGAGGCTGCTGTTGGGATGAGGTACCTCCGTTGGACCAACGAAATCTGGGGTGATCGCGACGAATCCCGGGCTGCTGGGGTACCGTTCGTACCATATCCCGTTGACTTCCATCAACGGCTCCTGCTCGAAGGGTGAAGGTGGTAATGCTGCCAATGGTTGATCCGGTTGATAGATCACCATCTGAGTGCCCCTGAGATGGTGCTGCTGTGAATAATGCGGCAACTGCTGTACCAGCACCTCCTGAACATGGTGAACTTGGCGGTATGCGGGAGGTAGTGGGGTAGAATGGCTACCTCTGGACTCAGCCAGTGACCTGGGAGGCTGATGTGAAAATGATTGTGCCTCCTGAATACTCAAGATGTGAGTCTTCAGGTCACTCATGGTCTTAGCCAACTAGTCTATTTGTGCCATGCCCTGGCCCTGCTTCTTCTCCAAAATCTCAAGGCGGTCCAACTTTTCACTGATTATGCCCATATCAGCTGCTGATGATTCATCTTGAGCTGTTGCTGAAGGAGTATGGGGACCGGCATCGATGCGGGTGATCCTCTGGTATGATCCTGCTCCTTGGGGAGGTTTCTGTTGTGTGTAGACTCTAGCTTGGGCCATAACTGCAGAGTTTTCTGCCATTCCTTCATAAATGGCCCAAACGTCATCTTCACCCTTTGAAAAGTATGATCCTCTACAAGAGGCATTAACAAGCCCCTGCAGCTCCGGTGTCAGCCCACAAAAGAAACTCTGAACCAAGTTGGGCTTTGATATGTCATGATGTGGACACCGGTCAATGAGCTCTCTAAAGCGATCCCAGGCTTCATGGAATTGTTCATTTGGGATCATTATGAAGTCGCTGATCATAGCTCTTGCTGCATTTGTCCGGCCGAGTGGGTAATACTTATTTAAGTATGCGATCCGGAGCTGTTCCCAAGTGTCGATGTACCTTCCCAAGTGTTTGAGCCAATAGGCGGCTCTATCAACCAAGGAGAACGGGAAAGCAATCATTTTGATGGTGTCCTCAGTCACAAATCTATCATGGATTGTACTGCATATCATCTTGAATTCTTGCAGATGTATGTGCGGTTCTTCGGTGGCAAGCCCATGGAACTTCGGCAGTAGCTGAATAGTATGTGGGCGAAGCTCGAAGCCTCCATATATGGGAGGGAGTCTGATCCATCGGTGAGTGAGTGTTGCAGCTGGGTTATGCAACTGCCTCATGGTTGCTGGTGGTGGTCGTTCCTGGTCAGGTCCTCCTCCTTCTGCATCTGGTATTTCTCCGCCCTCATTTCTTTCTTCTCGTCCCTCGCGCATCTCTCTCATTATTTCACCCATGACCATCCCCTGATCTCGGATCTGTCTCTGCATGGTTTCCAGGGATGCAAACAGTGAGTTGTTGATGGCAGCTTGATCAAACAGGTATGGAGGTGGTCTCTGCTCATCTGGGTGTTCCTCTCTGCCTTCCATATCTTGGTTTTCTGCAAAGCCAAAGGAATCCATCTCAGGTGTCGTCAAATGTTTTGAACTCTATTCTGCATTAAATTCTGACACCACTGGACTGATAGAAGAAGAAGGGTGGTCGAGGGGGAACAAGGTGGATGTAAACTCAGGCTCGGAGAGTGGGTCTGGACTCCCCGAAGCCGACCTAGATGAAAAAGGAGGAGTGCTCGATAGCGGTGCCACCAGATGTGGCCTAAGGGATCTCCTTCCCATCATCTTGATCTAGAGAAAGGCGGATGAGATCTGGAATGCAAACAGGATGATAAATCAAAACCCCCAAATTCACCTACACAACTCTTGAGCTGACGACCGTGAGAGTTCGGTCTGTTGTCTTGTCAAATTTTATTAGGTGATCAATCAATCTATCAGAGCGTTAGAGCGAGCTGTTAGGTACCCTACTTTCTTAGCCGACTGTCCCAATCCACGTCAGATCTTTCCCAGCCAGTATGAATTGCGGACCGTAACCCGGTTATTCCCGCTAATTCACTCTGCTAAGGATATCGCGGTCCGCTTTACCGGTTACCGGAGAGATCCTCACTGGAGAACGACTAACCACGACCAGTAGTCAACTAAAATTTTGAGTGTGGCTCTATCTTAGTGTCGCGTCACTCTCTCGCAACAGATAAATCAAACAAGGAGGGGGTTACTCTCCCCAAGACAAAGTTTTTGGTGGGATGAGTTTTAAGGTCAAGTTTGCATTAGCAGTCCCAATTTTTATTGTTTTCACTTTTTATGTATTTTTCTGAGCAATCATCGTCTAACGAATTTTCCAATTTCCTTGTTATTTATAGTCCAAAAAAAAGCTGGGGGAGGAAAGCGGAAAAGCCGATTCGCGGTCAAAATCTATGATGCATGCAGGGATAGAAATGCGTACCTTTCCGCCAGCACTCTACATGCAAAGTGATCCGCGCATAATTTAAAGACAGTAAATAAAACTACCTAGATGCATGCACGAGGAAGTTGGCCTAAGATGAGCAACTTCTATAAACATGAAGAACAAGTAGCTATGACAAAGAAGAGAGTCCGGAGTCCGGTCTAGGCTCACCCCTCCTCTTCTCGACACATCGAGTTCAGGAGTAGCGCTTGACAGGGTGGGTCGCGGCACGTGGTCTCTAGTCCAAGTCAAATAGCTTTTTCAATGGATTTTTAGCCAAGTCCAATTACGTTCTATAGGTACAGGCAAGATATTAGGGATTGGGCCTTAGCTTCTTAGTTCGTCACAGTCAACAAAAATTCCTAAGTCTAGGGGCTAAATCCTCGTGAAACAAATAGAAATAAAGGCGAGAAAAGCCGCGAAAAACACAAAACCGCGGTGAGCCCTCAAGTGAACAAACACTTGGAAATTAGGCCCGAGTGTCCTGGAGAGTCCAAGTTATTACAAATAAAGTCTCTCTCTCACTTTGAATTACAAAATTTTTAAACTACAAAAATTCTCAAAGATGATGATCTTCTCAAGCCTCCAAGTCTCTTTGGTGCTAAGCAAGCCTTCACGTGGGTGCCCCTCGCTTGACGGTACCTCGCACAAAATTCAACAAAAAATGGTAATTAGACCAATCAACAATAGTGTTCAATAAATGTATAAAAAGATAGGCAAATATCCACAATCAATCACAAAAGAATGCTCTATACGCTGTTGCTCCCTGGCAACGACGCCATTTGATTAACCAAGAATCACAGGGGTCTAAATGTCTCACACAAGGCGGAGACAAGGTCGCTGCGGCGACCCTCGGTAAATCCCGGTTAGATCAACAATTAACCCACAAGCTAATCAATCAATGAAAAATAAGTGTGGAGTTAAAATTTATTATAACTCTACAAAATATGAGTATAGTGCAAGTAATGTAGAGTGTCGAACACAAGGAGCAAGCAGGATAGAACAAGCAAAATGCACAAAATGTGGTTGTGAATATTTGTCTAAATGTGCTATTTTTGTGGGTTATGAATTTTATATTTTTTATTTAATTTTTGAGTTTATATTTTTGTATTTTGGTTTTTAATTTACTGATTTTGTATTTTCTTTTTAGATTTTGTATTTTTAGATTTTTTTAATAAAGATATAATGTATATAAGGGAGATATATGTACACTAGAGATAAGAGAGGAATAAAAATGGGGGAAATGCTCAAAATACAGGAAATGGAATGTTTTTTGTGATTTTTATAATTTTTTAATGTTTTGTGATTTTTTTAGATTTTTCCTATTTTTTTGTCTTTTTAAGGGCAAAAATACTAGTAAACAGTGAGATAAGTTGCTGGCCGAAATTAAAATGAGGATGAAAAATATCAAACAGTATTCAACATTCCTCAAATTAATTTTAATTTAAAGATAATAAATCAAGGAAGATACAGAAACAGAAATTGCATTTTTAGGATTTTTGTAGAATTTTAAGATTTTTAGGAAGATTTTTGGTGTTTTGCTATTTTTAGGGTTTCCTTTTGAAACTTTTAATGATTTTTGGTCTGAAGTTAAAACACAGAGAAACAAACAAAATATAATTTTTTTGGAATTTTTCAAAAAGGAATGAATATATTAAAAATAAAAGACTGCAGGAAGGTAGAAATGATGTTTTTGATTTTTTGGCTAACCAAACAACATGATAAAAATAAAACAAAAATTCTTGGTTATAGAACAAGCTTAATGGCACATGGACATATTTTTAGATTTTCAAATAGATAAATGATGCTCCATAAATAAATCAATCACTCAAAATATTGTAGAAATTCTACAGGACACAAATCACAATATCTTTTGTTGAAATTTGCATACAAATTCGGCCTTACTAATTACTACAACATATCCAAAAATGAGCAAGTGATTTTGAGTATTTAAAGCGTTATCAACAAAAAAAGCCCAATCAGTATTCCGACTTCATAAATTCGCCGTAAATAGTTCTTACACCAGAAAAATCTGAAATTTGGATATGATGTAGAACTCTTAAACAGCTTTCTAAAAAAATCTCACAAGAAACCGAATTCAGACGAATGATTTATAGCTATTACAACACAGGGGTACAGATGAAAAAGTAAATACGAAACTGCAGTACACAAATGTACTCGAAAACTTTCCGAAATATGCCAAAAATGCGGGGACGTGATTGCAAAATGCCCCACTAACCCAGGTGGCGTCAAGCTGATCTTGGATAACAAGGAAATGTGCGTGAAAGTGCTCCGATGTACCTGCAATTAGAAGAAGGGCTCGAGTACAAAACTCGGCCAAGATGTTAGGTACACAAAAAAATGGGATGTAAATGGGTTTTCCTTCGCTTTGGTGAGGGAAGAAGGATGTGCTCCGACCACCGTATGTGGACGAAGATGAAGGGGGTTGTGTATGAGGATACGTAGAATCGCGGAGGATGGCGGTGGTGAGATGAAAGCCACGTCGAGGAGGATGAATGAAAGTCAAAATGATGGGATCGAAGCTCGCCGGAGCTTGCTCCGGCGAGGGATGAACTAGGTGATTAAGTGACTAAAAAGCAAGTAAACGAAATGCTAGAATAAATCTACGATCTACAAGTGAATAAAGAGCAAGAAAACAAGAAAAAAACTGAAAGAAAATACGAAACCTCAAGCCAAGAATGGCGAGATGGGCCTCACGGCTAAGGTGGCCGGAGATGGAGATGGAGCCGCCCTTCGACTCACCTACCCGCGCCTCCGAGGAGCTGGGGAGCTCACTGTCACTTCACTCTATCTTGAGCTCCAAGGAGGATGGCCAAAATGGGTCCAAGAGGGTTCAAAAACGAATTGGAAGAAGATGTGGTCTTTTTGTATATGTGAGCTGGGCGGCTCCAAAGAACAATGGATATCTAGCAAATCGTTAATCCAATCCTTCAAGCAACCTCTGGGCGTGTATGAGGGTACATTAAGGAGAAAAAGTTGTGAAGGAAGCTTAGCCATTGGGTGAAAGGGTCGGCCTTGATAAATCCGAGAAATAGGACAAAAACAAGGATCTGACAGGAGTGGCAGAGGCTGGTTAGAGAGTTGATGTGGTGGCAAGAAGATTGGTGTGTATCTTGAGAATAGACAACTCAACTCTAGATATAAAGGTTGGGCGTGTATAATGGATGTATGTAGAAAAAAAGTCTAAAAGGAAGCCCAGCGATTGGGTGAACGAATCGGCCTATAAAAATTCGAGAATATTGGCAAAAACTAATGTTCTGACGCACAGCAGAGGGGCAGTCAGACAACATGATAATCATGCTCCAAAGATCGAAGAAAATAGGGCAAATATATGATCCAATGCTAAAACTATATACTGGGCGTGTATAATGGATATAAGAGGAGAAAAAGTCTAGAAGACTTCATCGTGAAAAGATGCACGATGCATCCTCCAAAAATTGGCGAAAACGACCAAAAATGTGATTCTAACACAATACATTGGTAATTTTTCTATGTATTTTATACAAGAATTTTATTTTGTTAATGTTTTATTTATCATTTTATTTCAGTTTCAATATGTACATATATAATAATCTATGAAATAATAAAAATATGAAATAAAATAATGAATAATAAATAAAATGAATATTTTAATTGGTATAATATACAATAGGGGTCCAAAACTCAACTTTCAAACCGTAACTCCGAAAAATACGAAACCACCTTCATTAAATAGATTATTGAAAATTATATACAATTAGAGGTAAGTTTGACAAATTTTGAGTTTTTATTTGAGAGATACGGGTCTGGAAAATTGGGATTCCGGAATCTTATTCAGATCATAACTTTTTATCTGTGCATTATTTTTGAGTGAAATCAATTTTGTATTTTTCTTTATTTAATTATATACAACTTTTATGTACAAAGTTTCTTTATTTAAAGTATAAAAGGTGAGACTATAAATAGGTCCCAAAATAATTAAAGAATGAATTAAACAAAAGGAATTTTTATTGTATTTCGGCCCTTATCTCCCCCTACTTTATTCCTTATCGACTTAGCCATCGAGATGCCTAGGTCTCGGAGTTTCGGGTCATAAAATATTTACAATATTTTATTCTTTTTCTTTTCTTTGATTTATTCTATAATTTTGGCTTTAATTACAGTATTTTATACACTATTTACATGCACATGCATGAATGCTAAGATGCGGGATTTAAGGGTATTTACATGCATTTGCTAGGATTTTTGATGCCAAAATGATAGAATAAAGATGATGAAATGTGGATTCATCAGCTATCCACTTCTGGGGTTTACTATCAACGTTTAGTGAATAGAAAGCATGTGATAGTGGTGCTGATACTATAACTATTCCTTACCAATACAATACAAGGATCTGGGATAGAATAAAGAAAGGATATGAGGATGATCCATTCCTTAAAGACTTGAGACAACATCTTGAGAATAATGAGATAGAGGGATTCCGGATATAAGATGGGTTACTGTATAACCATCAAAGAGTTTGTGTACCAAAAACACCTAAACAAAGGAAAGACATCTTACGAGAAGCGCACTGCTTAGGATTATCTATTAATCCAAGAATTACAAAGATGTATAAGGATCTTCATTCATACTTTTAGTGATCGGGAATGAAGAAAGATGTTGCTGAGTTTATGAATTCAAGTTTCACTAGCCAGCAGATAAAGGCTTCACACAAAAAACCATTGGGATTATTTTGACCCTCCCTATACCTGAATGGAAATGGGAAAGCATTTTCATGGATTTCGTTACTGGCTTACCTCAGACGTCTGGTAGTAATGATAGTATATGGGTTATAATAAATCGTCTGATAAAGGTAGCACACTTTATTCCGATAAGCTTATATTTCACTCCAGACTATCTTGTTGAATTATATATTACACATGTGATTTACCTTTATGGTATCCCAAAGGAAATGAGAGAGAAATACCCCTACTTGTTTGAGTAATAAAACTATGTGTTGTGTATCTTCATTATAAATGAAATGGCGTTCATTCTCTTTAAGGTTGTTATGCCTGCATTTCTAGTGTCGAGGACGAGACCTTCTTAAGGTTTTTATAACTGTAAAGAATTTAACTTGACATATCTCGAATCATATATAATAAGATCCGACTCATTAAGAGGAAACCAACGAATTGTTTCGTGTGAATCGGACTTAATTTTGATTTGTTATTAATTTCGAAAGAAAGAGAAGGAGGGTTAAGATGCCATTAACCCATAATGAATGTCATTAAGACTAATTAAACGTGATTAAAGAAATTAATGATGGAATAAAAACCTCTAATGATTATTAGCAAACACTAATTAATAGTTAACAAAAGATAAGTGTAAGCTGTGACAGCTAATCGTGATTACTGAAAGTTAATCAGGATTAGTGTTAATTAAGTATCATTAGCGAATCTAGAATCTTCTAGAATTTTTTAATATAAGCCTCAAGTTTGGGATAATTTTGGCTAAAAGAATGGGCCAAAACCTTGAACCGCTAAACCATGGCTAAGGTCTAAATCAAGGTTTTCTAACCACGGTTAATGATTTTCTGGAGCCTATAAATAGACCCTCCTATCTATTCATTCTTACAATTTCCACTACCACCACCATAAGGGCTAGGGTCGAGAGGTCGGGAGGAGGAGTGGGAGGTGAGGAAGGAGCGTTAGCGAAGCGCTGCTGGGAAAACGAGAAGGAGAAAGGTATGTTCCTCTCTTAGATTGTTTCGTATGTTAGGCTTTCAATTCATCCTCTTATTTCCAAGTTTTGTTCTTAATTCATCTTTCTTCCGATTCGTTTCCTATTGTGGTTCGATTAGAAATTTGTGTAACATCCTACTTAGGTGCGGGCGGCTATGCATGTCGGTGAACCCTGTGATTTGTTACACGTTCACTTATCTAAGACGCGTGGTGTCTACGAATTTTCCATCGCTTATGTTTCTATTCTTTCAATTATGCTTTTATAGTTATTTTGATGGAGAAATATGTATACTACCCTACTTAGGTGAGGTCGGCTATGTACGTCAGTTAACCATTTGATTCGTTATACGTTCATTCATCTAAGACGCGTGTTGTCTACCGATTCTCCATCGCTTAATCTTTCAATTATGCTTTTATAGTTATTTTGATTGAGAAATCTGTGTAGTACCCTACTTAGGTGCGGACGGTTATACACGTCAGTTAAACCTGTGATTTATCATACATTCACTTACCTAAGATACGTGGTGTCTACCAATTCTTCATCTCTTTTTGTTTGAGTATATTATTTTAGTTTCATTGTTATTCATTTATCGATATACATTAAATTAAATTAAATTAATTATTACTGTGTTTTCACAATAAATTATGGCCATTGAAAAAATACAAATCAATCTTATCCATTGATTTTTTGTTGTTCATGGATTGAGATCCATGGATCCCAAAATTCTATTTAAGAAGAGGCACCCCTTTCTCTTCAAGTTACATGATCAATCCATAAGATCTCTCTCTCTCTCTACAGGCTAAACATTAGAAGGATATGGTTAGATTCTCAAGCGCATCACGGAAGCATGAGCGTAGTATTAAATACGACGAAGAACGACTACTCGGACTAGTTGTTCTATGCAGCGGAAATTAAAAATTTTCATACGACGAAACCATTTAATCCAAGAACACTTCATGGATCGTTTCGTCTAAAATACAAACAAGTGATAGGATTACCTCTTGAAGCATGGTTGCGATCAAGTCTCTAAACGAAGAGACCTCCTGCCTGAAGCCCGATCCGACAGAGGAGACGCTTGCGAGCGCGAGGATGAACCGCGTACTTCTCGCAATCCATGTTGATGATCCAAGCGGTGGATCTCCTGATCTCGACAAACGAGATCCGTCGTCTTCTTCACGAGCGAGGCGCACCGAAGGAGACGGAGATCCACGAGCAAACGATCGGGCAGCATAACGACTACGCTGCGGCGATGGAGAACCTCTCTAGAGCATCCATGGTGGACGGCCACATGAGAGGGAGAGAGACTAGACGTGTAGAGAGAAAGAGAGAAAGAGAGAGACTTATTTTCTCTTATGTGTAAAGAAGAGCAAAGGGGTACCTCTCCTTTTATATCGTTTTGGGATCCATGGATCTCAATCCATGGGACAACACAAATCCAATGGCCCTCATTGACTGTGTTTCTTTCAATGGTCATGATTTGTTGCTAAAACACAATAACATTAAATTAAATTAAATATATATTGAATAAATCATTAATACATAAATTAATTTAAATCAAATCAATATAGGAGATTTAGGAAGGAGGCATGCCTCCCTTCCTTAAAGGGGGTGGCGGTACTCCTTGAATCCAATTCAAGGAGGCCGTCCATCCTCCTTAATAGGAAGGAGGCACTCCTCTTCCTTATACATAAGATCTCATATCTTATGAAAATCTCCATTATTTACAACAACTATTGTTGTAAATTATTCACACAAATAATCCATAATTATTTCGCAAACATTGCAATCATGTCATTGGAAATTAGTGAATCATATTCACAACCCAAAATAAAATGTGAATTACATTTTCAATTAATTGTCCAATGTGAATCCAATTCACATCGACATTGAATGAACAAATGTAAATTACAAATAGCTCTCTCTCATTTATTATAAATCACATTTATTATATATGTGACTAATATAGATATTGCTATCCATGTTATTCATATCCATGATCATTAAATCACATTTAATCATCTTGGATCTCTATTCTCTTGTGCCCAAATAATATGAATAACATTCACATTATTTACATCTTTAATAATTAAATCACATTTAATTATTTAAGACAACTCTCTTTATAATGTGAATCAAATTCATATTAATCATGATAATTAAATCACATTTAATTATCCATTTTCTCAATGCTCGGATACATATTATCAACAATGAAATTATCCTGAACCCATTCAAGGATAATGCGCTTTCTCCGCGAATACTTGGAGATAAGGACATGGCGATTGTATTGTTCCACGTATAGTGACTTGGATATTGAGATCATATCTCAAAACCAGATCGCGGGCCTCCAATAGATGCTTAATTAAATCAAGACCGCAAATCTAATATTCTCATTGCATCTGAATCACATTCAGATCAATGTCCAACATTTTGGACCAAGATCAGATTACTTCTTTACTGAGAGGAGTCACTAAAATCCAGACCCATTTCATCACTCCCTAGGAATGGAAGCGTCAAGGTTATACAATCATTTATGATCAAATCACCCTCAGGTATTCCCAATACCTGTACATCCTGCATATTGGAAGACCCAGAATAAACCCAAAATATTAGATCAATTTTACACTGTCTACTTCAGGGTTCTATCAGTAAGTTTCTCATTCGATCAATGGGAGTCGGTATCTATCATATACTTTCCAAAAGCATATATCATACCTAGGTCTTTATCATAAACTTTCCAAAAGTATATATCAAACTTACAAATTCAATCAAGCTTCCAAAGCGAGACGACCATGCGCATTGAATTTGATTCTTCCCAATATCACATGAGTGAGCTCATGTCTTCCGGTTCAGTAACTGAACCTGTATGATCCCTTTGAGAGATCGTATTACTCATATGCCCTTATATGCACACCAGTGCGCCGATGTATAGATCTTGGTTAGGTCTAAACCTATTGATCTGCCAAATGTACATACTCAAACATATAGTAACACATATGTCTCCGGTCAGAGGATGCGTGTTTGTATCGTGACAGCATACGATATAGGACATTGGTTATCTCGATCTCGTTAAGTCAACTCTTTGACCTAACTATTCTGACACCTCCGGATCTCTATTCCTATGCGGAGGACCTGCATCAAGAGGTCAGTCAATATCAGCCTAAATGATAAAGGATTGCCATCTCTTACTCAGGCTGGAGATCATCTCTTAACAATCATTTGACGATGCTTGATGAGTCCTTAATCTAACTCTTTAGATATTCATCCAAGCACCAGCCTCTATGATTCAATAGTTGAATCAACAGTTGTATGATCATCAAGATGGCCATGGTACATAACCCTAATTTTACTAAGGGACCTATTATACAAATTAATCATTCTTCATTTCAGATCAAGGAATGATATTTGCAATAACATTTGTTGCATAATGGCTTGCCGTGGGCTCGCATGTCCAACAAGGTCCTCTCCCTCTCTCACATTTTGGCCGTCCACCATGGAGCCCAAGAGAGAGTCGTCATCGCCGCAACAACGTCGTTATGCCGCTGGATCATCTACTCATGGATCTCCATCTCCTTCAGTGTGCCTCGCTCGTGAAGAAGATGTTGGATCTCGTGTGATGAGATCGGGAGATCCGCAGATTGGATCATCAACATGGATTGCGAAGAGTACGCATCTCATCAACGTGCTCGCAGGCATCTCCTCCATAAGATCGGACTTGAGACAGGAGGTCTCTTAGTTTAAAGACTCGATCGCAACCACGCTTCAAGAGATAACCCTAGTACATATTTGTGGTTTAGATGAAACGATCCGAGAACTGTTCTTGGATCATGTGATTTCATCATTTAAAAATTTTAAATTCTGCTGCTCGGAGCCACTAGTGCGACTAGTCGCTCCTGATCGCATACGATGCGATCCTCACGCTTCCGTGATGCGCTTGAGGATTTTCTCCATAATCTTTCAACAACGACATATTCACAAAGTGTCATTAGGCCAATGATCATGTCTATTTACACATATATGTGCGTATCCTTGATTACGTCTATATTGAATATAAGATGTCATATAGTAAACAAGTAGTAAAAGAAATTCATTCAACATAAAATGAGTGGTCAATGAATTTAGATTTGCAATACTCCATTAATTTGCTGTAATTGTCACAATTTGCATAGTAGATCAAGTGATAAGAAAATTAGAATGCGACAACCAATATTTTCCACCATCATTCGAGAGGGTCCATATTGTCTCTTGATGCAATCTTACACGAGCTTTGAAATTACGGATTGGTTTATATTACATTGACATTTGTAGGTGATGAAGAACATGTATGATATTGTAGTGTTTGAGTTAGGAGAAGCCAATAATGACGATTACAAACAATGATATTTGGCATCACTTAAAGATAACTACATAATTAGATACCAAATTAGGAAAATAACATATCAATCACACGGTCCGATAGAAAAATATCTGGGATGTTAAATAAAATTTAAATAATATAAAATGCGCTGATATTTATAAAAGGCAATCTAGTAGTTGTTTTTTAATAGGATATTATTTTTAGAGGAATAAATAATATGGACGAAATTTGTCAATCCACGTAGTTGCCTCTAGATTCGAAAAAGAATATAGAAGACACCATTTCTCATTTTGATGATATCATTAACATATTCCCATTGATGTATTATTTTTAATAGGAACATGTATTACAACATCTTCCAGAAACATCAAGACAAGAACAGAAAGAAGTCGGTGTTTCAGATATGGAGCTTAACAACACTTGTCTTACTTACACTTTTAACTTATTATTCTACAATTTCAAGCTTATAATACTTAATATAATACTGTTTTGCAAGAGCATTCGCCTATGGAGAAGCTTACGTGGGATTTTCAAGTCAAACAAGTTGGTGTTGATTCATCAAGTTAGTTTAACATTGGATTGCTTTATGCATGCAATATGATTTGCAATCTTACAAAAGTTAGATGACACATCTATATTATTTGATTAGCGGTGATCATGCTGATTTGGATAGATAGCTCTTTGTTCCCAGCACATCATTTCCACCGCATTCACCAAAAACATCTCAAATGTTGTCATCTGGAATAAGAATTAATAAGCCTACGATACACCCATCAAACCCATTTCGAATGCAATCGTCTAAAAGAAGGATCAATGAGCCCACGATACATCCATTGGAATCACCTAAGAAGTCGTCGGCTGTAATATACCCAACATTACATTTTTCGGAAGGAAATGTCAAGTGAAGAATGCAATAACAATCATGGCATGTTGAACGTGAGTAAATAACCATAAGAGGCGTAGGAGTACACACTATATAAAGAGATGGATGATATAGAAAAAAGTTTCTATATTTTTTTCTCAAGTAATGGAATGAATTTTTTATTGACACAGACACATGCTCGCCTACGTTTGCGCACGCTACACCTACGCTCACACATACACACACATGAACACAGACGCATACACATGCACATACATGCACATACATACGTACAAACACACACCGTAGGTTCAAGAGACTGATAAAGTTTTATTTACAAAGTATATTACCTACATCATTCTGATTAAATACACACACACACACGAAAATGGACATACATTCACAACCGCACAAATTCACTCTCTTAACAAGCATATGTAAATTCTGTCACACACACATACATACGCTCACTTTCTTTCAAACACAAACACATTCACATACTTTATTATGAACACATAAATTCACACAACCACATACTAATTCATGCATACAAAGACACATAAAAGTACATCTAAACACACTCGTTGAAACTGCAAATTCTAAATAAACTAAAAATGCAAAGAAGTTTTACATAAAGGGTGGACAATAGGTGATTATGTCAAATTTGGTTTGTGTGGGGACCACCCCAAATCAGACCTCATGTGCCAAATGACACACCATCCTTATTCCACATATGAGGTGTTGATTTGGCCATGAATTCGGCAAGTAGAAATAATTTTGCTAAGGATTTAGTTAGTTACAATTATTTTAAATAATTATTGATAAAATCCACCAGTTGTCGGAGAGCATTCGAAAGGGCCGAAAGCCGTGACACCGTAACCCCGTTTGAAATATTTTTCCAGCAAAAGTTGCGCCCAAATATCTATATACATATTTTAAAAGTGGGTTTTTGCAGCTTCTTCTGCCACGTGGATAAGTCTTTGACCTCCTCTCCATTCTCCGTCTCTGCTCCTCCTGCACCCACATCTGGCATTATTGGGAAATGTCCCCACCCCTCTCTCTCTCTCTCTCGAAATGCCCCCATTCCCCTTTTTTTCTCTCTATCTGATAATTCCCATCCGTAATAATTGTCCCTCTTCTTTTCTTTCTTTTTCTCACACCCTTCTCTCTCTCTCGTCCATCTTTACTTCTATTTCTGTTATTCTTTATGGAGTTTTGCATATATTCCCCTTAAATATAATCATATTTTAATGCAAGAAACTTTTGTTGTTTTTAGGTAAGTTGACTTAATTTATATAGGGTTTTATTATTCTTTAATGGTATTTTATGATATAACCATTTTAATGAGGTTTGATTGCAACCAAAGTACAATACTTATTGTCATGATATGTCATGACATGCCCATTTAAGGAGGTTTTGATTGTAAAAAATCATGATCATGATTTTTTATACATATATGCAACCCTATAAACATCAAACACTGTCAAATCCCTTCACACTCTTTGTACATGCTTATAATTTTTTTCTTTTTTAAGCAAGTATTTCTAAGATTGTACTCTATTAGTACCATTATTTTTTAGTGAGCTACATGAAAGGTCCTAAAATTTTGGGGTCCGCGTCGAATACATATCAAGCAAACAATAGTAATATTTTGGTGCCTGAAGTTTCATTGTTGTAACACAATGTTATAGTATATTTTAATGTTTAGATGATAAAAGGAACATCATAGATGTGACCTATATGATCAAGCAATTTGCGTAAATTGCATGATTTATTGTTCCCTTCAATCAAAAAAATCATGATAATGATTACTATAGCAACAACAATGAAACATTAATTATGAACTTGAGATTAGGTATATTGTAACTACAAGCCAACATATTGTAATTTTAATTTGAAATGCAAGTCACCAAGATATAAGAGATTTTCATCATGTTTTTTTCAATGTGTACCATATTTTTTGAGATGTTAAATGTGAGTTATTCAATTTTTTAAGTTGAATTAAGGATTTATATAGTTTTACCTATACATAAATTATTATTTCTATCTAACACATTACAAAAAAATCAACCCTACGCAGTGAATAGTTTAATATTCGTCATCATATCCTCTGTAGTTAAGTATATAATAAAGAAATACTATTTGTTACATGATTATTTAAATTAGCAATGAATAATGCTCCATATTCTTATCAACAAATAATATAACATTGATTATTTGTCGACATCCTCTTCTAATCGTTGTTGAATTGAGCAATGATTAATACAAATTATAACAAATAAAATAATAGATAAATCATCATTATATGTATATTTAACGAATCTAGCATTCGTTGCTAATTACAAGAACACAAGATAATTTGACAATGAATGATACTCGATATCTTATATTTATTTACGCAAGATATTGCAACGAATATTCAAATTATTTTTTTTATCTTAGGTCAATTTTACTGTACTAACATTATTAAATTTGAGGGACATGGATGCAAAATAATTGATATTTAGAGGTACGCAATTTACTATACAAAGCATGTGGGGTGTTTGTGTGATTACATACACATACATCTAGAATAATATAAATACTTATATGGTTGAATGCTATAGACTATTAACATTCAGAGATATATGTATAATTATAATATTTACAAGCATATCTATACAATTACATAAAATTCAGGTGTATATGTATAAAAGCTTCTTGGTATTTTAAAAGTATTAATATTTCAATCTTGCTTGCATATTTATCCTTCTAAGTATAAAATATAAAAAAACATATCAAATATACGTCTTAATTCGCATTTATAGTACTTATTTTGAAACGTCTAAGCATACTGAACCTTGAAGCGAATTAATATCTATAGTTTAGAGTTGCGGAAACTTAATTAATGCATTTTGGCCTTCGGTTCCATCTCATGTTAAGTTTTCAAACATTTATGATGTGATTTTTACCTTAAGTATACATATCTTTAGATGATTTTTAGTCTACCTATGACATAAATTTTATACCTAATTCTTATTAATACTATACTATTATAAAATCCCCACGAGTAAATATAACTGTCCAAAATAAATTTTCTCCACCGGGAAGCGCGGGGAGTATGTTCCTAGTTGATTGGAAAGGCCGTAGAAAGAAGAGAGATGGAATCACCGTCGTCGTCGTCCTCCACGTCGGAGCTGAGCGCAAGTACGAGCACGCGACAGCCGGGGGAGGTGAAGGTGTGGTTGGGATCGCTATTCGAGGCGGCGGGAAGGGATGTTCCGGAGATGGAGTACACGCATCGAGCGGTGGCTCACCTCCACGCTTTGGCCACCCTCTCCCAGTCCCGCTCCCGCGCCGCCTCCATCGTCGCCTCCGACCTCCGCCTCAAGGCCTCCGAGTACCGTTCTCTGGCCGCCAGGATCCGCGAGATCCTCGACTCCGTCGGCCTCGCCCCTGAGAGACTCTCCCCCGCGGCTTCCTCCTCCGCTCAGGTCCTCGCATCCGTCGCTAATCTCCTCAACGTCAGGGACACCGAGATGAGCAGGTGACTTATGTCATCTATTTACTGCTTTCATTTCCAGACCTTATTTCGTCATTTTCAGTAAGCACTTCAAGTCCATCGAAGCCTAATTCCTGACAGAATTGTCCCTTGTCCCACATTTCAAGGGTATGGACTTGGTTTTTGGGTTGGAAGTCAAGTTCGTGTCAGATTATGTATGGCCTTCCTTTGAGAAGATTGTATCGGATAGTATTCTTTCGAGTTTGGGGAATGCCGAGGCAGAGTGAATGAACTGACAAGAAGTCCGTCTTGTAAAAAAGACTAGGGGACTTATTATAAGAACTTTAGTTTGAAATATTGCATGCTCATCCGTTAATTTCCCTCCAATGCTAATCATGTACTCAGAGTAACCCACTGGGGCATCGCCGTTGCAATTTAACGATAGTGTACTTATGTAATGTGTCACGAAGCCAGTGAACAACTTTAAGCCTCATGGTCGCTTTCAATCGCAACCTGATTAGATAGAGTAACTCGATTGGATGGGTACAATGCAAGACAATGGATTGCATTTTCTTCCTCCATTATATTACTAAATAGGTAATATGATGGTATTGACATCGCTAGTTGGAGGGGTGATATGCGCTTGCCTCTTTTGCTAGCTGATAAAGTTTCGGGAACAATGCTATCAAAACTTTTCCAATCTGCTGAGACAGCAAGTGATAAGCCAAGTTGCGGATGAATGTTTCAGTTGGATTTCTGAAGTACTTAAAAGTCAGGGAATGGGATACATGACATAGTTACAGGCGGCCGCTATAAATCAGGTTAAGTGGAACTTCACATCCCCACTTGCCACTCCTCGACTTCTTGATTGCTACAATGTGTGGAAATGATTTGTTGACTTGTATTAGTAGTTTGACATTTTGTAAAGTGAGTTCTTTGAATTAGATATGGCGACTTCTTCAAAACTGAACTTAATGGAAGCTGCTTTCCTAAGTGCATGCTAGTCCGAAATAAGAATATTGGAATCTATTAATTGTGATTTCATTAAATATTTTGGAATTGCTGTATAATGGATATTGACTTTCATGACTTAACAGTGTAAAATTAATGGGAATTGAATTTCCATTTACTAAAAACTGTTGCGAATGAGTCATGATGGATAATCAATCTTCATGTTCTGAAAGAATTTGACGTATATCATCTTTATTAGCTTTGTAGTGGCGATTGGAGATTTACTACTAAGGAAGGAGGATGTAGAGGAGAAGAGGGCAAAAGTACAGCAAGAGTCCAAAACACTCCTTGAGTACACTCGGAAAGCCATTGCTAAACTCAATGATTTGAAGAAGTGAGTATCCTCTTTCTTTTCCTTCGCATTATTCCGCTGCTCTTCCCCCTACCTTCAATTTTTTTATTTGGATTGGTGATCCTTGAAGCTGCATATGCACAAGCACAGCTACACACACGCACCAACTCACAATTTTTCGACCAAATATAATGGTCCACCACTCCACACACACTTCTCACATATGCGTGACATGTTTGAGCGACTGCACAGCTTCATGCCCAATACCACCAGCATTGAGCAGCAACAACAGTATTAGAATGCTACTATGACTGGAGTTTTTCTGTCGTCTCTTGTCTACAGTACGATGCAGCTTGTACTCAACTCCTGACAGGGGAGACGATACCACCAATGGAGGATGTCTACAAACGATTGAGCATGATTACTACCACGCCTACCACATGCTGCAGACAACTTCCTCAGCCCTGGCAACTTCTCGTGGACGAGGCGATTCCTCCCATCTTCATGGCCGTCGACCACGTGGTCGAGGTGGAAGACATCAACGTGGTCCTTGTTCCTATTGCCATCGTCGTAGTCATTCGGAAAACAAATGCTTTCAGAAGCATGGCTATCCAACGTCTACATGTGTTGCTGAGCAGATTGATTCTTCTCCTGTTCCTACTACCGATGGACACTTTGAGGATTTTGTCTCGAGACTTTGAGAGATGATGACCACCCCCACGACTCCGACTGCAAGTCCCTCTGATACAGCAGCTAGCGCTAGAGCATCATCCAGTTCTATAGGTATCTCCTATGCATTTATCAGTTGTAGCAGTTCCGATGCGACATATTGGATTCTGGATTCTGGAGCATCTCATCATATGTGTGGAGATCGGACGCAGTTTACCTCTTACAGATCTCTCCCTCCTGGACGATCTGTAGTCATTGCCAATGGAGTTCAGCTACCCATTGTTGGTCAGGGGGAGATTGTGTTAGCTCCTTCTAATCATCTATAGAATGTCCTATATGCTCCTGATTTACATGTGAATCGTTTGTCTGTTAGCCAAATTACAAAAGATTTACATTGTCGTGCCATCTTTGATCACTCTTCTCTTGTATTTCAAGACATACTAACTGGCAGGATGATTGGTCATGGCCGTAAGCAGAGATGATTGTATAAGCTTGCCATTTCATCATATGCTGGGGTGGCCTCTATTCCTTCTGGATCTGTTTCTCCTTTCTTGTGACATCTTCGGTTTGGCCACCTTCCTCTTCAAAAGATGATTCATGTGCTCTCGCAGATATCTACTCGCACTGCCTTGGATTGTAAAGCATGTCAACTTGGGAAACATCATCGCTCCTCGTTTTCGAGTCATTCAAGTCGTCATAGTAGTCGGTCTTTCGGGTTGTTTCATTTTGATATTTGGGGTCCGAGTCGTGTTCCTGATGATTAGGGACATCATTTTTTTTATGGTCACTGTAGATGATTACTCTATACTTTGTTGGGTTTTCTTATAAAACATAAGTATGAAGTTGGCTCTATCATTAAAACTTTTCTTATTGAAATCACAATATCTTCTCTGCTAATGTCAAATACATTCGAACTATCAATGCCTTAGAATTTTCCACTTTACATTTAGGAGAATTTCTCAGTTCTCATGGTATAATTCATCATACTTCTTGCATTTATACATCCCAACAAAATAGTGTGGTAGAATGTAAACATCATCACCTTCTAGATGTCACGAGAACCTTGTTGATTAAAAATCGTACACCTCACTCTTTCAGTGGGGATGCGGTTCTAACTGCGTGCTACTTAGTGAACCGCATACCATCCACTATTCTTGGAGAGAAAATTTCATTATTGACTGCATTTTTTCCCGAGAAGAAATTATTCTCTCTCACTCCTAGAATCTTCGGATTGTTGGCATTTGTCCACAATTTCGCTCCTGGTTGTGACAAGCTTTCACCTAGAGCTGTCATTTGTATCTTTGTTGGTTATTCCTGTACCCAAAAAGGGTATCAGTGTTTTGATCCTGTTGGGAGAAAATACTATGTGAGTGCTGACGTCGCATTTTTTGAGTCTGTTATGTATTTTCTCCTACAGGTGACAGGTTGTCTGATATTAATGCTGGAGAGGAGGTTGTGGTTCCTTCTCCTCCATCCTACTCTATCGTATACTCCTCGACCTTCATCACCTCCACTACCGTCTCCATCTCCGCTACCGCCACCACCTCCTCCACCTGCAAACAAGTCCATGTTTTTGCCACATGTTTATACTCGCAGGTCTTTTACTCGCACCTCGGCTCATGAGCCATCCACATCATCCATCACGCCACAAGTATGCCATAAAAATACTATTTCTACTGATGGCACTGGAGCTTTGAATGACACACATGATGAATTGATTTTAGAGAACAGAGCTATTGCCCTAAGGAAACCTCTGCGCCGATGTGCTACGTATCCTCTTGCTGTGCATGTCTCCTTGGATCATCTTTCCGAGAACTACGTGAAGTTTGTAGTGGGGCTATCTGCTATTACTATCCCACGTACATATCATGAGGCACTTCAGGACAACAAATGACGACTTGCAATGGAGGAAGAGATGGGAGCTCTTCGGTCGCGTGGTAGCTGTAGCATTGTTACTGCTCCGCTTGGTGCATCTGTTGTAAGTTGCAAATGGATATTTATAGTGAAGCAAAGAGCAGACGGTAGTGTGGACCGCTATAAAGCAAGACTTGTGGCCCGGGGGTTTACCCAAACCTATGGAGTGGACTATCAAGACACCTTTCTCCAGTAGCAAGGCACTCGACACTCCACATTCTTCTATCAGTTGCTGTTTCCAAGGACTGGCCTCTTTATCAACTTGATGTGAAGAATGCATTTCTATATGACGATCTATAGGAGGAAGTGTATATGCAACATCCACTAGGGTTTGCTACTGATGGGGAGTCCCAGAAGGTGTGCAGACTCCATAAGGCGATTTATGACTTGGAGCAGAGCCCGAGAACTTGGTACCAGAAGCTATCGGAGTTGATAGAGCAACAAGGGTTTGTACGATCTATTGTGGATCATTCTCTGTTTGTCAAGAGAACACCAAGAGGTACGGTGGCTATTCTTGTTCATGTGGATGATATTGTCATTACAGGAGATGATGAACAAGACATTCATGCTGCCAAGGAATTCCTAGCCCCACAGTTTGTGACTAAGGACCTTGGCATGGTTATTAAGGCGGCAAGGCGACAAGGCGCTAAACCTGGGCGCCTAGGCGCCTAGGCGTTTTCATATGGAATGAGAATTCAACTGTAATGGTGGGCTTTATGGCTTTTCGATTTAGGACCTCGTTGTATTTTTCATTTTGGAATTTATTCTATATTTATTTATCTTTCTAAATATTTTTATGTACATGTTAAAAAAAGAATTATGTTAAAAATGTGTTAGTATAAATTTATTAAAAAATAAGTAAATTTTGATCTATTTGTAGGTGAATATTTATAAATATTTTTCAAATGCTTATTCATGCTAAAATGCATGCTAATCATTTACATATGCATGATGCTAATTATGCAATTTAAAGTCTTAAATGTAACTAACTACTCGGAGATAGGTCTCTACTTTCAGCTATTAGAATAATAAATCAATGTTTCATCAGCAGGCATGCCATCATTCTAATTTGGCAGCGGCATTGAAATCCATTGATCAACCATGTATGCTATCTGGGAAGAGATGCAATCAGTTATTTGCAATTCCATTGCCATATCATTCGCAAGAGAAATAAAATCACTTTCAGTTAGATAATGAATCTACAATGAAGATGCAATAACTTATACGTACTCTATATACCATCAGTCATGATCGTGATTAAGCTTCCTGGTGATGTTCACATCTGAGCTCACCGAGTTATTTCCTATCGATGTCGGTAATTAAAGGAAGACCACATTTTAAGGGGCCCTTAAGAAATCCACCCTTGAAGACATGTCTACAACGTGTAAAATTTTACTTGGAGGAAAGGGTCAACGATGAGATATTGTGTATAGGAGTAAAAAATGCCTGGGCGCCTAGGCCCCAAGGCGTGCCTAGGCGGCCCAAGGCGTCGCCTTTTTTGATAAAAGCAAGGTGGTTTTTCAAGGCGCACGTCCTGAGGCGCCTAGGCGGGCCGCCTAGGCGTGCGCCTTAACATCTAAGGACCTTGGCAATCTTCATTACTTCCTCGGATTGGATTTCGCTAGGAACAAGCGTGGTCTTGTAATGACTCAGAGGAAGTTTGTTATGGATCTTCTTTCTGAGACAGGTATGACGGGATGCAAACCTGCTAATACTCCTATGGTTGCAAGTATGAGATTGTATGACGAGGACACTGAGGAGGTTGACAGAAGAAGATATAGAGAGCTTGTTGGGAAACTCTTATACGCCACTATCACTAGGCCAGATATTGCATTTGCAGTTAGCAAAGTCAGTCAGTTCATGGAGCAGCCCAGGAAGGTCCACATGGATGTCGTTCATATGATCTTGAGATACTTGAAGAATCCTCCTGGTTCGGGTCTTATCTTCAGTAGGGGTACATCCCTTGAGGTGACAACATGCGCAGATGCAGATTATGCATGTTGTCCAAGAGACAGAAAGTTCACTTCTGGATTTGCTATTTTCATCGGCAACTCAGTTGTTTCATGGAGAAGCAAGAAGCAGACAATGGTGGCGAGATCAAGTGCAGAGTCTGAATACAGGGCGATGGCCCAGGGAAGTGCTGAAATGATGCGGGTTAGATCAGTGTTGACTGATCTTACTATTGAGGTTCCTCTACCTGTGCTGCTTGTATGCGATAATCAAGCAGCTCTATTTATTGCTAATAATCCCGCCTTTCATGAACCGACGAAGCATATAGAGGTGGATTGTCATTACACTAGAGATATGATCCCGAAAGGTCTCATATCCACCTCCCATGTGTCTACTGGAGATCAGACGGCCGACATCTTCACCAAAGCACTCGCTATAGGTCCCTTTGAGAGGTGTTGTTCCAAACTGAGCATGATAGACATATATGCTCCATCTTGAGGGGAGTGTTGAGATAGTTGTCTCTCCCTGTGCTTTTATGTTTTACATTTTCTTCATATATCTCTTGTGTAATTAACCAGGGTTTTTCTCCTATATAAGAGAGCCTTTGGGTCTCTGTTTATGATATGAACTTATTTTCCCATAACAGATCTACCTATCATTACTCCCTTAATTCTTGTGGATTTCCATCTTTTTTTTCCACAACATTATTCTCTATCCATATGGTTTGATGAATATTCTCCTTATCAACCACTACCATTCTCACCCTGCACTATTCTGAGTCCTGACTACATAGTGGATGCTGATGATAGAATTTTGAAGGATACGAGACACTCATCTGTTAGAAACAGGTGACATAAATTCATTATTGAGGTATATGTTAGTTTTTCTGAGCTAGTTTATTCAATTTCTGTTAGCTACAGGCTCTCTCAAAAAAGTCAATTTATATTGGACTCATTTTCTGAATAGAGGCTAAGGATCCATGTAGCCAATCCTACTTAATGTGTGAGAAGGCTTTGTTGTGTTGTTGTTGTTGTACTCTGGACTCATTTTCTGTAAAAGGATTAGTCATTTTATTTTATTTCTTTTTCTTAAGATCATCCTGTGGCTTCTTCCAAAGCATGAGAGCTTAGTAGGAGGGTTTGGGAACTCATTTTTGATTCTGTTGGTGTTGAGGAATAATATAAATTGAGTGGTATGTAGGACACGAGGTTATTTTCCTTAAAAAGGTAAGAGGCTTTTATGCCCAAAATATGGCACTAGGAGTAGAGTTTAAAGTAGGAAGGTATAAGTTGCTTACATTCACTAAAGGATGCTCATCATGATCCGTGGCTTCACCATGGTATTTTAATTCTGTCAAGAAGCGAACTTGGCTTGTTCCTTCTTAAGTGTTAGGACGGTGAGAATGTGCTCCTTGTCTTGGCATTCTACCATGTTTTGCATACTCCAAGTCAATAATTCATATATTGATTTTTCATTTGTCAAACATAATAATTAGGTTGAAAAAATGATTCTTGATATCCAATACCAGACTCTCCTTTAACGAGAGATCAACACATCCTTAGATGCTATTCAATGTATGAAACTTTTGTTCCAAAAGAGATTACAGGGAACCCTTGTTCAAACTTGAAGTTATGTATGTTGGGATCATGCGGAGGCATGTGTTTAGGCATACATGTGCACACACGATCCAAGCTATGGTTGAAGAACTATAAAGAAGGCCTAGACTAGTGTGAGGAAAGCATGGGCAGAACTAGTAATTTTATTGAGGGGCCAAGTATACAACTATCGAAAAAATTATTGTATTCAAATAATATTTTTAAACGGAATTAATATTTTAAAGTGATATATTTGTTCAATTTTGATAAACTTAAAACTTATTTAAATCTATTAATAAGTTGAATTTTCAAAGAAAGATTAATAACTTCGATGATGATATTTAATATTTGATAAATTTAATAATTTAAATCTTTCTAAATCCATTGCTTAGAATTCAAGTAAGTTTTTTAAACAAAAAGTTTCATGGTTAAAAGGAAATTTTATTATAATCTAACTATATGGAGCATTAGAACTAATGGAAGAGATAAATGAGTTTGAATCTCATTTAGCATCAATTTATACTTTTAATTTTAATATTTTAAATTTACTAATTTAAATGACCTATTATATGTTAAAAATAAGAAAAAAGTTATTTCTAACCATCTTTTTTTAAATGGAGTCAATATTTTAAACCGATTTTTTTTCAATCGTGATAAAATTTAATTTTAAATATGATTTAAATGTGTTAGTAAGTTGAATTTTCAAACATATTAGTAATTTCTATAGATATTTTTAGTTTTTGATAAATCTAATAATTTAGATATTTCTAAGTAACAACAAAATTTAATTCATCTATAAGGAGTGTGCGAGATAATGGAAAAAATAAATGAGCTTGAATCCAATTTTATAAAATTACATATAATTTTAATATTTTAAAATTGTTTGTTTCAAATGAGATTTCTTATATATTCAAAAATGAAAAATTATTACATTTCGAATGACATTTTTAAATAGAGTCAATAGTTTAAACTGAAGTTTTTTTTGCAATTTTGATTAACTTAAAATTTAAATCTCCTAATAAGTTGAATTTTCAAATACACTATTAACATCGTGACAAATTTTAATTTTGTCAAATCTAATAATTGAAAACATTTGTAAACCATCCATACGGTTAACTAACTTATTAGATGAAAACTGAATTTTTCAAACAAAAAGAATCGTGATTAATAAGGAAAAACAAAATTAGATCATCTATATGGAGTTCGAGAAATAATGAGAGAGATAAACGAACTTAATCCCATTTTCTATCAAATTATACTTATAATATTAGTAAATACCCATTTACAACTGATAACAGAAGCTCCTGGGGGAGCAGCAACCAAGCTCCATGTACCACAAGACCACAGAGCAATCATTTTTTCCTCCATAGCTAAATGCCAGCAGCTACCTTCAAGGCTTCCTGATAATTCTGTGGTATCTCTACGGTAGATAAGGCCACAACAAACCTCTGAAAAATCACTAGTGATGAAGGAATGAAACCCGTGAAGCAAGTGGATAGGATGCACACGTCCACTTAGGCTTCCTTAAGGAAATAGGTACATCTAAATCATCAACAATGCCCGCCAGTATGTTATTATCCTGCCAGGATCCCTGCACTTGCACATTTTTAGTCCCATTGTTATTAATATCACATGGATATACTTGGGCGTGGCGGATGAATGACGACTTCCGTTAGCAGGGACCGGACGACGAGTATAAAATCTCGGTAAATGTGGTACCGGTGGTTGTGGAGGTGGTGGTGGTGGTGATGGTGGAGCAGTAGGAGTTGTTACGTGAACAAATGGATGCAGAGGAGGTGGCACATAAATCTCATCATGGGTAGTAGACAAAGTCGACCTGTCCCTTGTAGGCGAAAAATACATCACTGTGAAGATATTTATATTTTCATATTTATATGTACTTCTTTCTTATTTTCTTTCCTGTTATCTACGTTATGTAATTTACCCATAGGACTCTCTACTATATAAGAGAGCCTAGGGTTCTCAGAAATAAACAAGTGCTCTTATTTTCTCCAACATGGTATCAGAGCGGCGGTCCTAGACCAGAGCTCTCGATTCCCAAGAAACCCTAACCCCACTTTCAACCCGCTCCAGCGTCGCCCCTCATCTCCGGTGCGCCTCCTGCTCGTGCGCGCAACCCTCCAGCGTCACCCTTCCTCTCCGGTGCCGCCACAAGTTCCTCGTGCGCAAACCTCGCGTGCACAGCGCGCAGGTCCTCGTGCGCACCGTACGCAAGCCTCTCGCACACATCGCGCACCCGGTCTGTACGCATAGCGCGCCTGCCCTAGCGGGCGCTGGTTATGCGTGCACCGTGCACCTGCTTTGCGCATAGCGCATCGCGCACCGTGCGCTTGTTCTGAGTGCGCAGCACGCATCGCGTTGCTGCCCTGTGCTTGGGTACCGCCCCGGCTTCCTCCTCTGGTTGATGGGTTGGTGTGCATGAATCTACACGTGTACCCGAATCCATAGATGTTTGTGTAGACATACAAACTTTGATTTATCCCATCTGTAGCAGTCTTCTGTCGGTAAATATGTCAGAAAACAAGGTTGATGTACCCGCCACTGGCGCATTCAGAGGTCCAGCGCCTATTGTGAAGATGGACGGGACAAACTATGAGCTCTGAGCGATGTAGTTCATGAGCCTGATGAAGTCGAATGGTAAGAAACATATTCTTACCGAAGAGGAGTTGATCGAGAAGACTGGGGTGAATGCCTCGTGGGAGGCAGATGATGCGTATGCCAAAGTCTGGCTATCTGGGACATTGACGATAGAAATCGCCAATGATGTACTACATCAACCCACGGCTAAGGCTATGTGGGATATCCCAGTGGCGACATATTCACAGGCGCGGAACGAGACCAAGATACTTCAGTTGCAACATGATATTTTCACAGCCAAGCAGAATGGGCGACCACTTCATTCTTTGTACACATCTCTACGAGGGATGTTTGAGAAGCTCCATAGCTTCATGCCCTTGACGGCCACCCCTGAGCAGCAGAAGACGTACAGGAATGCTACCATGGTAGGAGTATTCCTTGCTGCACTTGATCCAGAGTATGATGCTGCACGGTCTCAGATTCTTGCTGATGCTACCATTCCTCCTATGGAGGAAGCTTTTCGCCGGTTGAGTCGCATTACTGTTCCAAGCTCAAATGCCAACCAGACACCTTCAGCTATGGCAGCCTCTAGAGGAAGAGGTGGATCCTCTAACTTCCGTGGCCGTGGACCCCGAGGTCGTGGGGGTCGAATTCGGCAACCATGCAGCTATTGCCGTCGCCCTAGTCACTCTGAGGATACATGCTATTCTAAGCATGGCTTTCCTGCATCAGCTCGGGTAGCAGAACAAGTGGAATCTCCTGCTCCCTCCTCGTTGGATCAGCGTTTTGACGACCTTGTTGCCAGACTGAGGAATATCATGCCTCCTGATACAACACCTGGAGGTCAGTCAGATGTGGAGTCTCTGCCTCTGCTAGTTCATCTGCCACTGCCAGTACCTTAGGTAGTCCCTTTGCTCTCTCCTCGTGTGATGGATATATGATTTCCAACTGGATTATGGATTCTGGAGCGACCCATCATCTTTGTGGTGATAAAGAACAACTCAATATGTATAGACTGGTATCCTCAAGACGAACTGTGGTCATAGCCAATGGGACACATTCCCCTATCACTGGATAGGGGGAGGTTCAGTTGATACCTTTCATGAGCCTGCGGAATGTGTTATACGCTCCTGATTTCTCTATGAATTTACTGTCTATTAGCCAGATTACAAAGGATTTGAACTATCGGGCTATTTTTGACTCATCATTTCTTGTTTTTCAGGACATAACCTCGGGCAAGGTGATTGGCTGTGGCCGTGAGCAGAATGGTCTCTACCGTCTAGTCAATACTCCCTATATTGGTGCACCACTTCGTCCTCCAGGACCAGACTCTCCATATATCTGGCATCTCTGTTTGGTCATCTCCCTCTCCAGAAGCTCTGTCGTGTTCTGCCCCAGATTTCTCTGAAGTCGTCTTTTCAATGTGAAGCATGTCAGTTGGGAAAGCATCATAGGTCTACTTCCCCGAGTCGTTAGAGTCGGAGCAGTACCTCCCTGTTTGAGTTAGTCCATATTGATATATGGGGTCCAAGTCGTGTTCCTGACCACCAGGGACACAAGTTCTATCTGGTTATAGTAGATGATTTTTCTCGTTTGTCTTGGGTGTTCTGTTGAAAAATAAATCTGAAGCAGGAAATGTAATTCAAACGTTTATCAATGAAGTTCAGAATGTTATCTCTTCTACTGTGAAAATTGTGCGGTCTGACAATGCCTTGGAGTTCTGTACTAGAACTTTGTCCTTGTTCTTTTCATCTCGTGGTATAATTCATCAAACTTCATGTGCCTACACTTTACAGCAGAATGGTGTTGCAGAGCGAAAACACCGTCATCTACTGGATATCACCAGAACCTTACTTATTCAGAGTCATGCTCCCAACTCATTCTGGGGTGATGCGATTCTCACAGCTTGCTACTTAATAAATCGCATGCCCTCATTTGTCTTGAATGAGAAAACTCCTCTATCTCTCGCCTTTCCTGAGAAGGAGTTGTTCTCTCTCCCACCTCGTGTCTTTGGTTGTGTCTTTTTTTTCCATCAGTTGGTACCAGGTCTTGATAAGCTCTCTCCCAGGGCTATCAAATGTGTATTTGTCGGGTACTCCAGGACTCAGAAGGGCTATCGGTGCTTTGATCCGCTGCGTCGAAAATATTTCGTTAGCGCTGATGTCACATTCTTTGAATCTGTCATGTTTTTCTCTCCTACAGGTGAACAAATGTCACCTCCTCATCCTGATACTGTGGCCTCCTACATGTCCCCTCCTCCTATGACTCAGCTACCCTATGTGTCATCTCCACCATCACCTCTACCCTTACCACCTCCAGTGACCATTGTGCCACCGTTACCAAAGTACTATACTCGTCGGTCCTCCTCTGCTCAAGGTCATGGCCAGTCATCCAACAACCCTCAGGTTGGTTCTGATACCTTGATTACTAATGATGAGTTTGAGGATCCATTGATACAAGAACCACAACAGGATGATGATCATGGTGACTTGGACGTGCCTATCGCTATTAGGAAGGAGAAACGTACTTGTGCTTCTTATCCACTTGCTTCTCATGTCTCATTTCATCGTCTGACGGGAGACTTCCAGAGATTTGCTTTAGCACTATCTGCTGTTGAGATTCCACGCAATTACCAGGAGGCTCTCCAAGATAGCAAATGGCGTCATGCTATGGAAGAGGAAATGGCGGCTTTGCAGTCCCGTGGTACGTGGACGCTTGTTTCTCCCCCACCTGGCGCGTCTATTGTTAGCTGCAAGTGGGTGTTTACTGTTAAAACCATGCAGATGGAAGCCTGGAACGGTACAAGGCAAGGCTTGTAGCACGTGGTTTTACTCAGACGTATGGAGTTGATTATATGGACACATTCTCCTCTGTTGCTCGACATTCCACCTCACGTGTCCTGCTTTCAGTTGCGGTAGCACGGGTTTGGCCACTATTTTAGCTTGATGTGAAGAACACATTTTTATATGGAGATCTACACGAGGAGGTATATATGCAGCAGCCTCCGAGATTTGCTGCTGAGGGGGAGTGTGCACAGGTCTGTAGACTCCATAAGGCGATATATGGCCTTAAACAGAGTCCTAGAGCGTGGTTTTAAAAGCTTTCTGAACTGATTGAACGACAGGGCTTCAAGAGGTCAAATGCAGATCATTCATTATTTGTGCAGAAGACGCCTAGAAGTACTGTGGCCATTATGGTGTATGTCAATGATATTATTATTACAGGAGATGATGAGCAGGGAATCAAGATGATTAAAGATTTTCTTGGCAGTCAATTTGTGACGAAGGATCTGGGAACCCTAAGGTATTTCTTGGGGTTGGAATTTGCTAGAAATGCACAGGGTCTTGTGATGACCCAAAGGAAGTATGTTATAGATATGCTTGTAGAAACAAGAATGACGGGATGTCAACAATCCACGACTCCTATGGATCCGAGTATGAAGTTATATGATGATGATACCGATGAAGTTGATAAGAGGTGATACAGAGAGATGGTTGGAAAGCTCATTTATGTTACAATCACCAGACCTAATATTGCATTTGCAGTAAGTTGAGTGAGTCAATTCATGGAGCAGCCTCGACAGATACACGTGGATGCATTACATATGATATTGAGATATCTGAAATCAACTCCAGGCTCAGGTTTACTCTTCAGGAAATGAGACACACTCTCTGTATCTGCATATGCTGATGCAGATTATGCAGGTTGTCCCAAGGACAGGAAGTCGACTTCAGGGTTTGCTATATTTGTTGGCAATTCTCTTGTTTCTTGGAAAAGCAAGAAACAAACCGTTGTAGCAAGATCCAGTGCCGAGTCTGAGTACAGGGCTATGGCTCAAGCCAGTACAAAAATGATGTGGGTTCGAGCAGTGCTATGTGATTTACATGTTGAGATTCCTCTACCCATGGAGTTACACTGTGATAACCAGGCTGCCTTATTTATTGCAAACAATCCAGCATTCCATGAGAGAACAAAACATATCGAGGTGGATTGTCATTACACCAGAGACATGATTCAGAAGGGACTGATCTCTACTTCCCATGTTAGCTCTGGATAGCAAACCACAGACATCTTCACTAAGCCACTTTCCAGGGGATCATTCCAGAAGTGTTCATCCAAGCTGAGCATGATCAATATCTATGCTCCAGCTTGAGGGGGAGTGTGAAGATATTTATGTTTTCATATTTATATGTACTTCTTTCTTATTTTCTTTTCTTGTTATTTACGTTATGTAATTTACCCATAGGACTCTCTACTATATAAGAGAGCCTAGGGTTCTCAGAAATAAACAAGTGCTCTTATTTTCTCCAACAATCACAAACTCAAAGAAGGTGACATAGTTTTTTTTTGAAATCCTGAAATAGGGGGAGACACTCGCTGGTGTTCGCCCCATCTTTTATTCAAAAAGCGAAAACAGAAACAAAATAGAAATACAAAAGCTACGACAGAAGGATAGACCAATTACAATACCCACTCCTCCACCAATGTCTTGGCATGAATCCCCATGTTTTCCTTATAAAAGTGCTGGCCCTTGAAAAGCAAGGCATTCCTTCCCTGCCAAACAATCCACAGAATGGCCAGAGGATAAATCACCTCCCTCCTAGATCTACTCCTATTCGCCACCAGCGAACTGCAAAACGTCTCGAGATCATCAACACAACACCAGGCCAGACCGGTCTCCTGCCATACCTGAATCACCTTGGGGCAATTGAAGAACAGATGTTCGACGGCATGGCCTCAAATTTCAGCGAAATTCGGTCGAATTTTTGTCGAATATCGATATCCAGTCGAAATCGAAATTCATCCGAAATGACCGAAATACGAGGGTCCTAGTACAAAAAATGACTGAAATGACCGAAATTCCGGTCGAAATTCCACCGAAATTCTGTTTTGGTCGATACCGAAATGGTGACCGAAACCGACATTTAGGGCCTTGTTCGACGGATTCAATCCCCTCCTCGCAAGGAAGATACCTGTCAGAGGTGGATCCTAGAAGCCTCGCACACTGGTCCCTCGTCATCAACCTTTGTCTCTGAAATAGCCATAAGAAGAAACTAATTCGCTCAGGTAGCTTGAGAGCCCAAAGGAACGTACAATCACGAATCATAATCTCCGAGCGGGATGGCGGCGGCCTGCAGATAGCCCCAAAAGCCTTCTTAACCGTGAACAGACCCGCACGCCAACCCAAGTGGTCTCTCCCCTCCGACGGGCGCCCCACCTCCCTGATAGCATCCAACAAGGCCAAGAAATCCTCCAGTCTCTGGTCAGAGAAATTAGAGGAGAAGGTCGGGCACCAATTTCCATCCGACCAGCAAGCAGCAACCGTCACAAATTTGTCTTCAGCGAGAGGAAACAATCGCGGGAACCGCGAGCACAACCCTCCTCCAATCGTCCGGCCAAAAAGCGAAGGATTCGCCCCTACCAAGGATCGGCCTAAACAAAGATATATTCTTGGAGAAGACCTCCATGACCCCCCTCTAGAAGGGAGTGGGAGAGTCCATTTGAGCATCCGTCCTCGGTGGTGCCCCCCCAACACCGTAGATCTTGTGCAACACTTCACAACAAAGCTCCACCCCAGGTCCCCAAATTCTGCTCGCCCACTTAAGAAGCAATGCCTCGTTCATTTGCTCGAGACACTTCACTCCCAACCCTCCCTGATTCTTCTTGAACGTAATATCTTCCCACCCAACCAGGTGAATGCCCCTCGACTCCCTCCTATGGTTGCCCCATAAGAAACCACGCATCCGCTTCTCCAGCCGGTCTCTAATTCCCTTTGGAATACGTCGGTTCGAAAGGAAATAAATCGCGATGGAGGATACGACCGCCTTGAGGAGGACCAATCGCCCCCTCCCCCCCTCCTCCGACAAAACAACCGACTTCCACCCCGCCAACCTCGCTTCAACCTTCTCCACGACTCTGAGCCAATCTCTCGTCCTTGTTCTGCCCGTAGCCAAGGGCATCCCCAGATAGTCCATCGGCAAAGAGCTGCAACCCGACCCCAACGCCTGCGCACACGCATCGGCCTCCTCCACAGAGAGACCGATAGGGACGACCTTCGACTTATCAGCATTCTTGAACAACCTGGAAAGTTCGCTGTAGATTTCCAGAGCCACGGCCATGCCACTCGCCTCCACAACCCCCCCTCTTCAATGAAGAAGAGAGTATCGTCGACGTACTGCAGGAGCGGAACCATCGACCCATCCCTCGAGTAACCATTTGAGTGCTCGCAGTTGGCTACACGAAGCGCAATGTTAGTCAGGACATCCGCAGCGAGGACAAACAACATAGGAGCAAGAGGGCACCCCTGACACACTCCCCTCTGAGGCTAGAAGAAGCCCCCCTCCGGGCGACCATTCACCATGACCGTAAAAGAAGACGTTGTTACACAACGCTTCATCCAAGTGATCCACCTCTCCGGGAACCCCCTCCTCCGCATCACCGACCAAAGGAATCTCCAGTCAAGGCTATCGTAAGCCTTCACAAAGACCACCTTCCACAAAACACCGTGCTTATCCCTCATCCGCCAGTCCGCAATGATCTCTGATGTGAGAGTGAGGCAATCCGAGATCTGTCTCCCCGGAATAAAAGTAGATTGCAACGGGGAGATAGTGCTGCCAAGTACACAACTCAATCTACCCGCGAAGACCTTCGCGGTAATCAGATTCAGAGCGTTTGAAACTGCAATAGGGCGGTAGTCGTCAATAGAATCCAGCGCGGAAGACTTGGGGAGCAAAATGATCATCGCACGGTTAACCCTTTCGAAGCCCGCATTTCCCAAACAGAATTCAGAGATGACCTCCAACACCTCAGAGCCAACCAAATCCCAGAAGTCCTTGTAGAAAGATATCGGGAAGCCATCAGGTCCAGGAGCGGCATCAGCATTCAGGTCCCAAACCGCATCCTTAATCTCCTCCAGGGTCACATCGCGAGTAAGCATGTCACACAAGGAGGTTGCCACAGGTGCTGTACCTAGGCCCAGCCACTTCCAAATCCTCGGTATAGTCCTCGATGAGACGTCTTTAAAGTGGTCATAGGTACTGACGTAAAAACTCTCGTTCACAGGATCATAGCATCTGTAACCCTTTTGAGTACGAAAGTACCCAAGAAACACACACTTGACAACCCTAGTTGAGAGCTTGTCAAGTCTCGGAGTGAACTGATGAACGAAAACAACTGATCCAAAGACACGAGGAGTTAGGGAGAATAATTCCTTGTCAAGAAAGACAAGTGAAAGAGGAACTTTCTCACCCAAGACGAAGGAGGGCATATAATTCACCAGATAACACGCCATAAGGACAACATCGCCCCAAAAAGACACAGGAGCACAACTCCGGATAAGTAAAGTCCGAGTGATATCAAGAAGATGACGATGTTTTCTCTACTGTTTTGTCGAGATGTATAAGCACAAGTCCTTTGATGGATAATGCCGCGAGACAAGAAGAATTGGGAAAGAGCACGAGTGCAAAACTCCAAGGCATTATCCGTACACACAATTTTCACAGTAGAGGAAAAAACATTCTGAACTTATAAGATTTTTTATTACATCCCCTGCTTCAGATTTATTCTTCAATAAAAACACCCATGACAATATAGATAAGTCATCAACCACGACTAGGTAAAATATGTGTCCCTGTTGATTAGGGGCACGACTCGGACCCCAAATGTCAACATGCAATAGTTCGAAAGATGAGTGACTGCTCCGAGACTCACGACTAGGGAAAGTTCATATGTGATGCTTTCCCAACTAGCATGCTTCACATTGAAAAGAAGAACTCGGTGAAATCTAGGGCAAGATATGACGCAACTTCTGAAGAGGGAGGTGACCAAAGCGCAGATGCTAAGTAAAAGGAGAGATTGTTCTACTGGACTGAGATGAGACACCAACATAGGGAGTTTGGACCAACTGATAGAGACCATCCTGCTCATGGCCACAACCAATCACCCTTCCCATAAGAATGTCCTGAAAAATAAGAGATGATAGGTCGAAAATAGTGTGACAGTGCAAATCCTTTGTAATCTGACTGATAGATAACAAGTTCATTGAAAAATCTGGAGCATGCAAGACATTCTGTAGATGCACAGAGGGTGTCAAACTGATCTCCCCCTGTCCAATGATGGAGGAATGAGTCCCATCTACTATTACTACCAATCGCCCTGACGGAACCTCCCTGTATTATGTAAGCTTATCTTTGTCTCGACAAAGATAATGTGTCGCACCGGAGTCCATAATCCATTCTTAAACAGCAGAACTATGACCGGACGTAAAGACATAAGCACTACCTAATCGGCTAGTTGGGGCTGACATACTGGCAGAAGCTGAAGCTGTTATGTTCGAGTAAGCTCTTGGAGAGTCAGTAGAGGATGGAGGCATGATATCATGGAGTCTGGCGACAAGGTTCTCAAACCATTGATCTGAAGTAGATGGCTGTGAAGGCGTCGTGTGCTCGGCTACACGGGTTGATGCAGGAAAGCCATGCTTAGAATAGTATGTATCCTCCGTATGACCAGGGTGATGACAGAAGGTACATGGCTGACGAAAGCGGCCACCTTGACTACGAGGTCCACGACCACGGAAAGAAGAAGAGGCTCCTCTACCTCTGGAAGCTGCCATCGCTGAAGGAGGTGGAGTAGTAGCAATAGAGGGAACTGTGATTTTGCTAGGCCTTCTATATACTTCCTCCATTGGAGGAATAGTAGCATCCGCCAGGATCTGCGAGCGAGCCGCATCATATTCCGGGTCAAGCGCTGCTAGTAAGACGCCCACCATTGTAGCATTGTGGAATGTCTTCTGCTGCTCCAAGGTCACCGTAAGTGGAATGATGCTGTAGAGCTTCTCAAACATCCCTCGCAAGGATGTATATAACTAATGCAAAGACCGGCCATTCTGCTTGACCGTAAATATATCATGCTGAGGTTGGACGATCTTGGTCTCATTTCTCATCTGCGAGTATGTCGCGGCAAGTATGTCCCACATTGCCTTAGCAATGGGCTGATGGAGTACGTCATTAGTAATCTCCATCGTCAGTGTGCCTGAAAGCCAGACTTTGGCCTACGAATCATCAGCCTCCCATGAGGCATACTTCTCTGTCGGCTCATCTTCGGTAAGGATGGCTTCTTATCATTGGATTTTCATGAGACTCATGAATTGCATCGCCCAGAGCTCGTAATTCATCCCATCTATCTTGACTATGGGCATTGGACCTTTGAAAGCGTCGACGGAGGGCATGTCGACTTTGTTTTCTGATCTTGATGCCGACGACAAAGAACTAGGGTTTGTAGACCAAGTAATAAATGTCTACATAAACATCCAGGGATTGAGTGCATATGTAAATGTATGCACTCAAATCCATGAGACATGAGAGAGAGAAGGAGACGGTGGTGACGTCGAGTAGAGGGTGGTACGGGGCGGTCGAGGGGGGGGGAGTGGGTGGGGGGCACCGGCGGCTAGATGGTGACGGGGCGGTGGGAGGGTGGCGGCACCGGTGAGATGAGGGAGAGAAGGTGGCGTCTAGGGTTTTAGGGTGGTGTCTATGATACCATGTTGGAAAAAAGAATGAGAAGTTGTTTATTCCAGAGAACCGTAGGCTCTCTTATATAGAGAAAGCCCATGGGTAAATTAGATAAGGTGGAACAAGAAAAATAAACATAACAAAAAAGTACAAAAACTCTAGAAATATCTCTGCAATTTTCAAACGCAACATTTTTTCATCAAGGGAATCAACTTGTACATCTAGACAAGTATAAATGATATTGACATCCAATACATGGGGTGAAGTAAAAACTGAAAATTCAGCCTCGTCAGCTCGTACGGGAGTAGCTGCTGGCATTGGCATCTCATTGGTTGCATCGACTCGGCTTCTGTTGTTGTTGCTGGTATTTTACTTTTCTTCATTTTTTAGATTTTCGTTGATTCAGAATTGGCTCCTCCAAGTGCATCATCTCCACGACTCTAGGCTAGCTCCGTTGCTGATGTAGAAGATTCGCCCAAAGAAGACTTATTTTTCCCTTTTGCAATTGTAGATGGATGTAGTTTCCTACCACTCCTGAGATTCACAACATTAGATAATATAAATTCAAGTGACCCTGAATCGAGGGGTGGTGGGGAACTACGAGTTACCTGCTCCCTACGTTTGAAGTTGTTGGGGTTGGCCTCTACATGCGTTGGTATGATTGTCTTCACAACTACGAGGTCATCGATCTTCTGGCCCATCTCATTCATATTTTTTATCAATTGAGGCATGCAATGCAGAGCGGGATTTACAGGAGTTGCCTCAGATGGTTCAACAACATGAGGTTGTTGATGCTGGTAGAAATAAGGCTGTTGCTGGTGGTTCTGATAATGATGCGAAGGGTATGATTGATACTGGTATCGAGGAGGGAAATTCTGATACTGGCCCACCGATTGCTGGAGATAAAAAGGTCGATGGTATACCGGCGGTTGGAAATTCCGTCTCTAAGTGTAGTTCGGATGTGGTATAGACTGGTAGTGGAGTTGTTGCGGGTGTCGGTCTTGTTGGAAACTCCGCTCACCCTGATTCTGGTGGGATGGTTGGTTGGTCTGTGCTTGCCTTTGCCGTTGTCCTCAAGGGCGAAACGAAAACTGTTTGATTGCCCATACAACATCCACTTCATGTATCTGCGGAGGTGTAGGTGGAGTACATGGCTCGCCCTAAGATGGAACTTTTAGATGGTAGACGATCATCTAAGAGTGTTGGGGTGATTGCGAACCCTGGTCTAGAGCTTGCACGCAATAAACATGTTAAAGCGTTGGCCGTTGTGCTGGACTCCGCTGTTGTTGTGATGGGGATGGTGTCTGCTCTTTCGGCTCAGCTACAGGCGTCCCGATGGTTGTGCTCGCAGCATGGACGGCATTGATGGTGTTGACAAGAAGCTCCAATTGTTGTATGATTAGATTGAGCTTATCAAGGTGCTTGGTTCTTTGTTCGATCACATTGAGTTTCTCCAGATCTTGTAATCACTTTTCTATAATGTGCACCTTGGAAAGATGGTTCCCGATGATGCTCAAGGTGGAACTCTCATCTTTCCTCTCTTCTTCATATTATTCAGTCGTTATATTGACGGCCTTATGAGGAATTTGTGGAGCCATCTAAAAGGTACGAGATGAGGACAATGTTGTCGATCCTTCGGCCATATCTTCGAAAATTTGCCAGACCACATCCTCATCTTTATTGAAATGGGAACCTCAACAGGCGACATCGACAAGCTGCTGGCTCTCCTGAAGGAATCCCCCAAAGAAGTTCTGCACTAGGCATGTCTTTGCTAGATCATGATGGGAGCACTTCTCTTGGAGATTTCTGAATCGTTCCCATTCCTCATGGAAAGGCTCATGGGACAGCTGTGAGAAGTTGGAAATGAGAGCTGTCATTTGATTGAGTCGACCGAAGGGATAGTACTTATGCAGAAATGCAGATTTCAACTCTTCCCAGGTCGTGACTACTTTTCCTAAATGAAAAATCCAGTAGAGAGCCTTTCCCGGAAAGCTAAAAGAGAAAGCAGTCATCTTTACCACCTCAACTGGTATGTTTGGATAGTGCATGGTACCGCAAATACGGTTGAATTGCTGCAGATGAATGTACAGTTCCTCCTTTGTGTTTCCATGGAAGGTCGGCGAGAGAGGTAGTTGTAATGGCTTCAACTCAAACGATCATGTATTTGTGGAATGTGGATCCAGTCTGTGACCTTCCCTGCTCTAGGGTTTTAGGTCTCTCTGAGTGTCAGTTTGTGCTCGACCTCTCTCTCCTCGTCCTCTCCACCATGATTTCCTCTTGCAGCTCCTCATGATCCTTTATTCGCACCTCCATTTGGACATCTCCCATTGGCACCTCCTGGTTGTTCACCACCATGCTCCCATCCATGTTCACCGCCTTGATTTTCACGTTCCCTCCTCATTTCCATGAGCATTTCTTGGAAAGCACCCATGACATTGGCCTGATGGGTTAACCACTGATGTATGATCTGAAATGACGCATGCATTTGGGAGTTAACCTCAATCTGATCGATACCTTGACTGATCCTTGGCCCTTTCCCTGTCACTGAGGAAACATCTCTAAATCGGTGTTGCTATCTAACTCCAGTGCAGGCTTGTGATCTGCATCATGAAACGAACCCTGATCAGTCTGTAGAAATGGAGTCTGAAAAGAGATTTCGAGCTTAGAGTCAAGATCGAACAATGGATTCATCGGTGAAATACGAATAGTGGAAGAAGAGGATTCAGGAAGAGAGTTAACCTGAACCCTAGGTGGACTGAAGATCTGGGAGCTCATAACGAGGTTCATAAAAGCCGAACACAACTCTCTGAGATTTCCTCGGCAAAGCGACGATGCCGACAATATAGATGTTCGCGAAGTTCGAACAAAACCCTCCAAGATGTGCCATCGTAATGGCAAAAGATGTGAGATGATGGTGGAATAAGAGAAGAGATATAAAAAGAAGAATTCAAGAGGAATTGAGAAGAGAAGCCTCGAAAGCGAGCGAGATGAAAGAGAAGGGGTAGAAGAGAAGTAGTGATGGATGGGCGCAAAGTGCGTGAATTTTTTTTGATCTTGACTTGTTATGATTTGATCCAAACAAACCTCACAACAAGGGTTGATTCGCCTACTCAATACAATGAAGCCGTAAAAGTTCAGCAGTTATCTTTTCAATGTTATTAGTGATTTCAGGCAATTATCTTTTCACATGCCCTTAAAGGGTTATCCCCATAGGAGCGTGTGTACTACCAGAAAAGTACATCGTACTTGTTCCACCTCCTTTGTAACATGTGATATGCGCACTTAGAGTTCCTTGATCTCGTTCTTGGGGGATTACTCATCTAAAGAAATAGAGAGGAAAGCCGATATGCGAAACCACTACCTCCCTCACAAGTCAGTACTCGGATGCAGGAGGATGAGATAAATACTCTCGTGAGGACGCAGCCTATGCTCAATACTGCAGACTAAGTCGGATGTTCCACATAAGGCGGGAACACCATCGTCGATAACACCCTACTCGCCTATATATGATAGAAGCGCCATTACTTCGTCGTCCCAGGTGATTATCAAGGCACCACAGATCGGGATTTGGCTCTAATTCCTAGGGGTTGTGCATCACTTTATATGGAAGATACATGAAATCAATGAGGACGTTATGAACCCAAGAAAATGAAGTTTGTTACGGGTTTTAAAATTAGGTCAAGTTTTCTTTAGCATACCATTGTTTAGTTTTTTTTGGATTTTCAGTTGTTTTGAGTATTTTTATGCAAAGACATAACCATTTCTTGATTTCCTATGTTTTTCCTAAGTGATCAAAAACATGGGAGAGAACGGAAAAGCAATGCAAGTTAACATGATGCTGGAAAACTCATTATTGTGTCGTATGATGTATGCTCATTAAGAAGATTCATCTTGCTTCCCAACGCTCTCCATGCGGGATGCTAGACAGAATTGAAATTTCACTAAATGCATGCAATAGTATGAAATCATCCTAGAATATGAATTGCTATTACGCGATGCACCGGATTAATTCGAATATATGTCCAAGCGAAGTGACTACAGGAACATGCAATATATTAAGCTTTGTACCTAGATTACTCGATCAAGCAATCCTAATATCTAGGAGCTCATTCACACAAAACAAAGAAAAGAAAGGCAGAAACACATAAATCATGAGAAGCAAAACAAAGCTAAAAATAGGGAAGTAAAGAAAAGCGAAGAAAACCGTTGAAATCGGTGAGGTCCTCCAAGTGCACTGATACTTGGTGAAAGAGACCTCGAATAGTCTAAGTGTCCAACATACTTGTTTTATTACAAGTTCAAATAAATCTCTCACTCACACAAATAGAAAATAAAATAGCTACTAAGCAAAACTTGCTCCTCCATACTATGCTCTTTCTCTTTTGGTGCTCTCTCCTACAAGTCAAGGAAAAATGACCTACTCCGCCTCTCGTGGGGTACGAAGGCGATCCTAAGACAGCCTCCCTCGATAAACGATCCCTCACAACAAAGGAAACAAGGGACAATGTCAAAAACAATTATGAAACAAATATAAACAAAGTAATATAGAAAGGTATATAAATAAACAAGCAAGCAAGCAAACCTAATGTACCTAAGGCAGCTAATCTACTCGACCGTTGGGGACCGTTGCTCCCCAGCAACAACACAAATTGATGGTACGGAACAACTGAGCGAGCGAGAGATCCTAGTCTCCAGTCTTGAAGGGCATGTAGCGTACGATAAGTTGGATCCGCCAATCGTTGTATCGACACCTCTCACAGCTATTGCATGTCAATCGACCGAATCCATCATCAATAATCAAAACCACAAATGTGTATGTAAAAGAAGATCATGTAAGTGTGTGAATTATGAAAATTATTTAACTCTGCATGAAATGTGTATAAGGCAAGCAGGTACATTGTTTTCTACGGGAGCAAACATGGACAATTCACAAAAATGAAACCCGACTGAAAGAATCAAGCACAAAACTGTCGGTTTTTGCGACCTAATTAGGATTTTATGTATTTATGGGTTTTATTTTTTTTAAATTGATTTTTTGTATTTTTATGGATTTTAATTTTGTAAACTTTTAATTAATAAAATATAATAATAAATATACAAAAAATAGATATATGTGAGAGATATATAGAGATATAAAGCAGAGTCTTATATTTTTAAAATGTAGCAAATGAAGTCAAAATAAACAAAATAAAATATTTTTGGATTTATATATATTTTTTTGTTTAGGGTATTTATTTAGGGTATTTTTTAGTAAATTATGGATTTTTAAGAAATAAAATATACAAAATAAAACAAACAGAAAATATAGGAACTTCAAATAAGCCTAAAAATATCTATCAAATCAGAAAGGGCCCAAAATGATTTTCCTCTATAGAAATAAAAAAAAGAAAAATTCAAGCTTTAGAAAATATTTTTTTATTTTTCTACATTTGTTTATGATTTTTTTAGATTTTCTGTATTTTGTAATTTTTAAGCTTTCTGCTTTCTGTTTTTTTATGAATTTTAGATATGTGATAATAGACAGTAAAATACACATATCCTTATTTTTTTGTAATTTTTAGAGCTATATTTTAATTTTTATGATTTTTCAAAGTCAAAACAATAAAATATAACTAGTTTTGCAATTTTTAATTAGGAAAATAATAACAAATACCTTAATAAAAATATATAAAATACAATATTATATAATGTATTTAAATTAAATTTTCTAAGATTTTTGGAGTTAATTAGGCAATTAATACAATTAAAACAAAAGTAAACAATTAACTAAAAAGCATAGGGACTATTATGCAATTACAGAAACCTTAAGCATGCATTTTTAGCAAATAAGAAAAGTGTAGAGTCTTAACAAATTAGCAAAGTACAGTTGAATTGGTTACAGTTGAGTTTGGTTACAACCGAGATTGGTTACAGTTGAGATTGAGGCAGAAATCATCAATCATCAATAATCATCAATCGTCGACATTTAATAAGAATTTAGATCTACGACTAATAGGAAAAGCTAATGGACGTATTGGGAACTTAGTTAGAACGCATTATACCCTATTGCATGCCTACGGAGGCACCCCGACTCTAAGGTTTTCTTCACACCTTAGAGTCATAGTGTGAGGCCACATTCAGACAAGACCATAGACTATCCACTAGACTTGAGAAATTAGACAGAAATAAAGATCGGATTAGAGACTCATCATCCTCAATACTAAATCCATCCATATGATCTCCAAATGATAAAATGATAATAACCTACTTATGGGTCTTTAATTAAAAATGAAAATGTTATATATGGAAAGTGATAGGTGATCAGGGGATTTACATTCATAACAGCTTGAAACCTTTTTTTATATAAGTAGCTTGTTAAATTTAAATTTCAATACTTATCTACTTGCTTTCTTTGAAACCACTAAAATATATGTTCTTTTTTTTATATGTTGGATTGCATTCAAAAATTATTGATATTCTTTTATCCCTTGCATGTGTGGCAGGCAAAGTGCCTGCATTACAGTAAATTGATTGATGATCCCGAGTCTTCGTTATTACACTTGTCAGTACATATGTTGGTTTTTTTGTACAGATAATATAAATGCCTTCTTTCTCTTCTATATTTTGGGATACATGTATATTTTGTAGTTTCTTTTTTTATATGTAATTGTAAATGGAAATTAATGCAATGCGGTTTGATAACACTCTTGTTAGCTCTATGGTTATTTACATCATTCTGAATGTCATTTTAAAGTGCAAATTTTTTTTTTCTAAATTTCGGCAACATAATACGATCCATTGTGAATATAATACTGCGAGTAATGTGTAAACGAGTAACCCAGATCCACGAGGCGAGATGTCACAACTAGTGGCTCCAATACTCAAGTAGACTTAATGTACGTATGTAGTATTATAAGGGGTAGGGGCAAATATCAAATGCATCCTTACATTTCTTGCCTATTTTTCGTGCATGTTTCCTTTCCCTATACATGTTAGTGATCAATCCTTGCATATGTATATTTTTATTATCTCTCTTAATCTTTATTGCTCACATTTCTTTGTAGAGTTAAGGTGTGTATTTTTTTACGATTAAGTCTCTTTTATTTATGCTTCCTTCCTAGCTAGGTTACATAAATTAGTTTCTAATTATGGATTTTTATTACTTGTTTAGTTTAGGTTATGAATGATGCATGTGTAAGTTTCATTAAAATATTTTCAATCTTCTAAGTACATAGTTCTCACGTAATATTTAATCTTAAGTTGGCCCAATCGTTAATGTATTAACATGATGAGAACATGTCTCATCAATGACCAACATTAAGTCTCACATTGCAATGAATCTCATGTACAAGGACACCGCAAAGGACATGTGGGACGAAATGGCACATACAATCTCAGCAAACTACCAAGTCATGTCTCACCAACATCTACATGCAAATTTGGCATGCGTCTCAGAAAGTGTTCACTCTTGGAGAATACTAGCGATACCTCAACGACCTCGACGAGACATTGCCATCTTTCAGCTAGCATGTTGTCCCGAACATGGGACAGAAAATTTGAGTAGCAAGTCTACAAATTTCTTACCAACCATTATCCTTACTATTAGACTGTGAAAGAGTAGTTCCTTCCACATGACACACTACCATCGATCAAGGTCATCTTTGGTTGCCTACAACAGCTTGAGACTTCTTGCGATCCCCCCAATATATAATGGGGCGTTTTAAAAAAAGTAACCTCCGACTCATGCTCAGCTCTGCCTCATTTCCTCTCCGACCGAGTGTTTTTCTCAGCGAACCCTACCTATCGATATCTCGCGTGCCTTTGGTGACCTTTCCTGCTCCTCTTCCTGTCGTATTGTGTTAAAAGCCTACAAAAGGAGAAAGAAAGAGACTAACTCTAACATATAATATCTACGAGGTCTCATCATCTGTTGTCTTTACAAAACAAACTTAAATCAACCATAATTCTTAAAAAAATTGACTTGATAATGCTTAAAGGTGTCCTGATTTCCATAGAGGAGTCAAAAAAAGGCCTCGATATGACCACGTGCCCTAGCTAGAATACTGAAATGGGAAAGGGATTAAGTAGAAATCAAGTTTAGGAGAGGGAATCAGGGTTTAAGTTCAACCTCGGAATTAGTATCAAGCTTGTGAAAGTGAAACAAGTCCGAGAACTCTCAAGTCTCAAAAATGGGGTGTTGGGCATATACAACATGCATCAGAGAAAGAGGGGAACAAGGGGAAGTAACAGTAGGGGTCAGACGATGGAGTTCTCAAATCTGCTCAACCGTGACCTTTATGCAATGATTCACTTGACTTTCCTGTGCATTCCCCTCTTTAATCTGAGGTAGTTGTTCACGGGAGGTGACAAGCACACTACTAAATCGGGATGCCAACGATGGTATGTCAAACAAGCCCCACGCTCGAAGGTCGACTCGGATTACGTTGTCTAAGAGGACTAGATTACGGGGACGAAAAATGTGAATGATGCATACATAGTTGTCTCGTATAATTAGAGAGATCGGCTTCTCCTTTCAGCTAGATTTAAGCCTACGTTAAAGCCAAAGAAGAATGAGAACCGCTAATAAGAACTCATTTCCTGATAATTAAGTCGGGTTAGAGGGAGAAAGTGAACTTGTCACCACTAGTGATTGTTTGGGCACGGTGTGCACAAGGCTTTCCTCCATGGCAGACCTAGTATATTTCATGTGCGGTACATGGCCCCTCATTGATTCCTATATTTGTCGGTACATGGCCCCTCATTGATTCCTATATTTGTCTTGTATTGTAACCTTATTTATAATTTAGCTCCTCCTTAAATATTAAATATAGGAAACTTTAAAAAAGTGAACAAACTCTTGTAATTATCTAGTGGTAGTGGTGTTATTTATGAGTGCACAGAGTAGGGTTTGAATCCCATCAAATTCTATTATTTTTTAAATATTAAATACCATTGATATCGAATTGTGATTCCCGCAGATCTGAGTTACCTGTTTGCACAACATTAACAATATTATATTCGAAATCGATCGCATTAGGTCACCTGAAAGTGTGGGAAATTTTTTCACGTTTCGAAAAGACATTTACAATCTAACAAATCAACCATAGAAACAACACTGTGTTACCAATTCATATTGCTTAATTTCCATATAATTTACATGTAACAAAAAGGAAATCACATTGTACACATGCATCCCAAAATGTAGCAGAAGAGGGAGGAAAAGCATTTACATTATCTTATACAAAAGTTATAATATGTGTGCCGTAAAAGAAACTACGGAAGCTCACATCCTACTATCAATCTACTGCCATGCAGGTGCCTTGCCTACCAAACATGTTAGAAACAAGAGATATGTTAATAAATGTTGGTACAATCAAAATTTTATTAAAAATAAAACGCGTATTTCATGATTTCAAAAAGAAGCAAGTAGATAGAGTTTGATATTTAAATTTAACAAGCTACTTGCCTAGCAATTTGTTTCAAGTTGTTCTCTATGTGAATCTCCTGTTACCCATCACCACTTAACTTTTCATATATGATATTTTCATTAACTTTACATAGATGATATTTTCATTTATTGATTATATGATTCAGATATAGGTTATCGGCTTTTGAAACACAACTTACGTTGATGGATCTTGGGATTGTAGATGATGAATCTCTGAACTAATCTTTGTCTATATCAAATTCTCAAGCCTAGCGGATAGCATGTGGTCTTGGTCTGAGTGTGACCTCACATTATAACTCTAAGACGTGAAGAATATCTTAGAGTTGGGGTACCTCTGTAGGCATGCGGTGGAGTAATGCATCCTAACTAAGTTCTCAACACGTCCACTAGCTTTTCTAGACATCTATAGTAGTAATTCTAAGATTTGATTAAATATCGATGATGGATGATTTCTTTACCAAGCTTAGCTGTAGCCAAACTCAACTATAAACCACTCTCAATTGCAACTCATCGCTAAGATCTACTGGCGGAACAATGACCAAAACTCAGCGATGAGGTCTTCTAAGAAACTCTTCCGTCTCGCCCTCACAGTGGAAGGCTGCCCATGAGAGGGCTAGGCACACTCCAAAATTACACCTCTGAGACGGGTGTGGGAGAGACTTTTCAGAATTAGTCGCTCTAAAAAATGGACCCGACCGGTACTGACAAAAAGAGCCCGAAAAAAATAAAACCAAGGGTCCTTTGTCCTAGATACCCTACTCAAACAAGGTCAGCGGAATTGGTCAAAAACCTGGATCCCAATGAATTCTAAAAACACTACGAGTTCGTGTAAAAATCGTAAAAAGGACTAGGATCCTAGACCCCGTGCTCTAGGCGGTCGCTGCCCTAAGAGGACTTCCTATCTCCCGTTTAGCTGAGGGTCATCGCGCCCTCGCACAGTTAGGTGTAAGAGTCACCATGATCGGCACAAATATCTATCATTATTGATTATCAATTTAGATTCTAACTTGTGTCATGTGAACTAGTCCTAAAGCAGGCCGTATATCCAAATCGGGCAATATGAATTTAAGTATTATCAATGCATATTAGACTTCTAATATGTCAGTAATACCACATATATGTAAGTGACCACTCTTTAAGAACTAACGTAATTAATGCAACAGAAGTTTTGGAAGTCCATCTTAACCAGACATTGCATGTTTAATATGTTATATAGGAATGATGGCTTCCAAATGTTAGTACTCATTAAAATATTACTCGTAAAATTGAAGATTCTACACCTCAAAAGGTCCTTATTTCTTGTGTCTTAAGGAGACTACATAGGTGGGATGTGTAATTTCTATGATAGCCCCTTCAGTCCATAAACAAAGCTAGTATGGACAACATGCGGTAATCCATATTCCTTGAAATAACAATATATCTAGTTGTTCCCTTCTTATAGTTAATCAAAAGTATCGACATTGTAAAAAAATGAATTTACAGTTCCCATGTCAAGACTTCTCCAGTAACTCTTTGGTAGATGAAAACGCTGAATAGATAATACATATAAACAAATCTTTAAGAATGATCGATGCACTTCTTTCCTTTTTCAAATGAAGTTATGCCCCGGATCTCGTGACTAAAGTATGTGTAGAGGGAAAAGACTTGATTACATAAAAGAGAGGCCCTAGGGTTCGCTCATATAGGAGAGGAATCTATTGGGCAAATTACAATAAGAGGACAAAAAGAAATAGAAAATGAGAAACAATAATAAAGATAACTAATATCTCAACACTCACCCTCAAGCTAGATCGTAGATATCAATCAGACTCAACTTGGAATAACACCTCTGATACGGTCCTCTAGTTAGGGTCATTGTAAATACATTTGTTGTATGGTCTCCATAGCTAACATGTGTAAGGCGATAAGACCCTTTTGTATCATGTCATGAGTGTAGTGACAGTCCACCTCTATGCGCTTCGTCCTCTCATGAAAGGCTGGGTTGTTGCCAATGAAAAGAGCGGCATGATTGTCCCATTGGAGGTGCATGGGAAGATGCACCTCTATAGTCAGGTCAGTCATAACATTTCTGACCCACATCATCTCTGTGCTAGCTTGTGCCATGGCCTTGTATTCTGACTCAACACTCGATCTGGCAACCACAGTCTGCTTCTTGCTCTTCCATGAAACCGAGGAATTCCATATAAACACGACAAAGCATGACGTAGACTTTCTATCCTTTGAACACCAAGCATGATTTGCATCTGTACATGCTGTAACTGGGAGAGACGTGCCTCTGCTGAAAAGAATTCCCGTACTAGGTGAAGCCTTCAGCTATCTCAGGATACATCCATATGTAGCTGTCTAGGCTGCTCCAAAAACTGACTCACTTTGCTCACGACAAAGGATATGCCGGGCATGCAATAGTCACATAGAGCAGCTTGCCAACAAGCTCTCTATACCTCCTCTTGTCCACCTCCTGAGTATCATCATCATAGAGCTTCATGCTCGGGTCAATAGGAGTAGTGGCAAATCTGCAATCTGCCATGCCTGTATCTAAAAGAAAAACTGTAGCGTACTTGGTCATCACAAGACCATGCTGGTTTCTGGCAAACTCCAGACCAAGGAAGTGACGTAGATGTCCAAGGTCATTGGTCACAAACTACTGACCTAGGAAGTCCTTAGCATCCTGAATGCTCCGTTCGTCATCCCTTGTAAGAATAATGTCATTAATGTAAACAAGAATGAAAATAGTACCTCTCTGGGTCCTCTACACAAACAAAGAGTGATCAACAATCGATCTCACAAACCCATGCTGCTCTATCAAATCCGAGTGCTTCTGAAATCATGCTCTTGGACTCTACTTAAGGCCATAGATAGCCTTGTGAAACCTGCGAACCTTCTGACACTCCCTCTCAGCAACAAACCCTGGTGATTGCTGCATGTAGACCTCCTCTTGTAGATCACCATAGAGGAAGACATTCTTCACATCAAGCTAATAAAGTGGTCAATCACGTGTTATAGTAACAAAACGTAGAATACGCATAGTAGAATGTCTGGCAACTGGAGAGAAAGTATCCTTGTAGTCCACCCCATGTGTCTGGGTGAACCCATGCGCCACAAGTCTTGCCCTATAGTGATCCACGCTTCCATCCGCACAGTGTTTCATAGTGAACACCCATTTGCCTCCCACAATAGATGCATCAGTCGGAGCAGAAACAAGACTCCACGTACCACGTGACTGTAGCGTAACCATTTCCTCCTCCATGGATAACCTCCAATGACTGTCCTTTACAGCCTCCTGATATGTTTGTAGTATCTCCACGACTAATAGTGCCAAGGTAAATCTCGTGAAATCCTCTGACAGCTTGTTCAAAGAAACTTATGTTACAAGAGGATAAGTAGCACACTTACGTCTTGGCTTACGCAAAGCAATCTGCACATCAAAATCATATGCCCGGTCCGTAACCTGTGGGTTCCCTTCTTGAGAGGGAACCTACTCATCATGTATGGTATCTTGCTGCACAGACAACTCAGTAGTGTCGTTAGTAGAAACAATGTGCTCATTACATACCTAAGGCGTGCTGGATGACGGGCAAGACCCGTGAGCAAGGGGAACCGAGTGAGACATGCAAGTAAAAACACGTGGCAAAAACTAATTCGTAGTGGAAGGTGGGCCACAGTAGCAAGTGGTTGTGGTTGTGGTGGTGGTGGTATCTGAGGAGGTAGTGGTAGAGCAGAGTAGAGGGAGGTGAAGGAACGACAATATGAGGTGGAGGCATGTAGATCTCATCGTCAAAATCAGATGGGGCTAGTCTATCACCTGTAGGAGAAAACACTGACAAAGTACTTCCAGCTTAGCGGATCAAAGCAACTGTACCCCTCTAGGCTACGAGAGTAGCCAACGAACACACACTTGACAGCTCTAGGAGAAAACTTGTCACGACCTAGAGAGACATCATGAACAAAAGCAATAAATCCAAACACTCGACGTATAAGGGAGAAAAGATCATTCTCGGGAAATGCAATCAAGAAATGAATCTTCTCTCCCAACACAGACAAGGGCATGCTGTTCACCAAATAGCATGCAGTAAGGACAACATCGCCCCAGTAAGCGTAAGGAGCACGACTCTGTATCAACAAGGTTCTGGCCAAATCAAGTAAGTGACGATGTTTGCGCTCGGCAATACCGTTATGCTGGGAAGTATAGGCACACGAGGTCCGATAAACAATGCCAAGAGATCTAAGAAACTTAGAAAGCTGAAAAGTGTAGAATTCTAAGGCATTATCAGAGCGAAGATATTTGGCATTAGCAGAAAAGATATTCTTTATTTCATTAATAAAATATTTGATCACAGATCCAACCTCAGACTTATTTTTCAGTAAAAAGACCCAGGAAAGTTTTAAAAAATTATCGATCACAACCAAATAAAAAAGCTGTCCCTAGTGATCAGGAACACGACTCGGACCCCAAATGAATGAGCTCAAATAACTGGAAACCGATCTGACTCTGACGATATGGAAAAGAGGAGCGGTGATGCTTCCCAAACTGACATGCCTCACACTGAAAAGAGGATCTCATGGAAATCTGAGGGAGAACATGACATTGCTTCTGCAGTGGAAGATGTCTAAAACGAAAGTGCCATAGATATGGAGAGGTTGGTCCAGTAGGAATAGTAAGAAATGCCAACATGAGGAGGTTGGACCAGTCTGTAGAGTCATGCTGCTCACGGCCACATCCAATCATCCTGCCCGTGAGTATGTCCTGAACACAAGAGATGAAGGGTCAAGATAGCACAACAATGCAGATCCTTAGTAATCTGACTAATGGCAAGTAAATTCATCTGAAATTCAGGAGCATATAAAACATTCTGAAGACACATGGATGACGTCAACTTCCCCTCCCCCGATCCTACAATAGGTAAGTGGTCGTCATTTGCAATGACAACTCATCTACCAGGTGGTATGGTCCTGTAGGACCTCATATGTGTTCTATCTCCACAAAGATGATGGGAACCATCAAAGTCCATAATCCACTCTTTCACATCTGCAGCAGTAATACCAATGTAAGCATAAGCGATACCTAATGAACTCGAAGAGTCTCTGGATGTGGCTGTTGTATCTGTAGTGGGGGTGCTGCAACAGGAGTCATCAATCTCTCGAATACAAGAGACTATATCATCCAAGCGAGGAACGACCTGGAAGCAAGTGTATCTGAAGCCCAATCTGTTCTGCAGCGCAACCAAACGGGATATCCATTCTTCTGGTAGCATGGTATCCTCTGCATGTCCCGGTCGACGACAAAAGATGAAAAGGTCACACGGATGTCCACCTCATCTACCTCAAGGAGTGTGTCCTCTAGATTGTGTCGTCGCTCCTCGACTATGAGAGATGGCCATGGCTGACAGGGCTGAGTAGTAGCAGTACGAGGCACGATAATCCGGTTGAGATGGCTATAGGCCTCCTTCATGGGAGGTATGGTAGCTCCAGTGAGAAGCTGAGTACGCGCTGCATCATACTCTGTATCAAGACCAGCCATGAAAACTCCAACCATCGTGGAGTTCCTATATGCCTTCTGCTACTCTAAAGATGTTGTAATAGGCGTGTAAATATGAAACTTCTCAAACATGTCACGGAATGAACTGTAGTACACTACAGAGGACGATCGAACTGCTTGGCTTTGTAGATGTCAAACTGTAGCTGAAAAATCTTGCCTCATTCTTTGCTTGCATATAGGTGGAAGCCAAAGTGTCCCACATCGCCTTAGCGAGGGTCTGGTTCAAAATATCATTGGCTATCTCTGTGGTGAGGGTCCAACATAACCAAACATGTGCATACGCGTCATCTTGCTTCCAAGAAGCATTTGCTCCAGTCTTTCCGTTGGCTCTGGATCTGTCAGGATGTGCTCCTTGTTGTTGCACTGCATGAGGGTGAGAAACTGCATGGACCACAACTCATAGTCGGTCCCATCCATCTTAGCGATGGGAGCCGGGCCCTTGAAGACTCTGGATGAAAAAATGTCACCCTCATTCTCTGGCATGATGGTAAAACGATCGAATAACGAAACTGAACTTGAGAGTAAATCGATATAAACGAGTCTACACAATCATACGGAGGATTGGTGTACATGTATACTCATACAACCATCCTCACCAATCTTCATTGCTCATTAGGTCGGAAAACATGATATATAGGTCTGAAATCACGTCTTTCGATCAAAATCAGATCGGTGCAGACCGTAGAAAGACTTGCAGAGTTGCGCGGAGGCTCATGAGGGGCAGATGGTGACCTGGGCGGCCAAGATGATGGCCAGAGAGCCTGGGGCTGCGGCCCGTAGTGGTGGTCTGGAGTCCTGGAGTCCTAGCTACGGCCTAGCGATGGCCGGTGGGAAGTGCAACAGCCTGGGCTCGTCCAGGAGACAACCTAGCGATGGCCGGAGGGGTGCGGCATCCAGGCAATGGCAAGGAATGTTGGCGACAACCTGGGCTCATCCAGGCAATGGCAAGGAATGTTGGCGACAACCTGGGCTCGGCTTGGTTGCAACCAAATGATGGCCGGAGGGAGGGGCGGTGCCCCAAGCGCCGAGCGACTGTGTCTGAGAGGGGTGAGAGGGAGGGGGACAAACTTGTAGGGTTAGGATTAGGGTTTGGTGGGATACGGGAACTCTGGTCTAGGACCGTCGCTCCGATACCATGTAGAGGGAAAAGACTTGATTACATTAAAGACTACTCTGAAAAAATTAAAGAGAGGCCTAAGAGGACAAAAGAAATAGAAAATGAGAAACAATAATAAAGATAACTAATATCTCAACAGTATGTGGGTAGAAGTATAATAAACTACACATGTTCCACCATATCTTTTTTGCCAAAATAATATCAATATTTATCATTGGAAAGGATGTTCAGTTATAATATAATAGTTATAACTCCATAGATTATTGGTTTGATAAGTTACTAATGTTCCGGTCATCACAGATAATTAGTCTTTTCATTACTTGAAATTGTCTTAACTTTAGTTTAGCTACCTAATTATCCTCTCAAATTCAATATATTACCCGCTTCTTCCGAGTTGCACGTTATTTCCCTGAAGTTGTCATTATGCCCAAGAAGAGATCAAACAAATTTATACAAACATGAAAATGGCTTTGAGTAACACACATTAATATTGCTTGCTTCTTCACGATTCTCCACGAGACTTCTATATTGCTTGCTTCTTCACGATTCTCCACGAGACTTCTATTGGTGCAAAATCACACGCCTTCTCAAAATCAATAATAACTAAAAAGAAATGATCAAATGAAATTCTAAAGGCATATGACTTAAACATTTAGGAAAAACACAAGCCATTCCCTATTGAGGACCTATTTCCATAATCAATTCCAAGCAAAGTAATTAGCAAATAGTTGGTTGTTAAATAACTAGGAACTTATGACATGTTTTCAGACAGCAAGTTTAATCTCATAATCAGAAAAAAGTTAACTATAGGAACCGAGTTGATAGAGAACACAAGAGAACTAAACATTGTCCTTTGACCACTTTTCTCATTGGAAGTGGTCTGTGGTGACCCCTTTGAAGGCGCCCACAATAATAAGATGTAGAACACTAGTTTACATGTATGGCAGCAAGAGGAAGGGGGAGAGAGTTTGCGCCATTGGTTACTGGTCAAGCACTTGAATGGAATGAGACCAGAATCTCTGGGGATCTTTCCTCGATTTTCATATAATAAGCTTGGGAAAGGCTCACTTTTTTCTCCTCATTCTTCGATTTATTCCTCTATCTTCGATGCCCTACTTCGCATACTCCCACCTTTCAATTCCGAAAAGAAATGCGAGGAGAAGCCCACCCTCGCCGAGTCCCCAAATAGATTATATAGTTGAGTCTCAACTTGAAGCCGTATTCGAGGCAATAGATTCAGAGGAAGGTCCCCCCGTGAGCGGGTACAAGAAGAAGGGTGGCAATCATGATACTAATTAATAAGGGACATGTCACGGGACTAGGACGAGCGAGGCGAGTGGAGGCTAAAAGCGAAGGGAGGCCTTTGGCCCAGTAAACGCTATGGACGTCAGAGGCGGAGTTGGCCTCGCAAGGGTAAGTCCGATTTAGCCAGTGAGCAGAAGCGCTAATCACGAGCTAAACTCGTCATATAGAATTTTGTCAGTTAAGCTCTTCAGTGATGTCCCTCTCATATGTGCTTGCCGCCTTGGTCCTTCTCCTTTGCTTGCTACTACTATAGATTCCATTCCTGAAAAAAATTACCTCGGATCCTCCGAGATTTGGAGGATCAAATGGCATGCATGCATTAATCCTTTGCAATTGTAGATGGATGTAGTTTCCTACCACTCCTGAGATTCACAACATTAGATAATATAAATTCAAGTGACCCTGAATCGAGGGGTGGTGGGGAACTACGAGTTACCTGCTCCCTACGTTTGAAGTTGTTGGGGTTGGCCTCTACATGCGTTGGTATGATTGTCTTCACAACTACGAGGTCATCGATCTTCTGGCCCATCTCATTCATATTTTTTATCAATTGAGGCATGCAATGCAGAGCGGGATTTACAGGAGTTGCCTCAGATGGTTCAACAACATGAGGTTGTTGATGCTGGTAGAAATAAGGCTGTTGCTGGTGGTTCTGATAATGATGCGAAGGGTATGATTGATACTGGTATCGAGGAGGGAAATTCTGATACTGGCCCACCGATTGCTGGAGATAAAAAGGTCGATGGTATACCGGCGGTTGGAAATTCCGTCTCTAAGTGTAGTTCGGATGTGGTATAGACTGGTAGTGGAGTTGTTGCGGTGTCGGTCTTGTTGGAAACTCCGCTCACCCTGATTCTGGTGGGATGGTTGGTTGGTCTGTGCTTGCCTTTGCCGTTGTCCTCAAGGGCGAAACGAAAACTGTTTGATGCCATACAACATCCACTTCATGTATCTGCGGAGGTGTAGGTGGAGTACATGGCTCGCCCTAAGATGGAACTTTTAGATGGTAGACGATCATCTAAGAGTGTTGGGGTGATTGCGAACCCTGGTCTAGAGCTTGCACGCAATAAACATGTTAAAGCGTTGGCCGTTGTGCTGGACTCCGCTGTTGTTGTGATGGGGATGGTGTCTGCTCTTTCGGCTCAGCTACAGGCGTCCCGATGGTTGTGCTCGCAGCATGGACGGCATTGATGGTGTTGACAAGAAGCTCCAATTGTTGTATGATTAGATTGAGCTTATCAAGGTGCTTGGTTCTTTGTTCGATCACATTGAGTTTCTCCAGATCTTGTAATCACTTTTCTATAATGTGCACCTTGGAAAGATGGTTCCCGATGATGCTCAAGGTGGAACTCTCATCTTTCCTCTCTTCTTCATATTATTCAGTCGTTATATTGACGGCCTTATGAAGAATTTGTGGAGCCATCTAAAAGGTACGAGATGAGGACAATGTTGTCGATCCTTCGGCCATATCTTCGAAAATTTGCCAGACCACATCCTCATCTTTATTGAAATGGGAACCTCAACAGGCGACATCCACAAGCTGCTGGCTCTCCTGAAGAATCCCCCAAAGAAGTTCTGCACTAGGCATGTCTTTGCTAGATCATGATGGGAGCACTTCTCTTGGAGATTTCTGAATCGTTCCCATTCCTCATGGAAAGGCTCATGGGACAGCTGTGAGAAGTTGGAAATGAGAGCTGTCATTTGATTGAGTCGACCGAAGGGATAGTACTTATGCAGAAATGCAGATTTCAACTCTTCCCAGGTCGTGACTACTTTCCTAAATGAAAAATCCAGTAGAGAGCCTTTCCCGGAAAGCTAAAAGAGAAAGCAGTCATCTTTACCACCTCAACTGGTATGTTTGGATAGTGCATGGTACCGCAAATACGGTTGAATTGCTGCAGATGAATGTACAGTTCCTCCTTTGTGTTTCCATGGAAGGTCGGCGAGAGAGGTAGTTGTAATGGCTTCACTCAAACGATCATGTATTTGTGGAATGTGGATCCAGTCTGTGACCTTCCCTGCTCTAGGGTTTTAGGTCTCTCTGAGTGTCAGTTTGTGCTCGACCTCTCTCTCCTCGTCCTCTCCACCATGATTTCCTCTTGCAGCTCCTCATGATCCTTTATTCGCACCTCCATTTGGACATCTCCCATTGGCACCTCCTGGTTGTTCACCACCATGCTCCCATCCATGTTCACCGCCTTGATTTTCACGTTCCCTCCTCATTTCCATGAGCATTTCTTGGAAAGCACCCATGACATTGGCCTGATGGGTTAACCACTGATGTATGATCTGAAATGACGCATGCATTTGGGAGTTAACCTCAATCTGATCGATACCTTGACTGATCCTTGGCCCTTTCCCTGTCACTGAGGAAACATCTCTAAATCGGTGTTGCTATCTAACTCCAGTGCAGGCTTGTGATCTGCATCATGAAACGAACCCTGATCAGTCTGTAGAAATGGAGTCTGAAAAGAGATTTCGAGCTTAGAGTCAAGATCGAACAATGGATTCATCGGTGAAATACGAATAGTGGAAGAAGAGGATTCAGGAAGAGAGTTAACCTGAACCCTAGGTGGACTGAAGATCTGGGAGCTCATAACGAGGTTCATAAAAGCCGAACACAACTCTCTGAGATTTCCTCGGCAAAGCGACGATGCCGACAATATAGATGTTCGCGAAGTTCGAACAAAACCCCTCCAAGATGTGCCATCGTAATGCAAAAGATGTGAGATGATGGTGGAATAAGAGAAGAGATATAAAAAGAAGAATTCAAGAGGAATTGAGAAGAGAAGCCTCCGAAAGCGAGCGAGATGAAGAGAAGGGGTAGAAGAGAGTAGTGATGGATGGGCGCAAAAGTGCGTGAATTTTTTTGATCTTGACTTGTTATGATTTGAATCCAAACAAACCTCACAACAAGGGTGATTCGCCTACTCAATACAATGAAGCCGTAAAAGTTCAGCAATTATCTTTTCAATGTATTAGTGATTTCAGGCAATTATCTTTTCACATGCCCTTAAAGGGTTATCCCCCATAGGAGCGTGTGTACTACCAGAAAAGTACATCGTACTTGTTTCCACCTCCTTTGTAACATGTGATATGCGCACTTAGAGTTCCTTGATCTCGTTCTTGGGGGATTACTCATCTAAAGAAATAGAGAGGAAAGCCGATATGCGAAACCACTACCTCCCTCACAAGTCAGTACTCGGATGCAGGAGGATGAGATAAATACTCTCGTGAGGACGCAGCCTATGCTCAATACTGCAGACTAAGTCGGATGTTCCACATAAGGCGGGAACACCATCGTCGATAACACCCTACTCGCCTATATATGATAGAAGCGCCATTACTTCGTCGTCCCAGGTGATTATCAAGGCACCACAGATCGGGATTTGGCTCTAATTCCTAGGGGTTGTGCATCACTTTATATGGAAGATACATGAAATCAATGAGGACGTTATGAACCCAAGAAAATGAAGTTTGTTACGGGTTTTAAAATTAGGTCAAGTTTTCTTTAGCATACCATTGTTTAGTTTTTTTGGATTTTCAGTTGTTTTGAGTATTTTTATGCAAAGACATAACCATTTCTTGATTTCCTATGTTTTTCCTAAGTGATCAAAAACATGGAGAGAACGGAAAAGCAATGCAAGTTAACATGATGCTGGAAAACTCATTATTGTGTCGTATGATGTATGCTCATTAAGAAGATTCATCTTGCTTCCCAACGCTCTCCATGCGGGATGCTAGACAGAATTGAAATTTCACTAAATGCATGCAATAGTATGAAATCATCCTAGAATATGAATTGCTATTACGCGATGCACCGGATTAATTCGAATATATGTCCAAGCGAAGTGACTACAGGAACATGCAATATATTAAGCTTTGTACCTAGATTACTCGATCAAGCAATCCTAATATCTAGGAGCTCATTCACACAAAACAAAGAAAAGAAAGGCAGAAACACATAAATCATGAGAAGCAAAACAAAGCTAAAAATAGGGAAGTAAAGAAAAGCGAAGAAAACCGTTGAAATCGGTGAGGTCCTCCAAGTGCACTGATACTTGGTGAAAGAGACCTCGAATAGTCTAAGTGTCCAACATACTTGTTTTATTACAAGTTCAAATAAATCTCTCACTCACACAAATAGAAAATAAAATAGCTACTAAGCAAAACTTGCTCCTCCATACTATGCTCTTTCTCTTTTGGTGCTCTCTCCTACAAGTCAAGGAAAAATGACCTACTCCGCCTCTCGTGGGGTACGAAGGCGATCCTAAGACAGCCTCCCTCGATAAACGATCCCTCACAACAAAGGAAACAAGGGACAATGTCAAAAACAATTATGAAACAAATATAAACAAAGTAATATAGAAAGGTATATAAATAAACAAGCAAGCAAGCAAACCTAATGTACCTAAGGCAGCTAATCTACTCGACCGTTGGGGACCGTTGCTCCCCAGCAACAACACAAATTGATGGTACGGAACACTGAGCGAGCGAGAGATCCTAGTCTCCAGTCTTGAAGGGCATGTAGCGTACGATAAGTTGGATCCGCCAATCGTTGTATCGACACCTCTCACAGCTATTGCATGTCAATCGACCGAATCCATCATCAATAATCAAAACACAAATGTGTATGTAAAAGAAGATCATGTAAGTGTGTGAATTATGAAAATTATTTAACTCTGCATGAAATGTGTATAAGGCAAGCAGGTACATTGTTTTCTACGGGAGCAAACATGGACAATTCACAAAATGAAACCCGACTGAAAGAATCAAGCACAAAACTGTCGGTTTTGCGACCTAATTAGGATTTTATGTATTTATGGGTTTTATTTTTTTTAAATTGATTTTTTGTATTTTTATGGATTTTAATTTTGTAAACTTTTAATTAATAAAATATAATAATAAATATACAAAAAATAGATATATGTGAGAGATATATAGAGATATAAAGCAGAGTCTTATATTTTTAAAATGTAGCAAATGAAGTCAAAATAAACAAAATAAAATATTTTTGGATTTATATATATTTTTTTGTTTAGGGTATTTATTTAGGGTATTTTTTAGTAAATTATGGATTTTTAAGAAATAAAATATACAAAATAAAACAAACAGAAAATATAGGAACTTCAAATAAGCCTAAAAATATCTATCAAATCAGAAAGGGCCCAAAATGATTTTCCTCTATAGAAATAAAAAAAAGAAAAATTCAAGCTTTAGAAAATATTTTTTATTTTTCTACATTTGTTAATGATTTTTTTAGATTTTCTGTATTTTGTATTTTTAAGCTTTCTGCTTTCTGTTTTTTTATGAATTTTAGATATGTGATAATAGACAGTAAAATACACATATCCTTATTTTTTTGTAATTTTTAGAGCTATATTTTAATTTTTATGATTTTTCAAAGTCCAAAACAATAAAATATAACTAGTTTTGCAATTTTTAATTAGGAAAATAATAACAAATACCTTAATAAAAATATATAAAATACAATATTATATAATGTATTTAAATTAAATTTTCTAAGATTTTTGGAGTAATTAGGCAATTAATACAATTAAAACAAAAGTAAACAATTAACTAAAAAGCATAGGGACTATTATGCAATTACAGAAACCTTAAGCATGCATTTTTAGCAAATAAGAAAAGTGTAGAGTCTTAACAAATTAGCAAAGTACAGTTGAATTGGTTACAGTTGAGTTTGGTTACAACCGAGATTGGTTACAGTTGAGATTGAGGCAGAAATCATCAATCATCAATAATCATCAATCGTCGACATTTAATAAGAATTTTAGATCTACGACTAATAGGAAAAGCTAATGGACGTATTGGGAACTTAGTTAGAACGCATTATACCCTATTGCATGCCTACGGAGGCACCCCGACTCTAAGGTTTTCTTCACACCTTAGAGTCATAGTGTGAGGCCACATTCAGACAAGACCATAGACTATCCACTAGACTTGAGAAATTAGACAGAAATAAAGATCGGATTAGAGACTCATCATCCTCAATACTAAATCCATCCATATGATCTCCAAATGATAAAATGATAATAACCTACTTATGGGTCTTTAATTAAAAATGAAAATGTTATATATGGAAAGTGATAGGTGATCAGGGGATTTACATTCATAACAGCTTGAAACCTTTTTTTATATAAGTAGCTTGTTAAATTTAAATTTCAATACTTATCTACTTGCTTTCTTTGAAACCACTAAAATATATGTTCTTTTTTTATATGTTGGATTGCATTCAAAAATTATTGATATTCTTTTATCCCTTGCATGTGTGGCAGGCAAAGTGCCTGCATTACAGTAAATTGATTGATGATCCCGAGTCTTCGTTATTACACTCGTCAGTACATATGTTGGTTTTTTTGTACAGATAATATAAATGCCTTCTTTCTCTTCTATATTTTGGGATACATGTATATTTTGTAGTTTCTTTTTTATATGTAATTGTAAATGGAAATTAATGCAATGCGGTTTGATAACACTCTTGTTAGCTCTATGGTTATTTACATCATTCTGAATGTCATTTTAAAGTGCAAATTTTTTTTCTCTAAATTTCGGCAACATAATACGAATCCATTGTGAATATAATACTACGAGTAATGTGTAAACGAGTAACCCAGATCCACGAGGCGAGATGTCACAACTAGTGGCTCCAATACTCAAGTAGACTTAATGTACGTATGTAGTATTATAAGGGGTAGGGGCAAATATCAAATGCATCCTTACATTTCTTGCCTATTTTTCGTGCATGTTTCCTTTCCCTATACATGTTAGTGATCAATCCTTGCATATGTATATTTTTATTATCTCTCTTAATCTTTATTGCTCACATTTCCTTTGTAGAGTTAAGGTGTGTATTTTTTTACGATTAAGTCTCTTTTATTTATGCTTCCTTCCTAGCTAGGTTACATAAATTAGTTTCTAATTATGGATTTTTATTACTTGTTTAGTTTAGGTTATGAATGATGCATGTGTAAGTTTCATTAAAATATTTTCAATCTTCTAAGTACATAGTTCTCACGTAATATTTAATCTTAAGTTGGCCCAATCGTTAATGTATTAACATGATGAGAACATGTCTCATCAATGACCAACATTAAGTCTCACATTGCAATGAATCTCATGTACAAGGACACCGCAAAGGACATGTGGGACGAAATGGCACATACAATCTCAGCAAACTACCAAGTCATGTCTCACCAACATCTACATGCAAATTTGGCATGCGTCTCAGAAAGTGTTCACTCTTGGAAATACTAGCGATACCTCAACGACCTCGACGAGACATTGCCATCTTTCAGCTAGCATGTTGTACCGAACATGGGACAGAAAATTTGAGTAGCAAGTCTACAAATTTCTTACCAACCATTATCCTTACTATTAGACTGTGAAAGAGTAGTTCCTTCCACATGACACACTACCATCGATCAAGGTCATCTTTGGTTGCCTACAACAGCTGAGACTTCTTGCGATCCCCCCAATATATAATGGGGCATTTTAAAAAAGTAACTCCGACTCATGCTCAGCTCTGCCTCATTTCCTCTCTGACCGAGTGTTTTCTCAGCGAACCCTACCTATCGATATCTCGCGTGCCTTTGGTGACCTTTCCTGCTCCTCTTCCTGTCGTATTGTGTTAAAAGCCTACAAAAGGAGAAAGAAAGAGACTAACTCTAACATATAATATCTACGAGGTCTCATCATCTGTTGTCTTTACAAAACAAACTTAAATCAACCATAATTCTTAAAAAAATTGACTTGATAATGCTTAAAGGTGTCCTGATTTCCATAGAGGAGTCAAAAAAAGGCCTCGATATGACCACGTGCCCTAGCTAGAATACTGAAATGGGAAAGGGATTAAGTAGAAATCAAGTTAGGAGAGGGAATCAGGGTTTAAGTTCAACCTCGGAATTAGTATCAAGCTTGTGAAAGTGAAACAAGTCGAGAACTCTCAAGTCTCAAAAATGGGTGTTGGGCATATACAACATGCATCAGAGAAAGAGGGGAACAAGGGAAGTAACAGTAGGGGTCAGACGTGGAGTTCTCAAATCTGCTCAACCGTGACCTTTATGCAATGATTCACTTGACTTTCCTGTGCATTCCCCTCTTTAATCTGAGGTAGTTGTTCACGGGAGGTGACAAGCACACTACTAAATCGGATGCCAACGATGGTATGTCAAACAAGCCCACGCTCGAAGGTCGACTCGGATTACGTTGTCTAAGAGGACTAGATTACGGGGACGAAAAATGTGAATGATGCATACATAGTTGTTCTCGTATAATTAGAGAGATCGGCTCTCTTTCAGCTAGATTTAAGCCTACGTTAAAGCCAAAGAAGAATGAGAACCGCTAATAAGAACTCATTTCCTGATAATTAAGTCGGGTTAGAGGGAGAAAGTGAACTTGTCACCACTAGTGATTGTTTGGGCACGGTGTGCACAAGGCTTTCCTCCATGGCAGACCTAGTATATTTCATGTGCGGTACATGGCCCCTCATGATTCCTATATTTGTCCGGTACATGGCCCCTCATTGATTCCTATATTTGTCTTGTATTGTAACCTTATTTATAATTTAGCTCCTCCTTAAATATTAAATATAGGAAACTTTAAAAAAGTGAACAAACTCTTGTAATTATCTAGTGGTAGTGGTGTTTATTTATGAGTGCACAGAGTAGGGTTTGAATCCCATCAAATTCTATTATTTTTTAAATATTAAATACCATTGATATCGAATTGTGATTCCCGCAGATCTGAGTTACCTGTTTGCACAACATTAACAATATTATATTCGAAATCGATCGCATTAGGTCACCTGAAAGTGTGGAAATTTTTTCACGTTTCGAAAAGACATTTACAATCTAACAAATCAACCATAGAAACAACACTGTGTTCAATTCATATTGCTTAATTTCCATATAATTTACATGTAACAAAAAGGAAATCACATTGTACACATGCATCCCAAATGTAGCAGAAGAGGGAGGAAAAGCATTTACATTATCTTATACAAAAGTTATAATATGTGTGCCGTAAAGAAACTACGGAAGCTCACATCCTACTATCAATCTACTGCCATGCAGGTGCCTTGCCTACCAAACATGTTAGAAACAAGAGATATGTTAATAAATGTTGGTACAATCAAAATTTTATTAAAAATAAAACGCGTATTTCATGATTTCAAAAAGAAGCAAGTAGATAGAGTTTGATATTTAAATTTAACAAGCTACTTGCCTAGCAATTGTTTCAAGTTGTTCTCTATGTGAATCTCCTGTTACCCATCACCACTTAACTTTTCATATATGATATTTCATTAACTTTACATAGATGATATTTTCATTTATTGATTATATGATTCAGATATAGGTTATCGGCTTTTGAAACACAACTTACGTTGATGGATCTTGGGGATTGTAGATGATGAATCTCTGAACTAATCTTTGTCTATATCAAATTCTCAAGCCTAGCGGATAGCATGTGGTCTTGGTCTGAGTGTGACCTCACATTATAACTCTAAAGACGTGAAGAATATCTTAGAGTGGGGTACCTCTGTAGGCATGCGTGGAGTAATGCATCTAACTAAGTTCTCAACACGTCCACTAGCTTTTCTAGACATCTATAGTAGTAATTCTAAGATTTGATTAAATATCGATGATGGATGATTTCTTTACCAAGCTTAGCTGTAGCCAAACTCAACTATAAACCACTCTCAATTGCAACTCATCGCTAAGATCTACTGGCGGAACAATGACCAAAACTCAGCGATGAGGTCTTCTAAGAAACTCTTCCGTCTCGCCCTCACAGTGGAAGGCTGCCCATGAGAGGGCTAGGCACACTCCAAAATTACACCTCTGAGACGGGTGTGGGAGAGACTTTTCAAGAATTAGTCGCTCTAAAAAATGGACCCGACCGGTACTGACAAAAAGAGCCCGAAAAAAATAAAACCAAGGGTCCTTTGTCCTAGATACCCTACTCAAACAAGGTCAGCGGAATTGGTCAAAAACCTGGATCCCAATGAATTCTAAAAACACTACGAGTTCGTGTAAAAATCGTAAAAAGGACTAGGATCCTAGACCCCGTGCTCTAGGCGGTCGCTGCCCTAAGAGGACTTCCTATCTCCCGTTTAGCTGAGGGTCATCGCGCCCTCGCACAGTTAGGTGTAAGAGTCACCTGATCGGCACAAATATCTATCATTATTGATTATCAATTTAGATTCTAACTTGTGTCATGTGAACTAGTCCTAAAGCAGGCCGTATATCAAATCGGGCAATATGAATTTAAGTATTATCAATGCATATTAGACTTCTAATATGTCAGTAATACCACATATATGTAAGTGACCACTCTTTAAGAACTAACGTAATTAATGCAACAGAAGTTTTGGAAGTCCATCTTAACCAGACATTGCATGTTTAATATGTTATATAGGAATGATGGCTTCCAAATGTTAGTACTCATTAAAATATTACTCGTAAAATTGAAGATTCTACACCTCAAAAGGTCCTTATTTCTTGTGTCTTAAGGAGACTACATAGGTGGGATGTGTAATTTCTATGATAGCCCCTTCAGTCCATAAACAAAGCTAGTATGGACAACATGCGGTAATCCATATTCCTTGAAATAACAATATATCTAGTTGTTCCCTTCTTATAGTTAATCAAAAGTATCGACATTGTAAAAAAATGAATTTACAGTTCCCATGTCAAGACTTCTCCAGTAACTCTTTGGTAGATGAAAACGCTGAATAGATAATACATATAAACAAATCTTTAAGAATGATCGATGCACTTCTTTCCTTTTTCAAATGAAGTTATGCCCCGGATCTCGTGACTAAAGTATGTGTAGAGGGAAAAGACTTGATTACATAAAAGAGAGGCCCTAGGGTTCGCTCATATAGGAGAGGAATCTATTGGGCAAATTACAATAAGAGGACAAAAAGAAATAGAAAATGAGAAACAATAATAAAGATAACTAATATCTCAACACTCACCCTCAAGCTAGATCGTAGATATCAATCAGACTCAACTTGGAATAACACCTCTGATACGGTCCTCTAGTTAGGGTCATTGTAAATACATTTGTTGTATGGTCTCCATAGCTAACATGTGTAAGGCGATAAGACCCTTTTGTATCATGTCATGAGTGTAGTGACAGTCCACCTCTATGCGCTTCGTCCTCTCATGAAAGGCTGGGTTGTTGCCAATGAAAAGAGCGGCATGATTGTCCCATTGGAGGTGCATGGGAAGATGCACCTCTATAGTCAGGTCAGTCATAACATTTCTGACCCACATCATCTCTGTGCTAGCTTGTGCCATGGCCTTGTATTCTGACTCAACACTCGATCTGGCAACCACAGTCTGCTTCTTGCTCTTCCATGAAACCGAGGAATTCCATATAAACACGACAAAGCATGACGTAGACTTTCTATCCTTTGAACACCAAGCATGATTTGCATCTGTACATGCTGTAACTGGGAGAGACGTGCCTCTGCTGAAAAGAATTCCCGTACTAGGTGAAGCCTTCAGCTATCTCAGGATACATCCATATGTAGCTGTCTAGGCTGCTCCAAAAACTGACTCACTTTGCTCACGACAAAGGATATGCCGGGCATGCAATAGTCACATAGAGCAGCTTGCCAACAAGCTCTCTATACCTCCTCTTGTCCACCTCCTGAGTATCATCATCATAGAGCTTCATGCTCGGGTCAATAGGAGTAGTGGCAAATCTGCAATCTGCCATGCCTGTATCTAAAAGAAAAACTGTAGCGTACTTGGTCATCACAAGACCATGCTGGTTTCTGGCAAACTCCAGACCAAGGAAGTGACGTAGATGTCCAAGGTCATTGGTCACAAACTACTGACCTAGGAAGTCCTTAGCATCCTGAATGCTCCGTTCGTCATCCCTTGTAAGAATAATGTCATTAATGTAAACAAGAATGAAAATAGTACCTCTCTGGGTCCTCTACACAAACAAAGAGTGATCAACAATCGATCTCACAAACCCATGCTGCTCTATCAAATCCGAGTGCTTCTGAAATCATGCTCTTGGACTCTACTTAAGGCCATAGATAGCCTTGTGAAACCTGCGAACCTTCTGACACTCCCTCTCAGCAACAAACCCTGGTGATTGCTGCATGTAGACCTCCTCTTGTAGATCACCATAGAGGAAGGCATTCTTCACATCAAGCTAATAAAGTGGTCAATCACGTGTTATAGTAACAAAACGTAGAATACGCATAGTAGAATGTCTGGCAACTGGAGAGAAAGTATCCTTGTAGTCCACCCCATGTGTCTGGGTGAACCCATGCGCCACAAGTCTTGCCCTATAGTGATCCACGCTTCCATCCGCACAGTGTTTCATAGTGAACACCCATTTGCCTCCCACAATAGATGCATCAGTCGGAGCAGAAACAAGACTCCACGTACCACGTGACTGTAGCGTAACCATTTCCTCCTCCATGGATAACCTCCAATGACTGTCCTTTACAGCCTCCTGATATGTTTGTAGTATCTCCACGGCTAATAGTGCCAAGGTAAATCTCGTGAAATCCTCTGACAGCTTGTTCAAAGAAACTTATGTTACAAGAGGATAAGTAGCACACTTACGTCTTGGCTTACGCAAAGCAATCTGCACATCAAAATCATATGCCCGGTCCGTAATCTGTGGGTTCCCTTCTTGAGAGGGAACCTACTCATCATGTATGGTATCTTGCTGCACAGACAACTCAGTAGTGTCGTTAGTAGAAACAATGTGCTCATTACATACCTAAGGCGTGCTGGATGACGGGCAAGACCCGTGAGCAAGGGGAACCGAGTGAGACATGCAAGTAAAAACACGTGGCAAAAACTAATTCGTAGTGGAAGGTGGGCCACAGTAGCAAGTGGTTGTGGTTGTGGTGGTGGTGGTATCTGAGGAGGTAGTGGTAGAGCAGAGTAGAGGGAGGTGAAGGAACGACAATATGAGGTGGAGGCATGTAGATCTCATCGTCAAAATCAGATGGGGCTAGTCTATCACCTGTAGGAGAAAACACTGACAAAGTACTTCCAGCTTAGCGGATCAAAGCAACTGTACCCCTCTAGGCTACGAGAGTAGCCAACGAACACACACTTGACAGCTCTAGGAGAAAACTTGTCACGACCTAGAGAGACATCATGAACAAAAGCAATAAATCCAAACACTCGACGTATAAGGGAGAAAAGATCATTCTCGGGAAATGCAATCAAGAAATGAATCTTCTCTCCCAACACAGACAAGGGCATGCTGTTCACCAAATAGCATGCAGTAAGGACAACATCGCCCCAGTAAGCGTAAGGAGCACGACTCTGTATCAACAAGGTTCTGGCCAAATCAAGTAAGTGACGATGTTTGCGCTCGGCAATACCGTTATGCTGGGAAGTATAGGCACACGAGGTCCGATAAACAATGCCAAGAGATCTAAGGAACTTAGAAAGCTGAAAAGTGCAGAATTCTAAGGCATTATCAGAGCGAAGATATTTGGCATTAGCAGAAAAGATATTCTTTATTTCATTAATAAAATATTTGATCACAGATCCAACCTCAGACTTATTTTTCAGTAAAAAGACCCAGGAAAGTTTTAAAAAATTATCGATCACAACCAAATAAAAAAGCTGTCCCTAGTGATCAGGAACACGACTCGGACCCCAAATGAATGAGCTCAAATAACTGGAAACCGATCTGACTCTGACGATATGGAAAAGAGGAGCGGTGATGCTTCCCAAACTGACATGCCTCACACTGAAAAGAGGATCTCATGGAAATCTGAGGGAGAACATGACATTGCTTCTGCAGTGGAAGATGTCTAAAACGAAAGTGCCATAGATATGGAGAGGTTGGTCCAGTAGGAATAGTAGAAATGCCAACATGAGGAGGTTGGACCAGTCTGTAGAGTCATGCTGCTCACGGCCACATCCAATCATCCTGCCCGTGAGTATGTCCTGAAACACAAGAGATGAAGGGTCAAGATAGCACAACAATGCAGATCCTTAGTAATCTGACTAATGGCAAGTAAATTCATCTGAAATTCAGGAGCATATAAAACATTCTGAAGACACATGGATGACGTCAACTTCCCCTCCCCCGATCCTACAATAGGTAAGTGGTCGTCATTTGCAATGACAACTCATCTACCAGGTGGTATGGTCCTGTAGGACCTCATATGTGTTCTATCTCCACAAAGATGATGGGAACCATCAAAGTCCATAATCCACTCTTTCACATCTGCAGCAGTAATACCAATGTAAGCATAAGCGATACCTAATGAACTCGAAGAGTCTCTGGATGTGGCTGTTGTATCTGTAGTGGGGGGTCCTGCAACAGGAGTCATCATCTCTCGAATACAAGAGACTATATCATCCAAGCGAGGAACGACCTGGGAAGCAAGTGTATCTGAAGGCCCAATCTGTTCTGCAGCGCAACCAAACGGGATATCCATTCTTCTGGTAGCATGTATCCTCTGCATGTCCCGGTCGACGACAAAAGATGAAAAGGTCACACGGATGTCCACCTCATCTACCTCAAGGAGTGTGTCCTCTAGATTGTGTCGTCGCTCCTCGACTATGAGAGATGGCCATGGCTGACGAGGGCTGAGTAGTAGCAGTACGAGGCACGATAATCCGGTTGAGATGGCTATAGGCCTCCTTCATGGGAGGTATGGTAGCTCCAGTGAGAAGCTGAGTACGCGCTGCATCATACTCTGTATCAAGACCAGCCATGAAAACTCCAACCATCGTGGAGTTCCTATATGCCTTCTGCTACTCTAAAGATGTTGTAATAGGCGTGTAAATATGAAACTTCTCAAACATGTCACGGAATGAACTGTAGTACACACACAGAGGACGATCGAACTGCTTGGCTTTGTAGATGTCAAACTGTAGCTGAAAAATCTTGCCTCATTCTTTGCTTGCATATAGGTGGAAGCCAAAGTGTCCCACATCGCCTTAGCGAGGGTCTGGTTCAAAATATCATTGGCTATCTCTGTGGTGAGGGTCCAACATAACCAAACATGTGCATACGCGTCATCTTGCTTCCAAGAAGCATTTGCTCCAGTCTTTCCGTTGGCTCTGGATCTGTCAGGATGTGCTCCTTGTTGTTGCACTGCATGAGGGTGAGAAACTGCATGGACCACAACTCATAGTCGGTCCCATCCATCTTAGCGATGGGAGCCGGGCCCTTGAAGACTCTGGATGAAAAAATGTCACCCTCATTCTCTGGCATGATGGTAAAACGATCGAATAACGAAACTGAACTTGAGAGTAAATCGATATAAACGAGTCTACACAATCATACGGAGGATTGGTGTACGTGTATACTCATACAACCATCCTCACCAATCTTCATTGCTCATTAGGTCGGAAAACATGATATATAGGTCTGAAATCACGTCTTTCGATCAAAATCAGATCGGTGCAGACCGTAGAAAGACTTGCAGAGTTGCGCGGAGGCTCATGAGGGGCAGATGGTGACCTGGGCGGCCAAGATGATGGCCAGAGAGCCTGGGGCTGCGGCCCGTAGTGGTGGTCTGGAGTCCTGGAGTCCTAGCTACGGCCTAGCGATGGCCGGTGGGAAGTGCAACAGCCTGGGCTCGTCCAGGAGACAACCTAGCGATGGCCGGAGGGGTGCGGCATCCAGGCAATGGCAAGGAATGTTGGCGACAACCTGGGCTCATCCAGGCAATGGCAAGGAATGTTGGCGACAACCTGGGCTCGGCTTGGTTGCAACCAAATGATGGCCGGAGGGAGGGGCGGTGCCCCAAGCGCCGAGCGACTGTGTCTGAGAGGGGTGAGAGGGAGGGGGACAAACTTGTAGGGTTAGGATTAGGGTTTGGTGGGATACGGGAACTCTGGTCTAGGACCGTCGCTCCGATACCATGTAGAGGGAAAAGACTTGATTACATTAAAGACTACTCTGAAAAAATTAAAGAGAGGCCTAAGAGGACAAAAGAAATAGAAAATGAGAAACAATAATAAAGATAGCTAATATCTCAACAGTATGTGGGTAGAAGTATAATAAACTACACATGTTCCACCATATCTTTTTTGCCAAAATAATATCAATATTTATCATTGGAAAGGATGTTCAGTTATAATATAATAGTTATAACTCCATAGATTATTGGTTTGATAAGTTACTAATGTTCCGGTCATCACAGATAATTAGTCTTTTCATTACTTGAAATTGTCTTAACTTTAGTTTAGCTACCTAATTATCCTCTCAAATTCAATATATTACCCGCTTCTTCCGAGTTGCACGTTATTTCTCTGAAGTTGTCATTATGCCCAAGAAGAGATCAAACAAATTTATACAAACATGAAAATGGCTTTGAGTAACACACATTAATATTGCTTGCTTCTTCACGATTCTCCACGAGACTTCTATTGGTGCAAAATCACACGCCTTCTCAAAATCAATAATAACTAAAAAGAAATGATCAAATGAAATTCTAAAGGCATATGACTTAAACATTTAGGAAAAACAACAAGCCATTCCCTATTGAGGACCTATTTCCATAATCAATTCCAAGCAAAGTAATTAGCAAATAGTTGGTTGTTAAATAACTAGGAACTTATGACATGTTTTCAGACAGCAAGTTTAATCTCATAATCAGAAAAAAGTTAACTATAGGAACCGAGTTGATAGAGAACATAAGAGAACTAAACATTGTCCTTTGACCACTTTTCTCATTGGAAGTGGTCTGTGGTGACCCCTTTGAAGGCGCCCACAATAATAAGATGTAGAACACTAGTTTACATGTATGGCAGCAAGAGGAAGGGGGAGAGAGTTTGCGCCATTGGTTACTGGTCAAGCCACTTGAATGGAATGAGACCAGAATCTCTGGGGATCTTTCCTCGATTTTCATATAATAAGCTTGGGAAAGGCTCACTTTTTTCTCCTCATTCTTCGATTTATTCCTCTATCTTCGATGCCCTACTTCGCATACTCCCACCTTTCAATTCCGAAAAGAAATGCGAGGAGAAGCCCACCCTCGCCGAGTCCCCAAATAGATTATATAGTTGAGTCTCAACTTGAAGCCGTATTCGAGGCAATAGATTCAGAGGAAGGTCCCCCCGTGAGCGGGTACAAGAAGAAGGGTGGCAATCATGATACTAATTAATAAGGGACATGTCACGGGACTAGGACGAGCGAGGCGAGTGGAGGCTAAAAGCGAAGGGGAGGCCTTTGGCCCAGTAAACGCTATGGACGTCAGAGGCGGAGTTGGCCTCGCAAGGGTAAGTCCGATTTAGCCAGTGAGCAGAAGCGCTAATCACGAGCTAAACTCGTCATATAGAATTTTGTCAGTTAAGCTCTTCAGTGATGTCCCTCTCATATGTGCTTGCCGCCTTGGTCCTTCCTCCTTTGCTTGCTACTACTATAGATTCCATTCCTGAAAAAAAATTACCTCGGATCCTCCGAGATTGGAGGATCAAATGGCATGCATGCATTAATCCTTTGGAGAAGAGAAGCAGCAGCTCTAACTGGGAAGGAGAGCAGCTCCAGAAATCATGGAGCACCAGCTCCAAGAAATGGCTTCCAGAAGGAAGGTTTGGAGCAGCAGATGATTGTTGAAGCTGCAGCTAGATTGGCTGTAGTAGCTCAAGCTACTATTGGACAGCAACTCCAGCCAATTGGGAGGAGTAGGGGGCTCCATGCAGCGTTGGATGCAACGGCAGAGTTCTCCAGGAGCTCATGGACTGAAGGGAGCAGCACAGCAGCTCCAGAACTGCTAGACAATACCTCCAAGACAACAGCAAGGCTTGGGAGAGAAGGGATTTGGGTTTTTTAGGGGGAAATTGAGAAGAATAATTGGGGATGGGGATTGGTGTTTATATAACCAAGGAGAAGAGCCTTGGGTTTGCCAAGTGGAGGAGAGAGGAAAGCCATCTGTTGGCTACAGCTGAACTGTGCTGGAAATTGTAAAAAAATTATTATTATTTCTTCTATGGATACCAAGTCGTCCGCATTCACACCTCGAGTCTCTGATTCCAATGATCAATGTCTCGTTTTGACCGTCTCTAAATATCGACTAAAATGAATATAATATCATATACTTATGATATGAGATGAATTAAAAAATTAGTGAGATATGGTCTTGATTTACCGTTTAAATTTTGTGATTTTAAATCATCAAACGACCTCCGATTTACAAGCGATCGATTTTGTTGGTCTTATTTTGTCAAGATGAATTCTATGATGGTCTCGGATCATTTTATGGTTTCTGATTGCGTCACGTCTTTTTCGATGGCACACTTTTCGATGCAATCATTTTTTGATCGATCGATCCCAAACGAGTTTTAATCTACGATCTATTGATCGATTTAGATCATTTAATATTGCTCGATAGTTTTATCAGATCAATTGGACCATAATCAGGTCGGGTTCGGGTTATTCTGATCCGGATGTCACACGAATGACATTTAACTTTTGTATTATTGATATAGAATGAGATTTTAACTCACTTATCTCTCCTATTATTTCTAGCGCTCATTATAGATGGTTTAATTTTGTTGTTTTCTTTTGACCAGGAATTTTTTTGTTTCAAAATTTAACTTGATAAGTTCCCCTACTGATGGATTTAGAAAGATTTAAATTAGTACATTTATCAAAAATAAAAAAAATCGCCATCGAAGTTAATAATCTATTTTAAATTTTCAAGTAATTTTCATGCGGATGGCATACTTGATCGTTACAAAGCAAGGCTCGTGGCATGTGGATTCACTCATACCTATGGCGTTGATTATATGGACATATTTTCTCCGGTTGCACGTCATTCCACTCTACGTGTACTTCTTTCAGTCGCTGTGGTACGCGATTAGTCCTTGTTTCAACGTGATGTTAAGAATACCTTTTTATATGGAGATCTGCAGGAAGAAGTCTACATTTAGCAGCCTTCGGGGTTTGCTGCTGAGGGGGATTGTCAAATGGTGTGTAGACTTCACAAGGTCATATATGGTCTTAAACAAAGCCCACGAGTGTGGTTTCAGAAGCTTTCAGACCCAATCCGGAAGGAAGGGTTCAAAAGATCAAATGCTGATCATTCTTTGTTTGTCCAGAAGACTCCCTAAGGTACTGTCGTTTTCATGGTATATGTTGATGATATACTTGTTACGGGAGATGATATGCAGGGGATAAAGATGGCTAAAGCATTTCTTGGCCATCAATTTGTAACTAAGGATCTCGGTACCTTACGATATTTTCTGGGTTGGAGTTTGCTAGGAATGCACAGAGTCTTGATTTCTACTTCCCATGTTAGTTGAAGAGAGCAGACTGCAAACATCTTCACCTGGCCATTGCTCAGAGGGTCATTGCAGAAATGTTCTTCCAAGCCGAGCATGATTGATATCTATGCTCCATCTTGAGGGGGGAGTGTAGAGATATTTCTAGAGTTTATGTACTTTTCTGTTATGTTTATTTTCCTTGTTCCACCTTATGTAATTTACCCATAGGTTTTCTCTATATAAGAGAGCCTAGGGTTCTCTGGAATAAACATCTTCTCATTCTTTTCTTCCAACAAAAATGTATATATAACTTTTCCAGAAGCAATGAAAAAGAACAAAGTGAGAAAATCGAAAACAACTCTGTCTAATTCTTCCATTGTTGAGATTTTAAAGAAAATTATGTTGGAGATGCCTCCATTGCATGCCATGGAATACATGCCAAATGTTAAAAAATAGTCTAAAGGAGGCATGTACATCTAAGTGTCAGCCCCACAAGAACCGACATAGCTGAGCCGAGAAGCATATCCTCACCTTGGCGACTGTCAGTGCAATCAGCAACCTCCCGCAAAAGAAGAAAGACAAAGGAGCCCCTTTGATCCATTGTGAGATATTCAATGAGATATTTGATTGCACTCTCCTTGATAGCGGTTCTTCAGATCAACCTCCTGCCTACTTCCTTGGCTAAGGAATTTGAGCCTGGTCTGCTCAAATCAACGAGAATGATCCTTCAATTTGCTGATCGATCCGTTAATCGATCACGTGGAATGTTGGAACACGTTATCGTAATGATCCAAGGTATGTAATTCCCAGTGGACTTCATTGTCTTGGACATGGATTCCTCGGTACCGTTACTCCAGACACCGATCATACTTGGTCGATCTGGAAAGATTGCCTTTCGCTCCTACAACAACAAGGTAACCATAGAGATATGTGCCGAGCCGAAGAATCAGAATAACACATCACAGAAAAGGATGCCTGTTCCTGCAGCCGAGTTGACATACTTGAGGAAATCAGAGATATATATGTCTTGTGGACTGAAACCGAGATCGAGGAAGCACAGTCAAATATTGCTCCATTGCCACAGATGAGGTAGAATCTAAAGAGCTGATCCATGTATTTCAAGAGTATCCATTCCAGACCGAATAAGAGGAAATTATTGCAAATATGTTCGGTGTCACACTTTCTGAACCTAGAGTAGTCGCAATGGATCCCAGCTTTTCAGAAAATTCACTAATGCAACATTTACCCCCAGTAAGTACAGTTTCATAAGTAATCAAGAAGTCAGATCTGATTCCACCTTCACTGAAGCCGCTTCCAGCAAATTTTAAGTCTGCCTTCCTTGCGGATGAGCTCGAACAATATCCGATCATCATTAGTTCGCGATTGATCGTTAATCAAAAATCTCACTTGCTAGATATTCTAAAGAAAAACCTTAAGGCTTTTGGTTGGAATATTCCAGATCTTCGGGGGATATATCCGGCCCTGTGTTCACATCATATCTACTTAGAGGATGACAACAAACCGTCCTGTGGGTTTGAACGCATGATGAATCCTAATCTCCGGGAAGTTGTCATGAAAGAGATAACGAAATGGTGTGAGGCATGCTTTATCTATCACATCTTTGATTCGAAATGGGTTAGCCCATTGCATGTGGTTTCTAAGAAAGCCGAGATCACTATGGTTACAAATGAGAAAGGACAGGAGATCTCGAGCCGAATACCTACGTCTAGGGATGGGCATGGGCCGAGCCCTGAAGGGCCCAGGCCCAAGCCCAAACCCATTTAAATACTTCGGGCCTTGGGCTGGGCCCAGGCCCGCAATCCTGGTGTTGTTCGGCACAAGCCCAAGACCGACCCATTTTCTTTGGGCCAAGCTTGGGCCGGGCCGACCCAAGCTTCATTATGTTCTGCGGGCCTACGATAACATATCATGGGCTTGTCATGACTAATTGTCATCAATCCATCCTGATAACAACCAATCCTTTCCACTTCAAGAAATGTGACTACATGGATGCTTTCTAGCCCCCCAGAACATGGTTCAGTAGCATTCTAGTGATTATTCAAATATTCGTTTGCAATCCTAGTGAAAAAACAATGGCTAAATAAGCTCCATCACATATTTAAATTTTTGTTCTTCGACAACCATGTACCTTAGCAACATGGGATTGATTATGAAAACCTGGAAGAGGCCTCAACCGAAAGTGGCAAGGTGGAGGGGGCGGGTGGGAGGGATGGAGCCTTGAGGAGGGGGAGGACCGGTGGCGCACGACTGCATGGGGGAGCCAGGGAGGTTGCCAAGTCACTGACGATGCATCGACGCCTAGGGCTAAGGGAAGGAACTTAGGGAAAAACTTAAAAAGGGGGATCACGACTAGGAGTGGGACTGTGGGAGGGAGGGGGGTATGCACGCAATGGGCCGACGAAGGGTAGAGCGTTGGAGGAGCACACTACATGAATGCACAAAGGAGATGGGGAGGTCGCCTATTTGCCGTCGACGCCTAGGGTTAGGAAAGGGGAAGGGGGTTTGCGATTGGGAGTGGGCGAATGTGGGTAGGGAAGGGGGGGGGGGTATACGTGCACAAGCGAGATAATATGATTCCTAACTTAGCTGGTGAGGGCAAAGGCCGGGTCTCGGGTCGGGTCTCGGGCTACTTCTCGGGTCTCTTTCGGGCTGGGTCTCGGGCCGCTCCTCGGGCTCTTGAACACGTCGAGCCTCGGGCCAGGTCGGGTTGGGCCACGCCAAGCTCGAGCCCGACCCAAAGTAATTTTGGGCTGATATTTTAGGCCCATGCCCGACCCAATGCTCTATTTGGCTTGGGTTGGGCTGAGCTTTTGGGCTGGGCTTCAGGCTGGGCTGGGCCGACCCAATCCAATGCCTATTCCTACCTACATCCTGGCATGTTTGTGTAGATTACTGGCGCCTAAACTCTGCGACCAAGAAAGATCTTTTTCCTCTACCTTTTATTGACCAGATTGTTGAAAGACCGGCATGGAAAGTGTTTTTTTGTTTCTTAGATGGACCCGTGACATGATCCAGAAGGGTCTTATTACCACTACTCACGTCAACTCTGGAGACTAGAAAACAAATGTTCTTACTAAGGCCCTAACCAGAGGGCCTTACTAGAGATGCTGTTCCAAGACGAGCCTGATCGATATCTACATTCCAGCTTGAGGGGGAGTGTTGAGATATTACTTATCTTTCATATTGTTTATGTATTTTCTTTTTTTGCATTCTTCTTGTAATTTGCCCAACCGGTTTCTCTTCTATGTAAGAGAACCCTAGGGTCTTTTAGTAATGAAAATTTATTATTTCATCTCCACAAGATTATGCGACGGTAGATGGTGCGACGATGTAAAAGGGAACAAAAGAGATGGGGCGGTAGTGATGTCAACATCGGCATGGAGGAAAAACGATGATGTAAAAGGGAACAAAAGAGATGGGGCGGTAGTGGTGTCGACATCGGCATGGAGGAAAAACGACGGCGACAACGTTATTGTGGAGAAGGGGGAGATGGAGGGTGGTTGGTGCAGTAACTACTTTGATACCAAGTTGTTATCAGAATATATGCTTGAAGTGAATGAGAACCCCATGACTTCTTATATAGGTGGAGTCCTAGGGGCATGGTTACAAAAGGCCTCGACTCTTATATTGTGAATCGACCACAATACCCATCAAGTTATAGTTTACAATTAAACACTTAACTCTTGTTAAAATAATATTTGATGACAAATGTTTCTAAATTGCTGCTTTTGATAGTGTGATGATGGCAATTCTTCATGATGTGGAGGCATCGTATGCTACTATTGGAAATGGACGATAAAGGTAGGAAGGGAGAGGTAATATTGGGTTGTTGACATGCATGCTCTCGAAGTTAAAGGGAAGAACTCATTGAAACTTCTTTATGGAAACTCAAGAAGGGGAGGGGATTTGCACGGGGGAAACATGGAAGGAGAAGAGCCAAATAAGTACCTTACTAGGAGTCAGAATGTAACTAAAGTGTGAAATATTTTTTAAGAATTGCATCTTATTTAATAACTAATTTTTTTAAACAATATGGATGGTTGAACGGTTGTTTTTTTCAACTGGGTCAAGCGGTCCAATCAAATTTTGACCAGTTACATTTTTCTAATTAAAATTTGGTTGGTGACCCATTGTTCCTCTGGTTCTTGGTTTAACCAGTTGAACCGATCAATTTAGTTCAGATTTTTAAAACCCTACCCTGTCTCTTATTTTCCAACAAAGTTCATATGTTTAGCACAACATGATTTAATCTAAACGTATTTAGCACGTACATGTCTTGGCCAGCTTTTTATTGCTACATATCTATACTTCAAAATCTCACATCTTATTTATCTAATATTATTGTATATTTGTATCATTAATTTGGTTTACCATTGGCTAGGGTTGTACGTTGTGAAGCATGCCATTGCATTACTATTTCTTTGAAGATTTAAAATGTGATTGCTGTGCAGAACCCTAAATAGGGTTCGAAACTGAAGTGCATATGCATGAAATTCAGATGAATCAATGGCAGACAAATTTGGCTATGATGGACTCAAAAGAGAAGCAATACATCCAACAACATTCTAATTATAAGGTACATTTGGTGCCCCCTTTACTCATTTTTCGGTTGTATGCTTGTAGTTACTGCATGTTGTTTGGTCTTTGAATGTGCTTAAGAGAAATTTCTGGATGGAATTAATGAAAACTTTCTTGAGCTGGATTCTTGGCTGGAATTAATAAAAGCTTGCTGGAAGGATCAGATAAATGGAATCTCATTTCAATTTGGTTATCTGTAACAACATCAGCCATCTTTTTTAAAAAAAATCAGGCTTTTTCCTATTATCACCCAAACCGATTAGACTTTGGTTATAGTTATATCCTTTGATTAAATAGAACACATCTCTTATCCTTTGATTAAATAGAACATATCTCTTACTCCTTCGTGTCAACTTTTACAAAAAATGCATACAAAACTCTATATTTGCATCACGTACTTTGTTATTTGCTTCTTTGTTTGACTTCATACCCTTTGTCTATTTTTTGAGATTAAAACAACCGGATACATATACAAATATAGGTACAATCATATCCTTATCCTTTCTAAATATGAATATGGATGCGGATGCAAATAGTGATGGATATAAAACAGAGTAAATACATAAAGTCCCTGAATTATACACCCAATTTCAATGTGATACCCAACTTCCAAAAGTAACAATGTGGTGCCTAATCTCTTGATTCGGTAACAATGAGGTACCTGGCCAACGGAAAAAGCTAGCCACCGTTAAATTAATAAATTGAAGGATGGAAATACCCCCTTCTCTGTCCCTTTGTGCTCTCCACGAAGAGGGACCCATCTTCGGTTTCTCCACCATAGCCCCCGCCACCCCCAATGGCCTCCAATTCTGATTTAACCACACAACCCCCTCTCCTTACTCGCCAGCTACTCCCCATGAGGAGATGGGGTGTGGTGATAATGGGATCCGAAATTTACTTGCAGAGGGCGGAGCGGGAGGTGATGAAGCTGAGAAAGATGGGGGAGGGAGAAAGGAGAACAGAGTGGGGAGGAGGGGGATGACATGGGGCGGGGATGTGGGACAGGGGAGTAGATGATGCCAGTCAACCAACGGTGAGCATCGCTTGTGGCCAGCCGACTGAAGGAGATGGCAATATATAATGATGAACCTTTGCAGGAGCTGCGGTGGGGAACAATGGCTCGAGGGGAGTCGGCGACGTGACATCAATGTTGGACGAGGAGCGGTCTGATCTTCGTTGGTGGTGGCGAAGCAGAGGGACCTCCTCATGACGTCACAAAAGGAAAAGAACCTCCTCACGGTCCCACCATCTTCAGGTTCACGAAATGGGAGGTGAGTTGGCGATGCGACATCAATGTGAGACGAGTAGCAATCTTATCTCTGTTGGTGGTGGTGAAGCAGAGGGACCTCTCCCCACCACCTTTGAGTTCACGGAAGGACATGGACCTCCTCACACGTCAATGTGAGATGGGGAGCACCCCCATCGTCATTTTTGGATTCACGAAAACGAAAGAACCTCGCAGTGGAGCAACGCTAACGGGGAGGAGGTGGTGATAGTGGTGAAGGCCGTTAATGTCTGACGATGGCTGTATCGGATCTGGGAGATATGAAGATAGGCAATGTCGCTTGGAGCGTGGAGAGGAGATGATCGCTGGGAGTAAACCAGGAGGAAGGACAAGGGAGCTGTGCGACCAAATTGTAGGTGGAAGCTTTTGAGGAAGAAGCCCCAAAAAAGGTTTTCTTCGTGAGGGGATGATGGGCCACTTCCGAAGGGACAGAAATGAGGGTATTTCCGTCCTTCAATTGATCATTACCGTGGTTAGGCCTTTTCTGTTGGCCAGGTACCTTATTGTTACCAAATCACGAGGTTTGGTACCACATTGTTACTTTTGGAAGTTCGGGTATCACATTGAAATTGGGTGTATAGTTCAGGGATTTTTGTGTAATTTTCTCTATAAAAAATGTGTTACCATATCATTAAAAATGAATACGAATATACAACGAATACAAATCGGATACGAATAATAAGGGAAATATTTAATATATCAACTAAAGTATACACGTTTAGGATAGTTTACACATAAAATAGATATATCAAATATATTCATTTCACCTCAATTATATCAACAATTGTGGATGCAATCATAAAATGTTTTTACGCACAATTATGTATAAATATATTACTATACTTGTGTACGAAAATAGATATACAACACAACAACACAACTTTTCCCACATCATTGAGATATTAGTTATCCTTCATATTATTTATGTAATTTCTATTTTCTTTGTCTTCTTATAAATTTCCCATGTTTCTCTCCTATATAAGAGAACCCTATATCCTCTCAATAATACAATTTTATCCTTTCATCTTCATATGGTATCAGAACGATGGTCATAGACCGGAGCCCTAACCTAGATAGACCCCTCACCCCACTGCCAACCCTCCAACTCGGTGCCACCACCCTTTGACTATTGTTGTCACTGCCGTCGGCTCTCTCTCTCGTTGCGGCACCGCACCACCGTACACGTACCTCATTGCTGCACCTCCGTGACATTGTCGTATTGCAGCAGAGACATCCCCACGACCCCCTATCGTACCTTCGCGTCGCCACGTTGCACCGCCACGACCCTGCTGTACCTCCGCAATAGTGCCATACCATTGTAGCAGCCTTCCTTGTTGCCGCATCAGCCCATATCTCCGTTGTGTACCAGCCTGTAGTCTGATTTGATCCAAAAATGGTCTGATTTTCAACGGGGACGTGATTTCAGACATAAATCACGTTTTCTAGCCCCAACGCACAACAAGGATTGATTATGAGGTTGTATGAGTCTACACGTACAACCAATCCACAGTATGATCGTGTAGACTCAATCTGATTGGTTTACCTCCCCTGTTGAGTTCCCTTATCAGTCGCTCTTCCATCATGTCAGAGAACGAGAGTACTATTTTTTCTTCGTCCAGTGCCTTCATGGGTCTGGCTCCCATCATAAAAATGGTTGGGACCAACTATGAGTTGTGGTCCATGCAATTTCTTACCCTTATTCAGTGCAACAATAAGGAGCACATCTAGAGGAAGCCAATGCCGACGGATAAGATTGGGGACAATGCCTCATAGAAGCAAGACGACACGTATGTGTGTATTTAGCTCTCTGGGACTCTTACTACGGAGATAGTCAATGACATCGTGAATCAGCCCACCGCCAATGCGATGTGGGATATTTTTGCATCCACTTATGCCCAAGCGAAGAATGATGCCAAGATTCTTTATTTTCATTTGACATTTACAAGGCCAAGTAAAATGATCGTCCTCTGCACACGTTTTACTTCTTGCTCCGTGGCATGTTTGAGAAGCTTCACAACTTCAAGCATATTACGGCATCTACAAAGCAACAAATGGCATACATGAACTCCATGATGGTTGGGGTTTTCTTGGCTGCGCTCGATCCTGAGTATGATGCAACACATGTGTCCTCACTGGGGCAATCATACCTCCCATGGAGGAGGCGTATAGCCGTCTCAGCAGGCTTCTTATTCATCCTGATGTCACTCCACAATCCTTTTCAGTGATGGTTGTTTCTCGTGGCATAGGAGGGTTCGCCCAGTTTAGAGGGCGTACCCCTGTGGTAGAGGCGGTGGACATCAGCGATAGAGGCGGTGGATATCAGCGAGGTCCTTGCACCTACTATCATCGGGCGGGGCACTCAGAGGTTACATACTACCAGAAGCATGGATACCCTGCATCTACTCATGTGATAGAACATATCGTGCCTTCAGAGACTTTAGCTTCCCAGTCTGATCCACGCCAGTATGACATTGTCTCTCGTATACGAGAGATCATGACTCCGGTGGTAGACACCAACACTACATAATCTGTAGATATCGCAACTACAAAAAAAATACTCTTTGAGCTCCTCAGGTAACGCTTATGCTTTTACATGTAGTAGTAGTGTAGATATGACAGTGGATCATGGACTCTGGTGCTTCCCACCATTTGTGTGGATACAGAGCCCAATTGAGGTCCTACAGGACTATACCTCATGTTAGATGGGTTGTTATTGCTAATGGGGTCCACTTACACATCACAAGACAGGGAGAGGTGCATCTGGAGCCATCCACGCGCCTTCAAAATGTTTTATATGCCCCTAATTTTTAGATTAGCATACTTTTTATTAGTCAGATTAATAAGGATATGCATTGTCATGCCATTTTTGACTCTTCGTCTCTTGTATTTCAGGAGATATTCACGAGCAGGGTGATTGGATGTGGTCGTGAGTAGCGGGGGCTCTATAGATTGGTTCAGCTTCCTCATATTGGTGTCTCCACTATTCCTATTGGACCAAGCTCACCGTACCTGTGGCACCTTCGTTTTGGCCACCTTCCTTTGCAAAAGTTGTCATGTTGTCCCATAGATTTCTACGCTATCTTCCTTCTTGTGCGAAGCTTGCCAACTTGGGAAACAACACCATTCCTCCTTTCCATCTCGTCAGAGTTGGAGTAGTTCTTAGTTGTTTGAACTATTTCATTTAGATATCTGGGATCCGAGGATGCCCTTTTTATCTGGTCGATGCTGATGATTTTTATAGTCTTTCTTGGTTTTTCTTATTGAAGAATAAGTCTGAGGCTGGGTATGTTATCAACTCTTTCATTAATGAGATAAAGATTAATATTTTTGTCAATGTCAAGTATCTACATTTTGATAATGCCTTAGAATTTTGCACCTTACAGCTTTCTGAGTTTCTTAGATCTCTTGACATTGTTTACCAGATCTCATGTGCTTATACTATTATAAAATATGAAGCGGAAGCGAAAACATGGATAAAGATAAAGAAACAAGAAAGACAACGGGATTTAACGTGGAACCCTACTCCGTGAGGAGCGGGATGATACCACGGGAGAAGCCCTCAATGGGGCGGATATTGTATTCCTTTTTCTCAATGAGTACAGGAGGTCTGGGGCTCCTTATATAGCCTTTCCAGAGCCTCCAAGTCCCACCACTAGACGATGTGGGACTAAACACATGGATGGGGTAAATGTATCTTCTCCAGGATACATTTACCCTGCTACAACTCAATGGCGCACCACCAAATACTCTAACATATATATCCCAGTAGAACAATATTGTCGAGCACAAACACTGTCACTTGATGTGACCAGAGCCTTGTTGATTCAGAGTCGTGCTCCTTACACTTACCAGGGTGATGCAGTCCTCAAGGTTTTAAAAACCAAACCGGATATCAAACCCGACAAGTATCGGTTTTTGATTTTTATGGTCGGACCAATGAGACTGACCGGTCGAACCGATGATGATGTCAGCAGTTCATAAAAACCGAAAAAGACCGAACCGTTGTACTGTCGGTTTGGTTCATATGGTTTAACCGGGTCGAACCGAGTTAGACTGGTAGTATCATACAAATAAATATGAAAAATGCTGCGTCATATCTTTAATGGGTCTATATACTCGTGTCCTTCCAATTTTTCCAATAACACATATACTCCTTTTTTTTACAATTGTGCACCCCTTTGTATTTTTTACAAAATGGATAGTAATGATATTTTATTAGTACAAATGTGCTCCTATATTATACCAATATAAAAATAATATTATGGATTTTTTTAAGAATATGCTCAAGAGACATTGCTAAATGTTAGGGATATAAACGCTATTAGAAAAACTCAAAAGGGCACAATAAATGAATTTTGTAAAATTCGTGTGTGTGTAATGTATAAAATTAACAATTTTAAAACTATCTAAACATTAGTTAATAATAAGTATTTTTAATTTATTACTTCTCATAGTATAACTATGACATATTCTTCCTTTGTTGTTGTTAGAAGTAGATAAACGCGTGTAATATGTGAGACGAGAGGCAATGCTTATATGCTAGGAAATGAGAGGTGATAATGGGTCATTGACGCATGTGTAAGGAGAAGAGATAAAGGAGTACTAATTATGGGTTAGAATGAGACTAGATTATGAATAATTTTTAAAAGGTTACATTTGAATAAATTATCAAAAATTATTTTTGTCAAAAATGGATGGTTGAACCGGTGGTTTGGTTCAATTGGTTCAATCGAGTTTAAGCAGTCCAACTGGGTTTTGACTAGTTTTTAGTTTCTGAATATAAACCAGATGGTTGGACCGTTTTTCTTCCGGTTCTTGATTTAACCAGTTGAACCGACAGGTTCGGTTCGATTTTTAAAACCTTGGCCGTCCTTACTACATGCTTCCTAGTGTACTGCATGGCCTCCTCTGTGTTGGGAGAGAAGGTCCCTTTCTCGATTGCATTTCCCGAGTAAGATCTGTTCTCCCTTACATGTCGTGTGTTTGGATCTGTTGCTTTTGTTCATGATTTCTCGCCAGGTCGTGACAAGGTCTCTCCCAAGATGTCAAATGCATTTTTGTTGGATACTCTCGTACCCAAAAGGGGTACCGCTGCTTTGATCCACTTCAACGAAAATATTTTGTCGGTGATGACGTTACTTTCTTTGAGTCTATCATGTACTTTTCTCCTACATGTGACAAATTAGCCTCATCAGACTTTGATAAGGAGATCTACATGCCTCCTACTGGCATACCACTACCTACTCCTACTCCTGTTCTTCCACTTGCTCCTGTACCTATGTCTGCTCCTCCTCCTGCTCCTGTAGCTGCTACTGGACCATCATGTACTTTGACTGTGTTTTTGCCATGTGTGTATACTCGTAGGTCTCACTCTGTTCTACCTGTTCATAGGTCTTTCCATCATCCAACATGCCTCATGTATGTCGTGAGCACATTGTTTCTACTGATGGCACTACTGAATTGCCTGTGCATCAGTATTCCCTAAAGGATGTGCATGTGCCCTCTCAAGAGTGAAACCTTACAGGTTCAAGACATGGCAGATGATCTTGATGTGTCGTTTGCTTTGCGAAAGTAGAGACGTACATGTGCTACATATCCTCTTGCCGCCCATGTTTCCTTGGGCAGTCTGGCATACGATTTTAGGAGGTTTGCCTTGGCACTATTGGCCGTGGAGATACCATGAACATATCATGAGGCTATTCAGAACAATCAGTGTCATCTAGTCATGGAGGATGAGATGGCCACGCTTCAGTCGTGTGGCACTTGGAGTCTTGTTTCAGCTCTAGTTGACACGTTCGTTGTTAGGTGCAAATGGGTGTTCACTGTGAAGTATCGTGCAAATGGTAGTGTTGATTGTTGTAAGGCGAGACTTGTGGCACGTGGGTTCACCCAGACATATGAGATTATCGGGATACTTTTTCTCCAGTTGTCAGATATTCTACTCTACGTATCTTTCTATCTGTTGCTGTGACACGAGATTGACCCCTCTACCAACTTGATGTGAGGAATTCCTTTCTATATGATGATATATAAGAGGAGGTCTACATGCAACAACCACTTGGGTTCGCTACTGAGGGGGAGTGCCAGAAGGTCTGCAGGCTACACAAGGATATTTATGACCTTAAGCAGAGTTCAAGAGCATGATTCTAGAAGCTCTCAGAATTGATAGAGTAACATGTGTTTGTGCGATCGACTGTCGATCACTCTTTGTATGTGCACATGACTCAGAGAGGTACGATTGTCATTCTTGTCTATGTTGATGATATTATTGTCACAAGGGATGACGAGCAAGTCATTTAGGTTGCCAAGGATTACCTAGGACAACAGTTTGTGAGCAAGGACCTTGGTAGTTTGCACTACTTGGACTGGAGTTTGCCAGGAACCAATGAGGTCTTGTGATGACCCCGAGGAAGTATGTTACAAATCTTTTTGAGAAAGGCATGACAGATTGCAGACCTGCCACTACTCTTATGAACCCTGTTGAGATATTAATTATCTTTTTATAGCGTTTATGTAATTTCTATTTTCTTTGTCTACATGTAATTTGCCCAATAGGTTTCTCTCCTATATAATAGAACCTTAGGGCCTCATCAATAATGCAATTCATTCTTTCATCTCCACATGATATCAGAGCGATAGTCCTAGACTGAAATTCTCATACCCACCAAAACCATAACGCTACCGATAACCCTCGTCCTCGCACCGCTGTCGCCACCGCGACAGTTTCCTCGCCGTTGTAGCGGCATCAGAGAACCGCTGCACAGTATAATGTCTTTGCACCGCTGCAGCAGGCTTTTCACGCAAGGCCCTAAATGTCGATTTCGGTCACCATTTCGGTATCGATCAAAACATAATTTCGGTGGAATTTCGACCAGAATTTCGATCATTTCGGTCATTTTTTGTACTAGGACCCCCATATTTCGGTCATTTTGGTCGAATTTCGATTCGTCTGGATATTTGATATTCGAAAGAAATTTGACCGAATTTCGCTGAAATTTGAGGCCATGTTATCACGCCACCTTAGCGGCTGGCTGTTCATCAACGGTGTTGCCTCCGATGTGTAGCACTGTTGTGCGCCGAACAACAGTCTAATTTGATCCAAAAATGATCTGATTTTGAATGGAAAATGTGATTTTAGACCTATATATCACGTCTTCCGACCCTAACGCACACCAAGGATTGACGAGGATGGCGGTATGAGTCTACACATACAACCAATCTTTTAAATGATTGTGTAGACTCGCTAAGATCGGTCTATTCCCAATCGAGTTCTGTTTCGATCATTCTTCCATCATATTAGAGAACAAGGGTGATATTTTCTCTTCGTCCGGTGCCTTTATGGACTCAGCCCCCATCATGAAGATAAATGGGACCAACTATGAGTTGTTCTCTATGCAGTTTCTTACCCTTAGGATTTGCAACAATAAGGAACACATTTCGACCAAGCCAGGGCTGAGGAATAAGAATGGGGACAATGTATCGTGGAAGCGAGATGGCGTGTATGCACGTATTTGGCTTTCCGGGATCCTCACAACGGAGATAGCCAATGATATTATGAATCAGCTCACCGTCAAGGTGATGTGGCATATTATGGCTTCTACTTATGTCCAAGTGAAGAATGAGGCCAAGATTCTTCAGCTTCAGTTTGTCATTTACATGGCTAAGTAGAATGATCGTTCACTGCACACATTATACTCCTTGCTTCATGGCATTTTCGAGAAACTTCACATCTTGATGCCTATTACGACATCCACTGAGCAACAGATGACATACAAGAACTCTACAATGGTTGGAGTCTTTTGGTTGCGCTCGACTCTGAATATGATGCTGCACGAGCACAACTCTTTTTGGGGTGACCATAACTACCATGGAGGAGGCCTACAATCATCTCAGGATGCTTCTTATTCCTCCTACTGCAACTCCATAACCTTCTTCAATGATGGCCGCTTCTCGCGACATAGGAGGATCTACCCAGTTCAAAGGGCGTAGTCCTCGTGGTAGAGGCGGTGGACGCTAGCGTGGTCCTTATACTTATTGTTGTTGTCCAGGATACTCAGAGGACACATGTTATCTGAAGCATGGATAACCCGATTCTGCTCGTTTGGCAGAACATATCGAGCCTTTAGAGACTCCAGCTTCTCAGGAAGATCCATGCCTGGATGACAATGTCTCTCATATACGAGAGATCATGATTTTGGTGATCGGCACCACCACTACAAGATCCACAGATACTGCAACCGCAACCAGGACCTCTTCGAGCTCCTTAGGCATCGCTTATGCTTTTACTGGTAGTAGTGGTGCAGATATGACAGAGTGGATCATGGACTCTGGCGCATCTCGCCCTCTGTGTGGAGATAGAGCCCAGTTCAAGTCCTACAGGACTATACCTTCTGACAGATGGGTTGCTATTGCTAATGAGGTCCACTTGCCCATCATAGGACATGGGGAGATGCATCTGACATCATCCATGCACCTTCAGAATGTTTTATATAGCCTTGATTTTCAGATGAACTTACTTTCTATTTATCAGATTACTAAAGATATGCATTGTCATGCCATTTTTGACCATTGGTCTCTTGTGTTTCATGACATACTCATGGGCAGGGTGATTGGATGTGGCTGTGAGCAGTGGGGGCTCTATGGACTGGTCTGACCTCCTCATGCCGGTGCCTCCACTGTTCCTACTGGACTAGTCTTACCGTACCTATGGCACCTTTGTTTTGGCCACTTTCCTCTGCAGAAGCTGTGTCATGTCCTCCCGCAGATCTCCACACGATCTTCCCTTCAGTGCGTGGCTTGCCAGCTTGGGAAGCACTACGGCTCCTCCTTTCCATCTCGTCAGAGTTGGAGCAATTCTCAAGTTTTTAAGCTCATTCATATTGGCAATCCGAGTCGTGTTGTGATCGCCATTGTTTTTATTTGCTTGTTGCAGGTGATTTGTCGACTTTCTTGGATTTTCCTTTTGAAGAATAAGCCTAAGACTGGGTATGTTATGAAATCATTCACTAATGAGATAAAGAATTTTTTTTGACAATGTCAAATATCCGCATTCTGATAATGCCTTAGAGTTTTGCACCATGCAACTTTCTGAGTTTCTCAGATCTCTTGACATTGCCCGCTAGATCTCATCTGCCCATATACCGCCGCCAAGGCAAAGAGCCGAGGGAAACGTATGGTGAGTGCCCCATTGCCAGTCCAGTCCTCCGTCCAAAAAGCAAACGAGAGCCCGTTGCCCAAAACGGGCCGGAAGAGTTCGTGAAAGCGAGGGAGCACAGAGAGAATACCCTTCCAAAAGGGGACGACACCACCCCCGGAGGGTGCACGCTCGACGAGGGGCTAGAGCAGCCGTAGATACGCGGGATCAGATTGCAGCAGAGATCGTCACTGCTCCCCCATAATCTGGAAACCCTTTTCCAAATCAAGGCTTCATTCATCGCATCCAAACGCCGAACACCTAAATCGCCATCCTCCTTCGGCATGGTAACAATATCCTAGTCAACGAGATGCATGCCCCTGGCCGTCTGCCGGCTCCCGCACCAGAGGAATCTCCTCATCACCCCCTCAATACGTACGCGAATCCCCTTCAGTAAAATACGAGAAGACATGAAGAAGATCAGAATTGCCGCCATAATCGCTTTCATGAGGACCAACCTCCCCCCTGGAGAGGATGGAAGACTGCCAGCCTGCCCTCCAACTTTTCGACCACCGGAAGCCAGTCCGCCTGCTTGGCCCTGCCGAAAGACAGAGGCTGTCCAAGGTAGCGAATCGACAGCTTGCCGCAGCCCACCCCCATGTCTTCACAACACAACCACGCCTCCAACACTGGACTTCTATTCAACAGAGGTACATCCCTTTCAGTTACAACATGTGCAAATGCAGATTATGTTGGGTGTCCCAAGGACAAGAAGTCTACTTTAGGATTCACAGTGTTCATTCCTAATTCCATGGTGTCTTGGAAGAGCAAGAAGCATAACGTGGTTGCTAGATCTAGTGCTGAGTAAGAATACAAGGCTATGGCGCATGTTAGCACAGAGAGGGTAAGATCTGTTCTTACTGACCTAAATATCGAGGTGCCTCTTCCGATGCACCTCCAATGCGACAACCGGGTTGCTCTTTTTTTGCTAACAACCTTGTCTTCCATGAGAGGACCAAGCACATAGAGGTGGATTGTCACTACACTCGTGACATGATACAAATGGGTCTCATCGCCACTACTCACGTCAGCTCTGGAGACTATACAACATATGTACTTACTAAGACATTATCCAGATGGCCTTAAGAAAGATGTTGCTCCAACCTGAGCTTGATTGATATCTACGCTCCATCTTGAGGGGAGTGTTGAGATATTAGTTATCTTTTATAGTGTTTATCTAATTTCTATTTTCTTTGTCTTCTTCATGTAATTTGCCCAACAAGTTTCTCTCCTATATAAGAGAACCATAGGGCCTCATCAATAATACAATTCATGCTTTCATCTCCATAAATCCAGGTATGAAGCTCTACGGTGATGACACTGAGGAGATCGACAAGAGGAGGTACATGGAGCTTGTTGGCAAACTCCTGTATGTGACCATTTCCATGTCAGATATATCCTTTGTCGTGAGCAGAGTCAGTTTATGGAGCAGCCTAGAATGCACATATGGATGCAATCCATATGATTTTGAGGTATTTGAAGGTATCACCTGGCACTGGACTTCTATTCATCATAGACAAGGCCTTAAATGTTGGATTTCGATTTTGCTTCGATGCCTGGTCGAAATGAAATTTCGGTCAAAATTCGACCGAAATTTCGGTCATTTCGACTGTTTTTTGAACTAGGCCCCCCAAATTTTAGATGATATAGATTATTTTGGCCAAATTTCGATGACCCATCGAAACCTAAATTCTATCGAAATTCAACGAAATTTGATCCCATGAGCATAGGTACATCCCTTTCAGTTACAACATGTGCAGATACAGATTATACTGGATATCCCAGGGATATGGAGTCTACTTTAGGCTTTGAAGTGTTCATAAGGAATTTCTTGGTATCATGGAAGAGCAAGCAGACTGTAATTGCTAGGTTTAGTATTGAGTTAGAATATAGGGCCATGGCACTGGCTAGCATGGAGATGATGTGTGTCAGATTTGTTCTTACTGTCTTGACTATCGAGGTGCCTCTTCCCATACACCTCCAATGCGACAACCATGCTGCTCTGTTCATTGTAAACATTACTGCTTTCCATGAGAAGACCAAACACATAGAGGTGGATTGTCACTAGACTCATGACTTGATATAGTAGGGTCTCATCACCACTACTCACGTCAGCTCTGGAGACTGGACAACATATGTACTTATTAAGGCCTTAGCCAGAGGGCCTTACCAAAGATGCTGCTCCAAGCTGAGCCTGATTGATATCTACGCTCCAACTTGAGGGGGAGTGTTAAGATATTAGTTATCTTTCATATTGTTTATGTAATTTTTATTTTCTTTGTCTTCTTCTTGTAATTTACCCAATAGGTTTCTCTCATATATAAGAGAACCCTAAGGCCTATCAATAATGCAATTTCATTCTTTCATCTCTACACACATTAAGTAGGGTATGGATTCTTTGCCTCCATTCATATCTATCTTTAGTCATTCTCGAGCTTAGATCCAAAAAACTAAGATCCCTTTGGATAGTCTCATTCCAACACTTCGTGGGCCTTCCTTGCTCTCTCATAGCTGGCTCAACATCTCAAAACTCGTATCTCCTAACTGGTGCATCAGTCGACTGTCCTTTACAAATGGTCAAACCATCTTAAATGATTTTCTCACATTTTATCTTCAACCAGAGCTACACCAACTTTTCTTCTATTTGCATCATTCCGAATCCAATTTTTACGTGCATGTCCACACATCCACTTTAGCATTTTTATTTCTGCTAGTGCCGTTCTTTGCACATGTCTACGAAAACAGATATACAAATACGGATATTAGTGAATGACAAAGTGATATCCAATCCACATCCACTTTTAAATGAATACGAATTTCAGAATATGTATAAAACGAACATGATAACGAATTGGATACTATCGGGTAAAAGAATGAATTTTGTTTATTCCTTGAACCATAGACTCTCTTATATGGAGGAAGACCTATGGATAAATTACATAAGATAGACATAAGAAAAGGAAAAATATATAAACAATACATAAACATAAGAATATCACTACACTCCCCCTCAAGATGTAGCACATATGTCAATCATGCTCAGCTTGGATGAGCACATCTGGAAAGGCCCTCTGAGCAACACCTTGGTGAAGATATCTGACGTTTGATCCCCATAGCTGACATGAGAGGTAGAGACATAACCTTTCTGAAATGTCGAATTGTTCGCAATGAATAGGATGACCTGGTTATCACATTGTAATTGCATAGGAAGAGGTACACCTATATGTAAATTTGCTAATACTGCTCGAACCCACATCATCTATGTACTAGCTTGTGCCATAGCTATATATTTAGATTCATCGCTTGACCTAACCACCACAATTTGCTTCTTACTCTTCCAAGAGACGAGAAAACTGCCAACACCGTAAAATCCAAAGTGGACTTTCTATACTTTGGACTTCCTACATAGTCCACATCTGCTCATGCAGAAATAGTAAGTGCTACCTCTTTTCAGAATAGCAATTCTGCATATGGAGAAGACTTTAGAGACCTCAATATCATATAAACATTATCCATCTGTACCTATCGGGGTTGCTTCATGAATTGACTTACCTGACTAGCTGCAAATGAGATATTCGTCCTAGTTATAGTGACATATAGAAGCTTTTCCACTATTTCTCGGTACCTTCCCTTGTCCACCTCCTCTGTATCATCATCATCATCATCATATAACTTCCTACTAGGATCCATAGGAGGGGTAGCTGGTCGACATCCATTCATGCCTGTTTCAACAAGCATGTCTGTCTCATACTTCCTTTGGGTCATCACAACACCTTGCTTATTCCTGGCAAATTCTAACCCCAAAAAGTACCGTAGGGTGCCAAGATCCTTGATAACAAACTGTCGGCCCATAAATGCCTTTGCCCTTTTTATTCCATGCACATCATCACCTGTAACCAGTATTTCATCAACATATACCATGATAACAACCGTACCTCTAGGAGTTTTCAGTACAAACAATGAATGATCCGCATTTAACTTCTGGAATCCATACTTCTCAATTGAATTCGAGAGTTTCTGGAACCGTGCCCTTGGACTCTGTTTAAGATCATATATTGTCTTATGAAGTCTGCAAACTTTGGGACACTCCCTCTCAACAACAAATCCTGGAGGCTATTGCATGTAAACCTCCTCTTGTAAGTCTCCATACAGAAAAGCATTTTTAATATCAAGCTGAAAAAGATGCCAATCACGTACCACAACAAAAGACAGAAGAATATGTAGAGTGGAATGCCAAGCAACATGCGAGAACATGTCCAGATAATCCACTCCATAGGTCTGAGTAAAGCCACACACAACCAATTTGGCTTTGTACTGATCTAGATTCCCGTCTGCATGGTGTTTAACAGTAAACACCCATTTGCAACTGACGCTCCATTTGGAGCAGGAACTAGACTCCAGGTACCATGCTGCAGGGCAGGCATCTCTTTTTCCATAGTTAGGCGCCACCTACTCTCCTGCAAGGCCTCCTGATAATTCCGTGGTATTTCCACGGCAGATACTACAACTGAAAATCTCTAGAATTCCCCAATCAAGCTGTCAAAAGACACCTGGGATGCAATAGTATATGATGCACAAGTCCGCTTCTTCCGAAGCACTATAGGTAAATCCTGTAAAGATGCTCAGATACATCACCGGACCCATCGTTTGGAACGATATATTCGAAACATACTTAAGGCGCGCTGGATAATGAGCGGTGACCACGACCAGGAGCAGATCGACGAGTATAGTAATGTGGCAATGGTAGGACATGAATAATGGGAGGTTATGGTAGAGGACGAGATGATGAAGGTGGCACGACTGAAGGTGGAGATGGATTCGTTGGAGGTGGAGGTGGTGGTGGCAACATGTAGATTTCATCATCAGAGTCTGATGAAGTCAACCTATCACCGATAGGAGAGAAGTACATCACTGACTCGAAAAATGTAACATCAATGCTCTTATAATATTTCCCATGCAATGAATCATAGCAGCTATACCATTTTTATATCATGGAATACTCAACAAAGAAACATTTGACAGCTCTAGGATAGAGCATGTCAAGACATGGAGACAACTGATGAACAAAAGAAACCGAGCCAAAAACACAAAGAGTGAGTGAGAACAATTCTTTCTCCGGGAATGCTAGGGAAAAAGATTTTCTCCCCCAAGACAGATGTGGCATGCGATTCACAAGATAGCATGCCGTAAGAACAACATCACTCCAAAAGGAATGCGGGTCACGACTCTGAATGAGGAGAGTTTGGTTACATCAAGTAAATAGCAATGCTTCCTCTCTGCAACACCATTTTGCTGTGAAGTATAGGCACATGCAGTTTCATGAATAGTACTCCATGTGTAACAAAATTGGAAGAGTGCACGAGTACAAAATTCCAAAGCATTATCTGTTCTCACAAATTTCGCAGTAGATGAAAACAAATTCTGCACTTTATTAATAAAAGTTTTGATAACATCTCCTGCTTCAGATTTATTCTTTTAACAAAAAGATCTAGGATAAACGTGAAAAATCATCCACAACAACCAGATAAAACACGTGTCCCTGGTGATTGGGAACACGACTTGGATCCCACATATCAATATAAAATGACTCAAATACAGAGCTACTGCTTCCGACTCTGATGACTATGGAAAGTAGACCGATGATGCTTTCCCAACTAACATGCCTCGTACTACAAGGACGAGCGAGGTGAAATATGAGGCAGAACACAACACATTTTCTGGAGAGGGAAATGACCGGAGCGTAGATGCCACGTAAAGGGTGAGACTGGTCCAATAGAATGAGAGGAAAGACAAGCAGTAGAGGCCGCCCTGCTCACGACCACAACCAATCACAATGCCCATAAGGATGTCCTGAAATACAAGAGATGATGGGTCAAAAATAGCCAACAATGTAGATCCTTCATAATCCGACTAATAATAAATTCATATAAAAATCAGGTGCATGCACCACATTATGCAGGCGTATAGAAGGTGTCAAGTTGATCTCCCCCTGCTCAATAATAGGAGAATGAGTCCTATATGCTATAACCATTGTTCTCCCTGAAGGAACTTGTCTATACACTGTAAGTTGATCTCTATCGCCACACAAGTGATGTGTAGCCCCGGAGCCCATAATCCATTCGGTAACATCATATCTACTACAACTAGTAAGGGCATAGGTACTGCCTGAGGTATTGGAAGATGCCAACTTTAAAGTATGTCCACCAAAAGAAAAATATATTTTCCTCTTTCTATCACCATATCATCGCAACTTTGACCACCTTCTAAAATAGAGAACTCTGAAGCATCACCTTCCACACGTCCATTCAAGTCTCACCTAAATAAATCACCTCTTTGTGTTTTCATGAAAAATCCTCCCCAACTCTTTTTAACTTTGACCCATTCACACGTAATCCTGACACCTGTCCAAATATGTCCAATACAACTTTTGCTGCTTTGCATTCTTCCGGCCCTCCCTCGATAAAGATCGTATCATAAGGATTTTTGGAATCGAGAAATCCTCCTTAGAATATCCCCGAAAGAAGCCACCTTCCTCTGCCAGAGCCATCGTCACTGCTAACGCATCTGCCGCCAACACAAACAACAATGGTGCCAAAGGACATTCCTGTTTCACTCCTCATTGCGCCTGGAAGAAACCCCCTTCAAGTCTTCCATTCACCAAAACGGAACTAGATGAAGTCGTGATGCACCTCTTCATCCAAGCAATCTAGACATCTGGAATTCCTCTTTTAGCCAACAAAGTCCAAATGAAATTCCAATTCAAACATTCATGTCTTTGCAAAGTCCACTTTCCACAAGACACCTGTACTCCCTGTCCTTTTCTAGTCTGCAACAATCTCCGATGTAATCATCTCTCCATCGAACAATTGCCGCCTCAGTATGAACACTGACTGTGCCGAAGAAATTATTCCATCGAGCACTCCCCGGAGCCGATTAGCCAAAGCCTTGGCCGCAATGAGATAGACTCATTGGAAAGTGCAATCGACTTGAAGTCCTCCACTCGCTCCGCCACTTCCTTCTTGAGGATAAGGAAAATCAAAGATCTGTTCATCTTCTCCACGCCACGATTTTCTTTTCTGAACTCAGTGATTCACTCCATGATATCACATTCAACCACCTCCCAAAATTCTCTGTAAAAAACGCTGGCAAACCGTCCAGTCCCGGACAACCATCAACATTTAGATCAAATACCGCTCTCTGGGCTTCTTCTCTCATAAAAATCGTCATGAGAGCTTTCGCCTGCCCTTGCTGCAACCCTCGGACACCCCTCCCGCTCCGTGTAGCTCCTGAGTACGCCATTCTCTTGCTGAACTCCCTGAAATGGGCCACCACTACCTCTCCAATCTTCTCATCCCCCTGTACTCCCCCCCATCAGTAGCTCATGTATCGTGTTTTTTCTCTTCCTCCCACTCGCCACCGCGTGAAAGTACCGTGTGTTTGCATCCCCTTTTTTGATCCATCTCTGCCTCGATCTTTGCCACCGCTGAACCTCTCTCTTCATCTCCTCCCTTTCTACTATCTTCTGCTGTTCAATCATGGCCTGCAGCTCCTCCACATGCAACTCTCGCTCATCCTCCACCGTATCTCTTCATTCTATCTCTGCTCCCGCCTTCACACGTTTCTCCTTCCACAACTCGTTCAAATTCTTGTTATACGCCTTTAGCATATCTCTCCACTTTTGGATCTTTTTTGCCAGTCTTTGAGCTGCCGACCCCTCCACTTGCAGTGAACTCCAAAACTCAGCCACCAATTCCTTGAAACCCTCTTCCAGCATCCATGCTTTCTCAAATCTGGAAAAAGAACGAGGGTATAAGCCCTCGCATGAGTCCTGGCACAATGGCGTATGATCGGATCTTGTTCTCGGAAGAGCCCTTGTGGAAGCATTTCCACTGAGGCGAGAAAAAGGTCAAGCATTTCCACTGAGGCCAGAAAACGATCCAAACACGATCTCGTCGAGTTGTAGCGCCAAGCGTACTTGCAATTCGCTGCATTGATAACCTCCAGCTCCAACTCCCCAACCAGATCCACGAACTCCCTAGACCACGGCTCCTGATCTCTATTGCCAGGCCGATCTGACGTGCGAACCATGACATTGAAGTCCCCTCCCACGAGCCAAGGGATACCTGGATGGGCTCTTCTGACCGCACACAACTCCTCCCAGACTTCCGAACCCGACTGCCCCCTGGTGGACCATACACAGAACTCAGAAGCATTCTTCCCACATTTGCATTTCGCTCCAGCACCACAAACACTGGGCCTCTCCCCACCTTTTCGTCCACCAAGGACAAGAGATCACCGTCCCAACCCAACGCCACTCCCCTTGCACTTCTGGCCACCAGCGACACCCTGAACTCCGACAACCTACTCCCTGCTACTTCACTTCACACTCCCCAAGCCCAACAAGAAATCTTTGTTTCCTGAAGAAGCTCCATGTCCACGTGCCAAGAACCAGCAGGTCCTGCCCAACAAGCAATCTTTGCCTTTTTCCTGAAGAAACACCACATCGCATGTCAATCCCAACAACAAATCATTGACACTCATCTTCCTCTGATTGCCTCCGTAAGCTTATAAGGGAGAACACCATTGCTCCGAGTCCTAATCCGTAACTTATTATTCTCACCTGCTTCCTTTATCCCTTCACTTATTTGAGCTACACTTGGACATCGATGTAGCAGGAATAACTTCCTTACTCGTCCACAGACCCCCACTCGAGGCTCCTGACAAAATATTCACTACACATGGACAACAATGTAACATCCCTGGCCATTTTTCACTGCATTCAGGCCATGCAGCATGTTGCTAGGTAGGTACATTCCAGTGAGTTCTGATTGTATTCAGCAATCCATGTTTGAGTTATGAACTTATGACAATTTTATGCTGTCTATTGGGGTACCTAACTCAACCTTTCTGCAATGGCATCGGCAATAAAAGACACCACCTGGTCACATAATTTCAATCAAAAGAACAGCTATTCTGTCTTACATACATTGCTTGATGTATGCGGAATCCTTTTTATCCATTTTCAAATTGGTTTTTATTAAATGCAAGCATTGTGGGAGGCCTTTGGTGAATGGGACAACATAGTTGCATAAATATATGATATGGAGCAACATGTCTGACACAACAAGAATGTTTTCGAGCAGGCGTTGCTAACTCGCGTGGGCTACACACCAGAAATCAATCACGGGGTGTTGATGGAAATGTCAGAGCACAAGAAAGATTTGGAAAAGAAAACGAAACCTATATTGGATACCTTAAGAAGCTACCAGGATTTGCCACCTGTACTGCTCCATCTGCTTGAAGATTCCTCTGTGCAGTTACCCTTCTCTGTTCAGTTTCTCATGTGTATATACTTGTGCAGGATAAAGCTCTTGCGGCTTTAGCGATAGAAGATAAAAAGAGACAATATGCGGCTGCAGAAAATTATCTTGAAGAGGTGCTCCACTCTGCATTGACCACACACGAATGATTTCAAGGGCTAGGCCAAGTCCTCCATTGGGTATTTTGATAATACATTTTCCAAAAAAATCTATTTGATAAATATGTTTCGAATATGTTCCTGTCAAGTAGTTAATTTATTCTTGTTACTTTGCAAAGAAGACGTAGATTCGTACTTAATTTAGTTGATTATGACAATCAGTCGATAGCAGATCGAGCTGTCAGATGGAATTGCACTCTAGTCGTGCCTACACAGGTTTCCAAATGAATACCATGATCTCTTAAAATATTCCAAGTAATTGTGGCTCAAAAATATTGAGTTTTATGAGTTGGCACCTTTCCAAGTTTCGCATCTAACAAATCCAAGCAAAAGGAGTGGCTTCAAAATCTAAAAAATTTCTTCAGAGTCAGATAATGGACTGGAATTGCTCTCAAGGCCAAAATGGAGGTCTGAGCATTGTCATGGTTAGCATAGATTTAGCCTTCCACTCGTGCATTCTCAATCCTATTAGCGATCAATGCAACTTTCTTATCATTGATTACCATATTGAAAGTATGCATGAGATTGGAAGCCTCCTTGTCCCAAGTAAAAGTTGTTGCATGAGATTACCATATTGAAAGCATGCATGAGATTCCCACATTCATGTCAGACAACAAATTATTAATGTGCCAAAAATGTAATCAGTTGTTTTTAAATTGATGCGAATGTTTGGCATACAATGGCACAAGTGATTAAGGCCATCTTTGGATTATATACTTATTGTCTACGTCATCTAATTGCAATGAAATGCTGATTGAAAAAGTAAAGAGACATTTAAATTTAATGCAGCCAATGAACTCATTAGATAGCCTCTCGAACACGACGAGAATCCAATCTCGTGGAATTTGAGGATTCCATGGAATCGCTTTACAATACAAACATGAAACGGGGTATATCTCTGCTGGCTTTTGTATGTATCCCAAAAGGGTCGAGAATGGGGTGTGATGAATGGTGACCATCAATAGCTGTAAATCACTCTGCATTTTGTTTCTACAATTTGAAATTTTACTTCAGTAGTAAACTCTACGAGTTCCATAAGGATTTGAAGGAAGAAAATTGAAATAGATTGAATTTTAAGAGCATTTACGCATCCTGGTGAGCAGAAATTTTAAGAAGGATCCCCCCAAATACAAGAATGGGTCAAGATATTCCATCAAAGCAAAACAAAGACGAGATCTAGCATATCCCTATCTCATCTCTTTGAGGTGAAGAAATTATTGCAGAAAAACTATACATTCATTTAGCTGTATGTCTCTTCGGGTTTACGGGGCATGGGTACCATATGAGACTATATATATATATATGTGTATCTTCTTTTTTCTTCAACTACAAAATAAAGATCTTAGACATGCGTGCTCTGGCACATCCCCTCTTGTGGTCTTTCCCATCTATTGAGATAAATTGTCCATTTAATTCTTCGCATTCGTAGTTGTATTAATTTCTACATGGTAACCATGCATTACTTGAAGTGAAATCGATATTCCTAGATATTGATTCATCTCGTATCATGTTTAGCCCTATCTCTAGAGACCTTTTCTGTTGGTGATGGTGTGCCGAAATCCGAGCCTTCGGGACAAAAGGCATCTTAGAGACCTTTTCTGTTGGTGATGGCGTGTCGAAATCCGAGCCTTCAGGACAATAAGCAGCTTTCCCTTGGTTGTGTGCTATCTTTGGTTGCACCCTAATCCGCTTTGGTTTTGCACTGTTGTGGTGTTATGCCATATCTCAAAGCTAAAATTATTCGGTGATGCCGGGCAACATTACAAGTTATTTGTGTTTCAATAATGCGTCACAATATTCTCCGATAGCGCGCACATTTTGCTGGAATTCGGTTCAAGTCTAAAAGCTAATCAGTAAATCAAGGGATTATTTATTTTTTTCACTTTCAGCTTACCATATAGTCAGTAGAAAATCAATAGACGTGCTCACTTTTTATCTTTTATATATTGCTATATATTTGTGGGTTGTTCCAGTCACAACAAGTGTACGTGGGCTTTCTTGCTAATGGCAAAAGAAAACAAAATTGATATCGAAGATATTGTGAGGATACAAAATGATCATGTACAAATCACCATCATTTAACTAACTGATGAATCTCTATTTCATCATCTTTATTCTATCATTTTGGCCTTAAAAATCATAGTAAATGCGTGTAAATACCCTTAATTTGCATCATTTAGCATCCATGCATTGTTGTGTAAATACTGTATAAATACAGTTTTTAATGCCAAAATTACAGAATAAAGAAAAGAAAAAGAATAAAATATCATAGATATTTTATGACCCTAAACGCTGAGAACTAGACATCTCGATGACTATGTCGACAAGGAGTAAAGTGGGGTGAGATAAGGGCCAAAATACCAATAAAATCTCCATTTATTTATTCATTTTTTGGACCTATTTTTAGTTTCACTTTTTGTTTTTCTAATAAAGAAGCTTTGAACATGAAAGTTATAGTTAATAAAATATAGAAAAATAAAAAAATTGATATCACACAAAAATAGTATACAATGTAAAAGTTACAGTCTAAATAAGTTTCCAAAACTCCTACATCCAGAACCCATATATCTCAAATAAAAACTCAAAATATATCAAAATTACTTCTAATTGTATATAACTTTTAATAATCTATTCAATGAAGTTATTTTCATATTTTTGGAGTTAAGATGTGAAGGCTAGGTTTTGGAGCCCTATTGTACAATATATCGATTAAAATATTCATTTTATTTATTATTCATTATTTTTATAATTTTATAATTTTATATTTTATAAATATTATTTATAATATATGTACATAATAAATAGTAATTAAAACATAAATAAAACAATAAAATAAAATATGTAAAGAAAATATACAAAGGAATTACCTATATCTATACATATAAAATAAATACACCTATTTATTTAAGTGTATTTGGCATATCAGAAAAATATAATAAAAATATATTTAAGCCTGTAAAAATAAGTTATAAATATATAAATTAACAAAATAAACTAAAAAATATAAAATATAAAATTAAAATAAAGGACCAATATACATAGATGAATATACCTATAATAGAACCCTAAAAAGTAACTTGTAATTCTAAATCTCTAAAAATAAATAAAATTCTTAATAAATAATTTAAAAATAGTAAACATTTTTATTTTATAAATTAAAATTACTAAATTCACTTATTATTTTTAATTAAATATTCAATTCTTTTTGGGCAGAGTTTTTTCTAGTTGGTCCATGTGGGCAAACCAACTCCTTCCGCCCATTGACCTTGGTCAACTTTCTGACTGAGTCTGTAGCCTCTGACACCTGCATTTTGACCTTATTTCGTGGATTTTTGGAGGTTGAGACTTTCACCGAGTCGCCTCGATCCCTTCTTGTTTTTTTTCTCCTTGTGGATCCCTTATGTACGCCTAGGGATTGCCTCGAGGAATGGATCACTGAATCATCTGATATCCGTCGATCTTTGAGCCGCCTCGTCCACGTTGTGCAAAACTCCCCATCCGATTCCCTTGATCTTTTGAACCTCTTTTGACCTAGCTTTGCCTCCTTTTCGTGTGCTATGAATTGAAGGGTGTGACAGACCCTTCCCTTGCCATTGAGAGGGAGGTCCGGCGTGGTCTGGAGTATTTCCACCCATCTCCGACGGTCTATGCCACCGTTGAGGTTCACCTTCCTAGTTCATTCAGTTGAGGTTGTTTCCTACCCCTTTTATTGCTCGCCTAGATAGCTTATGTCCTAGGTTTTTGCTTCTTGTTTTTCATTTCACCTTTAATTGCTCAACCACCCTAATTCGTAGTTCATCGGAGCTTCGCTCCGACGAACCCCCATCTCACATTCCCCCTCCCATACACCTCTCTACGGAGTCGTGGCACTTTGCCCTCGACTCCTTAATCTTTTTTGTAGGTCCTAGAGCCTTGTTTTCCAGATGGAACAGTTTTGAAGGTGGCTGAAGATACCTGGATATCTCTAGCTTCCCCGACGTCGTAGGAGAGATCTGGTGACCTTCTGGGCATCCTAATGCTTCCAACACATAGAGGGACCCTGCTGGAGTGATTTGGGCCATTTTGGAGCCACCAGGAACATCGGAGGAGGACACCATCGCTGGAGGAAGATCGCATCGGTGGGTCTTCTTCCATGTTCATCCACCGCCCGTCCTCGCCATCGGATCAAGAACACAAGCCCAGGTCTGCCAACAACCATTGGATCTCTAAAGCGTCAATTGTTGATCATCGTTTAAGGATCTAATCTGGACCACTCATCGACGAACCGTTATCAGGCATTCGGGTTGTGACACATGGCATAAGTGACCAGAGCTGAAAATATAAAAATAACTCAAATAATCGGCTCGTGAGATAAAATCTCAGTTTCAAAATAGACAGACTAAAACAACATATCTTCCTCTTACAGTGTCTGATTTAGGTCTACTCACTGTTAAAGTAATATATATATACATATATATTCAAAGATCTTTAAAACAAGACCAATTTCTTAAAAATCGGAGCTCTTTTCGCATTATGCATTTTATCCGATCTTGACCTATTATTTTATTTATTTTTCATTTATATTCTTGATGAAAGTTTTATTAAAATTCATAAAAATCCAAAGTCAAAATAAGACTAAAATCAAAGAAATTGACCGAGTTTGAGTGTTCCTTGTGAGTCTGTACAAATATCTCCCGTTTTCCACTTTATTTTATTCTCCTATTTTCTTATTTACTAAAAATTTTGAAAAAAATAGATTAGTATGTAAATATTTATCTTTGATTTTATTTTTGATCATACTTAATTTTAATTTTTTTGGAGCGACGCGTATTTCTCCTTAGGGATGCCACGTGCCGCCTCTACTTATCCCCTCTTTCTCTCAACGCATGTGCCTAGCACGTGCATATCTACTCGGTCTCTCTTTCTTCTCTCTCTCCTCCATCTATCTCGCACCCTCTCCCTGTCAACCCTTCATCTACCCTCTGCTCTGTGACCTCCGCCTTCTCATGCATGCCTCCTCCAACGGCCGACAACCCAACACCCTTATCCTCTCGTCGGCCTAACCCTCACCCACCTATGAAAACAAACACAGGAGCCACCTCCACAATATATGCCATATCCAGAAGCAGCCTGGGAGTTGGCTGGTGACAGAAGACAATGTCCTCAACGAAGACCCCTCCGGCGAGATCATCCGAGCTTCGTCCTGCCTCCACCCGTGGTTGAGGCAAGAATAAGGACAGGCCGGAGCCACTCCATCTTAAGTGACAACCTCTATCCCTTTCTCTTCCTTCCTATGTTTTCTCGTAAGTCCACTATTTTCCTATTTTCCCTTGCTTCTTAGATTTTCCATTTCCTTCGCATACACCTCATGCCGCGTCGCGATACTCATTCGCCACTTCCTAGAGAGGAACGGGAGAGAGCTCGCCACCACCCTCACCCTCAGGTGACAACAACAAGTGTCGCGACTCGAGCAACGACACCCATCCCTCCGACAAAGGGGATCATTCTCTATTCTCTCTTCTATAGCGGCAACCTTCAGAAGAAGCTACTCAGTTTCGACTCTCGAGCTTCTCTTCGTCGAGCTCTCAAGGCCGAGATCTGAAGCTCTGCTTTGAGCTTCTATCCAAGCGAATCTTTAACACACATATGACCTTCAGGTATACTCTTTCCCCATATTCTTCTCCATCTTCTCCTTTCTCTTCCCCTATTCTTTTTCTTCCTCTGTTCTTTCCTCTCTCTTTATTCCTCTGTTTTCTTTAAATTTCTCTGTTCTTTAATTCTCTCCTTCTCCTCCTCCCTTCCGCACAAACACACAACACCGCCCCCATTCAACATCATCTCCGATTGAACCTCTGCTCCTCCACACCTGATCTCCATCGCCAATTGCCCCACATGCACATGTAACTGGGCAACCACGACCGCTGCACCGATCCTATTCATCTCATGCTCCTATAGTGAGCCACCCCCGTTCCTCCGTACGCTACTCCGCCATCGGCCGAGCCCTCGCCCGGTCTGATCCACGAGTGTCATCAGAAGGCCAGAGTCCACCAGCTCCTTAGCCCTCCTCCGACGACCGTCGTTTGTGTGTCGACCATCCTTCTGCTCGCCATAGAGCCCTACCGTGGTTCCTAGATCGCCCCTCATCTCCTCGATGATTTCTTAGAGCTCGCCTCGATCTGCTCCAGTCATGGCCGGCAGACTGACCGCCTTCTTCACCGACCAGTATCCATGCGACCGCCAGGAGCAAGCACCAGCCATGCGACGGGCTCTAGCTCATCGCCTTCTCTGCCGACCCTTGCCGTGCACCGGCTCGCGAGAACCATCCACCGCGTAAAGCATATCTCAAGGGCCAACACGTGAACAACATCACCCTCAAGAGCCCCTGAGGGAGAGACGGATCACCAGAAGACCCCTCACATGTATCACGCACGTGGGTAGGAGGATAATTTGCAGAAGAAGCCCTAGGATTCTCAGCAACTCACAACAGTGCCCAACCGCCATCCAAGGGCACGTGCTACTCACGTTACCCTGTGGATTCTTGCTAGAGGCCTCTCCCAGGGTTGGTAATGTCTCTTACGCCCCTCTGCATTTTTGTTTTGATTATTTTATTTGAAGTCAAACCCTTGACTTCTCTCTGTAATTTGAACTACATTATTGCATCATTTTATTATTCCAAAAATAATATTGTGTTCTTCAATTAATTCTCTACATTATGGCATATCTTTGATATTTTTATTATCTGTGATGATTTAATAATATATATTATTGTGGAATCATGCATACTTTGCCCACTCTATGCTTTGAAATTCATATTAAATTAATCATAGCTCCAAAAATTTCTAAAAATTCACGGATCGTTGAATTAATTGTTAGTTATATTGTATCAAAAAAGATTTGTATTTGCATGCCTATTCTTCTCTATAAAAAAATTATTTTATGTATTTCATTAATTAAATTTTAATAGGTATCAAATTCAACTTATTAGGGTTTAGGATTTTTATGAGATATATTACCTAATGATATATCTTAGATTATTTTATTTTTTTGAAAAAGTAGATTTAATATTTATTATAATTAATTATTTAAAATCTCAATATCTGCATTCATTAAATAATAGAATATTCATATTACATCCAGAAATTCTAAAAAATTGAATTAGTCAAATTCCATCCTATTTCACATTCTGGCCAAGTTTCATAATTTTTGGACATTATTTGTATGAAAATTGCATTTAATCTCTGAACTTTGCCAAATTCACATTTAGCTCGTTTATCGCATTTCAAGATATCAAAAAAATATCTCTTTGAAAACCTAACCTCGAGATCGACTATAAATCAACCTAAGGAGATAGTTGCCTCCCTGAGTTCGACCTTGGACTTCTCAAGTAAAAATAAAAGTTGACTGCTCACTTTAATAATTAAAATTAGTAGTCAGTTTTTATTAATCCTTAATTGTCTACCTGCAAAGAATGAAATTCAAAGTTAGTTCCAACAAAATAACTAGGGAAATTTAGGGTTCTTCACTCCACGTTATCACTCACCTTGCCATCACCACCATTACATAGAAATAACATCCCTATACCTTAGGTGACCCTAAGGCCCCTCGCCATCACCCCCTGTCACATAATGCTCATGATTACCAATCGCTAGGGATGCAACCAGATACAGATATATCCGTATCCGTCCGCTACCGTATCCGCTTTTAAGCGGATACATATATACATTTTCGGATTTTAGCGGATACAGATACAAATACTAGTTTTAATTTTTTTGCGGATACGGATTCGTATATGGATACCATTATAGAATTTTTCCAGGATACGATACATATATTTTTCGTGGATACAGATACAGATATCCGTATTATCCATATTTTCAGTAATATTTCAGCTTCACAAATGTTTTGCATGCCTCAATGTAGCTCTGACACGAAATTGTATCTCATCATGAAATGTCAAAAAAAAGTAATAAACTTTTATAATTTATCATAATGTCGTTTTATGAAATATACTGTATCACCTTTACCTTATTAGTTGGTTACAATGTTACAATATTACCTACATTTTAAAAACATTTCAAATGAAGGAAGACAGAGGTACACCATCATAGAATTTTATTATATCCTCTTCAATTTATTTCATTCAATATTTTAATTTATTTTCTTATTTATTATGTAACAATGTAAGTTTATTGAATTTAGGGTTAGTCGTCCATCAATTACAAGTTCGTAAATACATCATTTCTAATTAAAAGTATGAGGACGGACTTAATATTTATAGGATAATCCGTATCCGTTTCTTAAATATCGGTATCCGAATCATGATTATCCGATTCCGAATCCGTATCCGTATTTAAAGATATGGTATTCAATTTTTGATATCCGTATGATATCCGTATCCGTATCCATATTTTGAAACAGATAAGGATATGGTAATACCTATATCCGTATCCGTATCCGTCCGTTTACATCCCTACCAATCACCCAACCCCCATATCATAACTGTTGTAACTCAACTTCATATATACGCCTCCTTCGCTGCCAATTGCACCAGCCCACTACTTTAGGATCACAACCTAGTTGTCCCCCTCCTTCTGTGATAGAGGAAAGTGGGGGAGACATGTGATAATGATTGTGCGATCAAGTGACGACCCTCAGCTTCCGGCCTACCTATAGAGCCCCTTCCGGCTATTGTTCAAGCTCCTCACTACGGATGTGCAAGTCGAGCGAAGACCTGAGTTCTGCTAGGAGCTCATCCCAAGCCCTTCTCCTCCGCCCAAGTTGTCCCTCGATCTTCCAGGTAAGCTTCTTCTATTTCTTCTTGTATTTCTCCCTTTTAATTACATATATCCACACCACCACACACTCCATCGACCAACCTCCAAGATCCGCTGAACATCCCTCATCTTTGTATGATCCTTGGACCACCTTCTTCTATCCTACAAAACTCCCTTCACTCTAGGCTTTATCCTCCGTCGGAGGTGGAGGAGAGCCCATTAAGGTCTCCACCTTCTCCACCTTGGAACCCTCCACTCTGCCTCAACCCGCTTAGGTTATATCGCCTAACTCTTCTACATGTCAAAGTCTTCAATGCCTGGACTCCAGAATGGGGCTTCGTTCTAGAGGGGAACTCTGACGAGCATGTGTGGATACACCATCGGACCAATCTTCCTCCGATCTCTTTGTCATGACTTCATTGCGGAGCTTTCGGAAAGCTTCTTGGGTCTCCACCAGCTATAGAGGAGCATGGAGGAGGATTACCTCCTTCGTCGGAGTTCTAGTAGCACTGCCAATGCAAGCCGGAGGAGGATGAGTGATGAATCCACGATTCATCGCCTTTATTCTTTTATTTTAGCTTCATTTCTGTAGTCAAACACATGTAAATACCTAGTAATTTCATAAAACTTCCATTCTTCATGCGTTTGTTAAATATGCATTTTTAACACTTTTTGTACTTAAATAAAAGAATAAAGAAGAAAAGGAAAAGAAAAGAAAATAAAGGATGTATTTATGAAGTAAATACAAACTGACCCTAACCCCGAGAGAAGGTCAAGACTTGACCTGATCGACCATGAATAAAGTAGGGGGAGATAGGGTCTTTAATTCAAAAAATCAAAAATATATTGTGAATATCTTTCCCTATATATTTGTATAAAACTTCTACTATTTTATTTATACATAAATTGACCTCAAATTAATTATTTTTGTAAACAAAAGTTGTAAATAAAAATGTGTTGTAAATTATAAAAATAATTGTAAAGCAAAATAATATACATATTACAAATAATCACTCAGAAAAAGCTGTAAGATGATAATTGAAATACCAATTCTGGGAATCAAATTGAACGAAACTCACTTCCATTATACGCTAAATTAAATTATCTTTCAAATGGCTGTGATTTCATAATTTATGGAGTTACGGTTAAAGTCAGCTTTCTGAGGTGTTTTGTGCAGTTTCATCATTATTTATTGTACATATTTATTCATATTTATTTTCATATATCTAATGTACATACTTGTAAATATTATTTTCATTAAAAAAATAATAAATATAAATAATAAAATTTAGAAATTATTAAAAAAATTATTTCCATATTTGTATGTATATATTGTATTATATGTACATAATATTTGTATACAACTAATTTCCTTATATAAAAATCATCAAAAAAATAAATATCTAACATTAATTAATTTATTAATTTAATTACACAATTTGTATTTATATTTAATTATTTAATTCATTATTTGATTTAATAACTTACCTTCTATACAAAATATTATTCCATACCTCTAATAGCCGTCATTAAGGTGGCTAATTAATTTTTGTAAATTATTTAATTTATTTATTTTAGTTAATTCTGAAATTCATTTTTAATTAATTAATTAATTAAATTACTTTATTAATTAGCAAATAAAAAAACTTCTTCTTTTGTACATTCCTTCTTTTTTTATTTTTCTTCTCTTTTTATTGGCTCCTTCCTCCCTCGTTCATCTTTGATCAATCTTTGGTGGAGAGGAGCCCGATCACCGAGAGTCATCTTATTGAAGAAGGGTGCCCAGCCTCCGAGCTGTACGTTGACAGCACGTCGGCCCTCATCGAGGCCATCACGGCATATCTGACCCCGAGATGAGATCCATTTTATTTCTCGTCATTTTTCTTAGATAAATCGTAGGTCTAATTATTGTTTCATTATTAATCTTTAGCTAAAAAAAGATTTACAACACATTTTTCGTCTGACGTCGAATTTTTCACCTTAGCTCCCAACCTCTTCATTTATATTTTGTCTCGCGCAACCTCTGACATCCGACAAAACACGGTGGTCGGATCTTCGGATCTCTCTCCCGCTTCGCCAAGATCCTCTATCATTCATGCGCCCTCATTAGTTTATAAATAAAATCAATAAATAAAAAAACATATAATTGTTTTTTCTCTTATCTCCTGATATTTGTTTTCCAGGACCATCCTTAAATAAAATAATAAAAATAAAAGAAAAAAATAATAATAAAACTTCATTCAGCTCCTACTACAATTGTTGTTAAAAAACAATTCCTTTATATAGTTCCTGTTTAAAAAAAACAAAAAAAATAAAAACTCAATAGCAGGCGGCAGGGCCGCCACCCCTCGTCGCTCGCATCTCCTTCCAGCGCGACGGCCCTGCCACCGGCCTCCCCCGTGGGCTACGTGCCCGTGCCTCCCCGTTGGGTTCATCCGTCGCAGCGCTTCGCACAGTGGCACGCGACCTCCTGCCGTCGACTATCTAGCCCCGCGGCAGCGCCACCCACCACCGCACCAAGCTGCGAGCCCTTAGCGGCCCCGACTTCCCAGGCGCCCCCTTCGAACTGCCCTGACCAGTGCGACCCATGCCGTACCACTACGCATCTCTGCAGCCCCCCGCAGATCCACCACCCCCGCGAGGCGGCGCGTACACCCGCGTTGGGCGCGACCTCGCTGACCTTCACACTCCTCCTCTACTCGTCGCGAGCAAGGCGGCGTGCTCCTCCGCACAACCGTCGGTGCCAGCCTCACCAAACTCCCAGGCCGTGCAATTGCACCGCCACACCATCACTTAATCTGCCTTTCCCCACCATTAGGCGGCGTCGGCCAAGTCCCCCTCTCATTTGTTGGAAACGAAATACCAAAAGAAAGAGAAGGCCTAGGTTTGGGTTTTGAGATAAAATAAAAGGAATTTGGAAAAAATGCAACCAACCCTGGGATTTATTTTTAAATTGTGAAAGACCCCTGCCAAAGTAAAGTCAAGTGCAGAGCACGACCTCGGGTAAATCTCACTTTTCACCCTGCATTTTATTTCTATTATTTATTTAGTGTGAAAACTTCAACTATTAAATTTGTTTGATCTTTTTGATGAAATAAATGTTTGCATTGCTATAAAAATTTTGTAAAAATTCTGTTTGCTCCTGGTATGTCTTTTAACATTGTTTAAAATTTTCCTTGCATTTTCTTACTTTTTGATATTTTTTAAAATGAAAACAATACCTTTTATTATGCCTGAAATTAGAAAATTCATAAAAAATAGAAAACTTGCTTAAAAATTCCAAAATATATTGCAGGTGTATTTTATTATACTTTAATTTTTATCCAATTTTTATGTATAGAACATTTATAAAATCAATAAAATTGTGAAAAACGAGAAATCTAAAAAAATTGTAGAAAATTCTAGAAAAATCAAAAAATTGTGATTTTAGTCTCTGTTTATAGATATTTAATTGTAGTTTAGCTTAAAAATAATTTCCAGGAGTTTGGGCACTTAAAGCGTTTTTAAATTGCAAAATACTCTTGGTTGTTCACTGTTTTCTATATTTTCCACTGTTTGATTTTTTAGAAAATCACAAAAACATCAGAAAAATTTGAAAAAATTATCAAAAATATTTTAAAATATATAAAACACACAAACATTTTCTTTGCATTTTTCGGAATATTTTTGACTATTCTGGAAAATACAAAAAAGAGAGTGTATGTGTGCATTTTTATCCCTTTGTGTCTTGTACTTTATTTGAAAATAAAAAATTTAAAAATTCAAAAACCACTAAAATAATATCTTAGAAATCTGGCTACTTACTTTTTAAATCGTGCTCCTTGTGTTCGACCCCGGTCGCTATACCAGGTTAATAGAATAGCGAAACCCGCTTGTCATTATTTGAATATCTGTTAAGTGGTTAAAAATAAATTTTTTCTGTTGACCGTGCTTGGTGATTCGGATCACAACGACCATTGTTATTTGCATACTTAACCTGAGTTGCCAGACGACTCATCAGAAAGGCGCCCTTGCCCGAGAGCATGGCTTTGTAGTCATTTTTCAGTTTTGTTCTAGTTGTCTCTCTATAGTATAATTATTTTCTGACCACCTCTTATTGGATTTTGTGCGAGGAACTGCTTGATGGACGACTTGGAGTTTCTCTTTGGAGGACCCGCACAGGAGGAAGAGTAGGGAAGAGAAGAAGACTTTTATTTTATTTGAGAGAACAATAATTGTTGTAATAATTTAGAACCGTGGACTTGTGGACTTGGACATTTTCTCAGGGTCTGTTTCGCTAAGTGCCAGTGCACTTGGGGGACCTCACCGCTATTTTCCGTGTTTTTGATTTCATCGCCACAACTTTTTATTTGATTTTTGCAGTTTTGTCCCCTAGACGTAGGATTTTTTGTTGATTGTGACGTAATTAGCTACGGCCCAACATCTAATTAACTATCTGCTCCTATAGAACGTAATTGGATCGGGCTAAAAACTAATTGAAAAATTACGTTTAATTGAATTTGAGACCATGCGCCGTGAGGAGTCACATACAACGTTGGTAAGATTCGTTGTGGCGGGCTTCGAGTGACTCCCAAGATCGGATTCCGGACTCGATTCGATTAGATAACTATTGTTCTTTATGATCATTAGAAGCTGCTCGTCTAAGGTTGATTTCCACGTGCATCATATAGGTAGTTTACTTTCAGTATTTAATTTTATGCGTGGATCATATTGCATGTATATTGCTGGAGCAAGGTACACATTTTCTATCTCTGCATGCATCATTGTGTTTGACTGTGCATCGGCTTTTTCGACTTCCTCCTCTTGTTTTTGGACGCAAATTAATCAAAGAGGAAAACAAAAAGCTCATTAGGCGTTATTCTTTAAAAAATCCAAAAAAGTGAAAATTAAACAATAAAAAAATTGCGTCTGTTAATTGAACTTGACCTTTAAAATTAATCGTAATTGATTCCTCATTGTATTGGGAGAGCAATTCCCTCATTGTTTGAGCTCTTAATTGCTCGCGTACACACTAAGGAGTAGTGCAAAAATCCCATTAAATCTCCTAAGTGTTCGTACAACTTTTATCTTATCACTAAACTCTAAAATTGAAAAGATAAAGACCGAGCTCTCACGGTCTTCACATTGCTTAGAGTTGGTGAATTAGGGGTTTGTATTGCGTTTGTATGTCTTTGGTGTGAGTCACTTACAATCATATATAGATCATTAGCGACTTCTATCTTTTTCACTCCCTTTCTCCTATCGCTCCCTCCCTCCCTTTATCATCTCTCTCTCCTCTCTTCATGATGGGCCATACTCCATTGCAGCCGGATTTCGCGGCTTCTTCATTTCAATCCCATCATTTCTGCCCATTCTCTTGGGAGGTCGGAACTCCGACCGACATCCCATCTTCTCCTCCTCCACACCCATCTATCCATTCAGGACATGCTGTGAGTGACACCCGAGGAGAACAAATTGACCAAATATGAGACCGGACGATTACCTTGCTGAGATGAGAGTGCATCCCATAAGAGATCACATGGAGCAGTTACGAGTTTTAGATGACTTTTATCCTGGGATGATGGATGAGTATACATATCAGGAAGCGTACTCCGCTTCTACATTGAGTCCCTTCGTTTTGGATTTAGAGTTCATTAATCTACTGCTAAAATTTTCAAGAGGAGTGCATGAGGAGCCTTACATTCATATATCTGAGTTTGAGGATTTTTGTGGATCACGAGCATACATTGATATCACTTCTGAGGAACTGATGCCGATGAACTTCCCTTTCTCACTTCAGACTAGAGCTTTGATATGGCATAGATAGTTGGGGAGGAAGATTGCTACTTGGGGAGATTTACTATCATTATTTTTGCAGAGATTTTACCCCCCACGTAGGGCTAATATGATGCGGTCTTGTATTCATAATTTTTTAGTTGACACCCAGGAGCCATTAAGAGATTCGTGGTTGAGGTTACTTGATCTTTTTAGGTAATTTCTGGAACATGGATTTTCGATGTCTGACTTAGTCTAGATCGCCATGAGGGGGGTGACCGCTGAGCAGATTGCATATGTCATTACCTCGTGTGGTGGTCGACATCGCAGTCTCGACCTGGATTTATTTGAGACCATCTTGGATACCCATTCAGAGATTCCATATTCACAAGATGATTTATTCGGGAGAACACACGAGGGATATACGACATCAGTTGAGTGTGTGGTACATCATGCCGAATCAAACAACACACGACTATCAGAGGGTATGGATGCTACTACTTTTCATATGATGGATGTGTTGACTACGACTGTGAGTTTCCAGAGCTGGACATTGGATGAGTTCTCATTGATATTACAACCAGATTTTGAGACAGTCTCGCACTTTTCATCGAAGATTCTTAGATTCTAGATCTCTTAGTATCCCAAGAAATAGAGGAGGATCCCACAGTTCAGCCGTCCTTTGAGTCATTTCATTATCCATGCCCAGTTGATTTAGTATCAATTCTTCAAAAGATCTTATCAGATTTAGATATACATTTTGATCAATCTCAGCATAGAGAGCTTGATGAGGGACCAATTTTGGATTTGACAGACATAGATAGTCCCGTATTTGAGCCATGTGTCCTCCCATTTGACGAGGTCGATATATTTTGGGAGGACTTGATATTTGATAGCATAGATCCCCAATTCACTGATGATTTTACAGTATTCCCTGAGGGTTATCTGCAGGAGGATGCCATGGACCCTGTGTACTCGGTCTCACTTACTGGGAGTGCATCCGATCTGTTTAGATCATGAGACCGAGTCTTCTGATATTTCTGATCATGACTTTGATTTTTCTCTCCTCAACGACCCTTGCGAGGATGACCCGATCTTTGAGATATTAGATGATTTCACTGATTTGTTTACATTACATACATCAGATATAAGCCTTTTTAGTGAGTCTCCTGATCTTGATCTTCCTTATCTATTCGATACGGTGATTTACGTTGGGGATTCGCTGACAGATCTTTCCTTCTCCATGTTCGACTTATTCAACTCTTCCATTTCACTCCATTCAGATCTTGAGCTGATGATTTCTTTTATGCTACCGAAGCCCGATTTCATCTTCCAATATCTTTATCCGGTAGCTGACACCCTCCTGATTGTTTACCTGGGTGTCATCATTTCCTTTGTTGAGCTCATTGTTGTTCTCTCATTGAGACTGCAACGACAGTACGGTATTCGCCTCACAGATGTCATCCTGAACCTCGATACTGCATTGTCCTAGCCTTTGTGCCCAGCTAGGGGTGTAAATCTAGCTCTTGTTGAGAGGCATCTCAACATTGTTCACAGTTGTATAGATCCATTAGTCCATATCATACATTTTTTTCTGTCTCACACCCCATCTACATCTCATGATCATTCCATACTTAAGGTGTACTTTACCTTAAGTATAGGAGGGTGTCAGACTTGTGATTATTCTTCTGATTCTTTTTTACCTTTTTTTTGCTACCTATACTTAGTGATATTTTACCCTAAGTATAGGGAGGTAAACCCAGTACATTCTAATCCTCGATTTTCCCCTTGTGTACAATATTCTATACTTAGGACTACTTGATCCTAAGTATAGGAGATCACTGACTTCTATTAATTATATTCTTTCATTCGTCATTGTAGTATAGTATTCTTTTCACTTTGCTATACTTAGCACGAGTTATGTCTTCCTTTGCAGCTCTTTGATCATTATGAGGACATAGTTTGAGCTAAGTATGGGGGGTGTCGTATATATTGCATATATACTTTAGCCATAACTCGTACTTTCGTATTTTTAAAATACTATATATATCCTTGTGAAAAAACCATCTAATAAAAAGATGCAGAAATTTCCTCAAATTTTTATTCTTGTACAAAATGACTAATAAGTCAGGTTAAAATCTTTTGAAAAATATTTTGAAAGTAGTTTTGAAAATCTATTTGAAAAATCTTTTGAAAACTATTTAAAAAATGTTTGAAAAATATTTTCAACCTTTGTAAAAATATTGTGACTTGTAAAGTTTTTTCTCTTTGTGTGAAGAAAAATCATTTTGTAAAACTATTTGTAAATGTTTTGAAAAATGGTTGAAAAAGTATTTTGAAAATCTATATATATTGTTTGAAAAATGTTTACAAAAATTGTTTTCAAATGATTGTAAAATAGTTTAAAAATTATTTTGGACTATAATTTCCAAAATTATTTGTAAAATTATTTTCAAATAAGTTTGAGGAATGTATGCATCACAAAAAAATGATAAAAAAATAAATAATAAAAAATAATAATAAATCCAAATGTATGTATATACTTGTATAAATGACTCGAGTTGTAAATCCTTTTCACCCGATTCTTGTAAATAATTAATTCACGCCTTTGTAAATATGTATATATCATCACTAACCCTTATTAAAAAAATGCATGTTTTTATATAATTGTATATATTACTAACTATTTGTATAAAAAGAACTTTTTGCATGTGCATCATTTTTCAAAAATCCATAAAAAGTTAAAAATTCGAAAATTGTTTCAAAAAAAGAATTTGCTTTCTTTTCTTTGCATTATACATATTTTCTTGCATTAGCATGTGCATGTTTCAGGATAGTATTGATATTTAAATCAAGTCTGGAATAAATTTGAAGAATGGAGCTTAGTTGGACCTTAATTCACTTAATTTCAGAGGAATCTTATAAGAATTGGAGTTGACTTTTCAGTTCCTAGAGACTTAATTCTTTGAGTCCATAAAACTATGTTCACATGTCATCTTGATAAGTTTAAGTAGAAGATTTAACAACAAACACACATGATTCTTTCAGACCGTGGCTTACCTTGGACAAGCATTTTACATGCAGCTCTTCATGGAGAAGGTCGTGAGGGGGCATAATCTTTTAGCTTGGGGTAGCATACAAGGGCAGTACATCTAGGTGGAACCTCTCATCCTCCTCTAGGGAGGGAAGTGCATCTCAACCTGGTTTGGTGATGCTGAGGTCTAAAAACAAGATGTTGTGGGGTTGCAATAATGCTTCAAAAGAGGGACAATCTACTGGCTCAAGAGGAAAAACTCCTTGTGTACATGCCACCTTGTATATATTTTCAAAAAAGTATATAGAAAAAATGCAGAATCTCCAAAAGTGGACATGTCTGGTTGAAAGTAAAATACCTATCGGAGTGTATATACAAGTGAAAAAAAGAATAAGAACTACAAAATCAAATATTTGTGAGCTTGCAGCGGGTGACATGGTTACACTGGTCATGCATCCAAGGATAAGTTACTACACTAGTTACCGTCCATTCTCTTCTCCATCCCCTCTTCTTGAGCTGGTTGTATTTGAACTTAGAAGAGAATATCCACGACCTTCGAGGAAAGAGTTGCTAGACCGAGGGATTAGAGTTACCTTGTTGAGAGAGGTTGTTTCTTTGCTACTTTTGAGATAAGGAGCTACATTTCACTTATACCGTACATGTAAGAATTCATATTCATAAGAATTTGTGTATGTAGACTTGTTCTGATCTGACTGTTGAGGAGACCTGAATAGGAGTCTTGTGGAACTTAAAGGCTGTTAGGTTTTAAATCCATTTCCCGTTAAGGTTCCGACACACTAATCATCTAAAGGTTCGACAGAGCTCCATACTACACTTTTATGAAGATAAGTTTAAAAGTCAACATTGTTCTGACTTCTTTCCTTTTTCTTTTCTTTATTTTTATTTTCACTCATTTTCCAAATAAGTGTTTGCTAAGGGACTAGCAAAGGTAAAGTATAGGGGAATGACGAATCCGCGATTCATCGCCTTTATTCTTTTATTTTAGATTCATTTCCGTAGTCAAACACCTGTAAATACCTACTAAGTTCATAAAATTACCATTATGCATGCATTTGTTAAATATGCATTTTAACATTTTTTACTTAAATAAAAGAATAAAGAGGAAAAGAAAAAGAAAAAGAAAATAAAATAAAGGATGTGTTTATGAAATAAATATAAACTGATCCTAATCTCGAGAAAAGGTCAAGACTTGACTTGATCGACCATGAATAAAGTAAGGGGAGATAGGGTCTTTAATTCAAAAAATCAAAAACAGATTGTGAATACTTTTCCTTGTATATTTGTATAAAACTTACACTATTTTATTTTACGTAAATTGACCTCAAATTAATTTTTTTTGCAAACAAAAGTTGTAAATAAAAATATATTGTGAATAATAAAAATAATTGCAAAGCAAAATAATGTAAAAATCATACTCAGAAAAAGCTGCAAAATGATAATTAAAATACCAATTCCAGCTCCATACAAACTCAAATTGAACCAAACTCACTTCCATTATACTCTAAATTAAATTATCTTTCAAATGGCCGTGATTTCATAATTTTTGCAGTTACGGTTAAAAAGTTGGTTTTCTGTGTTGTTTTGTGCAGTTTCACCATTATTTATTGTACATATTTATTCATATTTATTTTTATATACATAATGTACATAATTGTAAATATTATTTTCATTAAAAATAAAGTAAAAATATAAATAATAAAATTTTTAAAAAAATTATTTAAAAAATCGTTTCCTTATTTGTATGTGTATATTATATTATATTATATTTACATAATACTTTTATACAACTAATTTCCTTATATACAAATCACCAAAAAATAAATATTTAACATTATTTAATTAATTTAATTTAATTACAAATTTTGTATTTAGATTTAATTATTTAATTTATTATTTGATCTAGTAACTTACCTTCTATACAAGATACTATTCCATACCTTTAATAGTCGTCATTAAGGTGGCAAATTAAATTTTGCAAATTATTTAATTTATTTATTTTATTAATTCTAAGATTCATTTTAATTAATTAATTTATTTATTAATTTAATTATTTTATTAATTAAGCAAATAAAAAACTTCTTTTATGCATTCCTTCTTTTTTTATTTTTCTTCTCTTTTTATTGGCTCCTTCCTCCCTCATTCATCTTTGATCAATCTTTGGCGGAGAGGAGCCTGATCTCCGATCGTCATCTTGTTGTAGAAGGGTGCCCAGCCTCCGAGCCGTCTGGTGGCAGCGCGTCGGCCCTCATCGAGGCCATCACAACATATCCAACCCCGAGGTGAGATCCATTTTATTTCTCATCATTTTTCTTAGATAAATCGTTGGTCTATTTTTTGTTGTGTTATTAATCTTTAGCTCCTAAAAAAAGATTCACCATACATTTTTTGTCTGACGTCGAATTTTTCACATCACATCCCGACCTCTTCATTTCTATTATGTCTCGTGTAGCGTCTAAAAAGTAAAAAAAAATAAAAAACTTTATTCTGCTCCTGTTACAGTTTTTGTTAAAAAATACCCTTTATACAATTCCTGTTTACAATTTGTGTTAAAAAATATAAAAAAACTTTTTATTTACATCTTCTATAGTTTAAAAAAACAAAAACAAAAACAAAAACTCAACAGCAGGCGGCAGGGCCGTCCCCACCTGCCGCCTGCATCTCCATCCAACGCGACGACCCCGCCACCGGCTTCCCCCGTGGGCTGCGTTCCCGCGCCTCCCCGTTGGGCTCATCCGATGCAGTGATCCGCACCGGGGCGTGCGACCTCCTACCGTTGACTCCCCTACCCCGCAGCAGCACCACCCACCACCGCACCAGGCCACGAGCCCTCAGCGGCCCGCGACTGCCCATGCGCCCCCCTTTGAACTGTCCCGACCAACGCACGACCTACCCCGCACCCCTCCGTATCTCTCCAGCCCCTCACAGATCCACCGCCCCCATGAGGCAGCGCGCACACCCGCTCTGGGCGTGACCTCGCCGACCTCCGCGCTCCTCCTCTGCTCGTCATGAGTAAGGCGGCGTGCTCCTCCGCAGAACCATCGGCGCCAGCCTCACCGAAGTCCCAAACCGCGCAACTCCACCGCCACATCGCCGCCTGATCTACCTTGCCCCTCCTTTAGGCGGCAGTGGCGGCCAAGTCCCCTCTCATCTGTTGGAAACGAAATACCAAAAGAAAGATAAGCCCTAGGTTTGGGTATTGAGATAGAATAAAAGGATTTTGGAAAAATTGCAATCCAATCCTTGGATATTTTTATGAAATTGTGAGAGGACCCTGCCAACGCAAAGTCAAGTGTAGAGCACAACCTCGCTTGGGTAAATCTCACTTTTCATCCTACGGTTTTTTTTCTATTATTTATTTAATGCGAAAACTTCAACTATTCGCAATCCAGTCCTTGTACTTCCAGACATTAAACTTGATTGATCTTTTTAATGAAATAAATGTTTGCATTGCTCTAAAAATTCGTGTTGCTCTTGCTATGTCTTTTAACATTGCGTAAAATTTTCCTTGCATTTTCTTGCTTTTTAATATTTTTGAAAAAAAAGTACCTTTTATTCTGCCTGAATTAGAAAATTCATAAAAATTATAAAACTTGCTTAAAAATTCCAAAAAATTACTATAAGTGTATTTTATTATAATTTAATTTCTACCTAATTTTTGTATATAGACCTTTTATAAAAGTAAATAAAATTGTGAAAAACTAAAAATCGAAAAAAATGGTAAAAAATTCGAGAAAAATCTAAAAATTCTGATTTCAGTCTCTATTTGTAGATATTTAATTGTAGTTTAGCCTAAAAATAATTTCCAGGAGTATTGGACACTTAAAGTATTTTTAAGTTGCAAAATACTCTTGGTTGTTCACTATTTTTTTTTATATTTTCCACTGTTTGATTTTTAAAGAATCACAAAACATCAGAAAAATTTGAAAAAATTACCAAAAATATTTTAAAACATATAGAACACAAAAAATTTTCTCTGGATTTTTCTGAATATTTTTTACTATTTTGAAAAATTCAAAAAAAGTGTGTGTACATTTTTATCCCTTTGTAACTTGTACTTTATTTGAAAATAAAAAAATAAAAATTTAAAAACTACTAAAAATTACCTTGGAAATTTGACTACCTAGTTTTTATATCATGCTCCTTGTGTTCGACTCTGATCACTATACCAGGTAAATTTAATAGCGAAACCGCTTATATTTGCTTGTCATTGATTTATCTTTTATTAAGTTGTTAAAAAAAATTTTCTTGGTTGACCGCGCTTGTTGATTCGGGTCACAACGACCTTTGCACATACTTAACACGAGTTGCCAGGTCCATCATCAATGAGCCTCGAGTTACAGGTGCCATTGGATGGCACCCTTTCGGTGCCAATCCAACGGTTGAGTGCATGCCAAGTCGCAACTCAGGAGCACGGAGGCTCGATGGGATCGAGCCTCACTCGAAGTACCCTATGGTCACCACATGGCCCAAGGCACCTGCGTCAGCCTCAACCGTCAATTCGAACCTCCACCCACGTGCTTGGTACGTGACGGCTTGGACACTTTGTAGCAACAACCTCGAGCTTTTCCAGATTTGCCAATAGGTCCTGATGGCGCATGAGACACATGCATCGTGAGGTAAATTATACTGAGGCCCCTCTGGCTCTCTATAATTGCAAAAATACCCTCACACGCTTGGATAAATTATAGGGAAGCTTCACTGAGTTTTCTTATTTACATGAATACCCTTCCCAAGACCTTTTTGATATATCTTTGCATTTATTTCTCATGTTTTATTATATTTATGCCATTGAACCATTTTTCTTATATCTTGAGCATGAGCTCCGATTTGGTTGATTTCAATTTCATTTGGTTGCTTGTTTAATTATTTATACAATGACACTATTTATTTTTTTGACCCTTAAATCAATAAGATAAATTCGAGAGATATATTACCATCTGCTCATTGATTTCTAATTCCATTTGCTCATGAATTGATGAATTTTGATGTATCAATTGCAAAAAAATTGATTTCTCTATTACTTGTTCAATTAATTGACTAATTTAGGGGTATAATTACACATCTTTATGTATTTACGTTGCATAGCATTTTGTGGCATTGTGTTCTTAATTAAACTTGCATAAAAACTAAACAAAAATACATTATGTTCATCATATAATGCATGTTGTTCATGCCATCATATTATGTTCATCATTTTATGCATTATCTATATGTTGGCCTAGATTGAGAAATATCCACTTAATCTGAATATTAATATATGATTAATCGTTGAGGAAGTTTGTATCCTTGTATTTATTTGACCTTGATAGACTTGCCAAGAATTGAATATTCTCCAATATTCAAACATTTGTAGTTTCTGCATGAGTCCATTTTTCGTTTTGTGCTATGACAATTCAACAATAAAAAAGAGGTGAAAATATCTTTTCATCACTATGCCAGGTGAGGCCCATTAAATTTTGCATGCATACCCTTGTATTTTTGGGACTTGTTCTGAAATGAGGATTAAATTTCATATTTTTGCAAAATAGTCCCTACTAGGTGCATTTTATATTTAAATAGGATATTTTGCATGAATGTCCCATGGGCCTATTTTTTATTAAGAAATACATGCTTGACTCTTGAATAACTCATTTTGGTCTCTATAACTACAATATTTTTATTTTGTGTATATTTCTTTTATTAAATACTTATATTGCTCCATAACTTGTTGGAAAATAATATGTGTGCCCGATATCATGCTTGTTCATGCATAATTTTTATTTATAAAACTAATTAAATTTTCTATTTATTAAGTATTCAAAAAGTCACTTTTATTTACATTCTAAATATTAAAACCCAAAAATTAGAAAAAACTTCTCAAAAAATTCCCCAAAATTATATTATATATTATTATATATTCTAACATATATTCAAAAATCACTAAAAAATACAAAATATAAAAAATCCAAAAATCACAAAACCTCTAAAAATTTTATATAAAATAGGAAAAAGTATCTAAAAATCCAAAAATATAAGTTTCTATTTTTGAATATTCTATATTTCATATACTATATATTAAGAATAATTTTAGGTTAGTTTGGACTTATTTATATTTATTAAACTTAAAAAAATAATGTATAATGTTCTACATTGATTTACTATATATTACTTTAAAGTACCTAAAATTAGTAAAAAAATTATATCAAAATAAAAAAACGTAAAAAATAAAAAAATCATAAAAATATTTTATTTCTTGTATTTTAAATATATTTTTATATAAATAAAAATACAATACCTTTTATATACTATAAACATTATATATTATTTATGTAATCTATAAAATCTTTATTAATATATATATAATTACATATTTTATATTTAAAATAAAAAATAAATGAAAATTTTGCAAAATTAAAAAGAAAACAAAATATAAAAAATTAAAATATAAAAATACAATACAATTAAAAATCTATAAAAATTAATTATAACTAAAAAGCCACATATAAATAAGAAAAAAGGAAGAATATACAAAAATAAATTATTAATAATTAGCACTCTACTGTTTGCTCCCTCTGTTCGACATTCTACATATACTTACGCCTATACACATCCCTTGTAGAGTTATAATAAATTTTAAGTCACATCTACATCGCACTGATTTAATTATCTAATTATGGGTTAATTGTTGATCAATTTTGCCACATCAATTAGGATTCCAGCCTTGTTAGGACTTTAGGTCAATCTTTGATTATCATATACTTATCATACTTTATCATCAAGCATGATTTCCTAGGTCTAGTATGGATTGTCCATGTGGCAAAAAAAGAATAGATCCTTGTATCGTGATGCTAGATTACATGGGTACTATGCAAGGAACTCTTGGGTCCATTGCCCTACATATGAAGGCTCACGAAAAGAGTTCATGTTGAATGGTTTTATGAAGGTCGTTCTAAATAGTCTTCGTCACTAAGGTCAATCAAGTCAAGATTGTGGGCCTCACCATTTGATTAGGGGTGCCTTCATCGACTATAAAATGTCATAGGCATATGTTTTGATTTACCGAAGTGTAAATGGGACCCTTTGAAAATTCGTAGAAGGTGGAAGTTGGGGAAGAGCGGTTTGCCAATAGTATCTTATCTCACCAATTTCATAGTGACCAATGAGCTTTGGGGTATCATATGTGCTATCCGCAGGTAGAGGAAGGTGGTGGCTGTAAAAGGTTAAAGGATGTGGGAAAGGAGAAGAAGCGAAGATATCAATAGGGGTTACGACCTCATAGGGCAAGTGAAATGAAACCAACCTCAAGCAAGGCCACCCATTGTCTGTTGGGGGTAAATGGTAGAGAGAGAAACTGAAGATAGTCGTTACATTATTGAGGGAGCACGACCTGCAAAGTCCGTGTATGGAGATAGATACGTGACACCTTCAAAGATGAAATGTGAATGGAAGAGAAAGGGGTAGCAAATGTACAAATGCACTAAAGAAAAACTCTCATAACAAATAAGATGCAATGAAAATGCCAAACTCACCAACTAAATTCGTGAAGGTTGCAAAGGTCTGTCCTGTTATCAATTTAATTGGTGATTTTCAATCAATTGTTTATACATGCTCTAAGTGTGTGACTTGTCATCAAGTATATAGCCTCCCAGTCAAAGATCTATCTTCCTAGAGAATCAGATTCAATATCAAAACCTTTAGAAACTGTAAGAACTATCACAAAATAACCTTGGTAAGTTTGAAGCATGTGCTTGCATTATACATGCGAGAGAGTCAGAATGTATATTCTTAGGGCAAGAATCCAAGGATTTGGGCAATAAACCTTATAGGAGCGTGCTCTCTTAGTCTTAAGAGTACCTGTAAACAAGGATGGGTTTCTCTCCGCAAATAATGAAGTTCAATATTTCTTGGACAATAGTGTTTAGAAATCTCTATTTGAAGGTGGTTGTCACTTGCTTTGATTTAGATTTAAAATACACCGAAAGCCCATTCCAATTCCCTTTAGTTTTATGTGATAAAATTTAGTAGAGTTAGAAAAAGTGATGCAAGGCGAGAATTCTATGACGCATGTATACCCAGAGAGATGACTTACCGAGATTCCTTGCGCTCTTCATGCATCATTCTTGACAATATTGAATTTTTATAATATAAGAATGTAAATGAGAAATAGTAGTACCTAAATAAGTTTGATGGCATGTGCTTGCATCGTACATGCTTGCATCATACCTAAGATCTTTGAATAACAATGATAAATAAAGTTAATTTAGCTAAATGAAGATTAGTTTAAATACATATAATTAAGAGTGAATGTGTGATCCTAATAAGATGAGCAAAATTGGAAGCGTATAAAAGATCCAAGAGTTGTGTGCACCTAAAACTAGCATCATGTAACCACAAACAAATCACAAGGGGCCCTGCCCACCCAGTTGGGGCCAAAACATGTCTTTGAGTACAACCGTGAGATCCTAAATGAGAATTGATGTAAATAGAGTTATTACAAATTAATTACAAACATAGAGAATGTGCTGAAATTAAGACCCAAGACTCTGCACTCTCTATCAAAACAAGACTCAATAATACGAAACTTCTTCTTTGCTCTCCTCGGTAGGCTCAATCCTCATAATCATCTGCATGCAGTCACCTCGAGATGTGTTATCTTTCGAGAATGCCACTTGAAATCACTTGTTTCCTCACAAAAGAAGAAATGAAGTGCGTAAAACTAGTTGATAAAAATATATACGAAATTACGAAAGGAAAAAACACTGAAATTAATAAACAAACAATAAGAAATAACTCTCAGGACGTGTTTGGTTAGAGGGTTATTTGGGGAAGGGTAACCCATTTTTGTATGTTGATGTTTGGCTCGAGGGTTTAGGATTGGGAGGGTTTGTTGTGATGTGATTGCATTGAAGTTTGAAAAAATGAGTATTTGTTGCGATGTTATTGTATTAAAGTTGGAAATGCGAGTAGAGGTTATATATTTTATAATTTTTAAATGATATGATGATATAATAAGTTATTTTGGTGGAATTGATGAAAGAGAAATGATTTAATTAATGTATTAAAAGAGAGAGTGGATCCCACACGAGAGATATGTGTATTGGTTTTGGGGGTAATCCCCCCAAAGAGGGGGTAACCCCCCAACCGCATCATCCCTCTTAGTTTAGACTATTTGATGGGTAAAAATCCTAAACATATTGTTTAAAGTGATCATAAGCTGATTGCTTGTCTGACAATGGCGCCATTTGAAAACTCGCTCCTAACTACACTTAATTATGTCAAATTAGTTGTGGTAGGTGATAAAAGCTTGTAACAAAAAACATAAAAAATAATCAAACAATCAAGACAAATGTGGACAATATTTATTTTACTTGGGTAAGTCCCAATGTCGCTTAAGGAGGAAATAATGGTCTCGATTTCAATCCACAGAACAAGGCAATTAACTTTCTCAAAAATATTTTAATTCATAAATTTTTTATGCAAAATAAAAATGAAAATGTAATGTGATGAAAAATGACGATAATGTGTATTGAAACCTAGGTGTCATACCTTGTAAGGGTATTTTTGTAAATATTTTCATGGATCAAAACCCATCATAAAAATAGGCGAAAAATCTTTTTGGTCATAGAATATACTAATATATCCTGAGAAAATTTGTTTTTTAAAAATGATTTGTGGAGGAATAAAAATACAATGTGAAAACAAAGTGAAATGGATAGTATTCAACTCATGAATTTCTAAATATACCAAATAATGATCTTTTTGTAAAATGATATTTTTTTTCTATATATGGGATATTAAATGCTACATGACATACATTTTTGTATTTGTATTGATTAAAAAGCATACATGAAAAATAGATAATGTTTTGAAATTTTTATGCATTGTTTCAAGCGAACATATTGTAAATTTAATGAAATTTGGGCCAATGGTAAAAATAGATGAAATGCATATATTGTAATATTTAACAACTTTAGGATAAAATAAGGATTTCTATGGATTTTTTAGTGAATAGAGTAAACTAATAAAAAAATTAGTTACTCAATGATAATGCAATCCAAACTTATCTCAACTAGATAATTTACTAGGGTTTTCTAGGACACTTTGGAAAAATATCAAGAGACGAATTAATTCAAATTAAAATTTCAAATTCACTCAATAATTATTTTAGAGCACATGAAGCAAGATATTTCAAATCTTTTGGCAATAATGTAGAGTATACAAAAATACACCAATGAGAATCTTTCTACAAGTTTTCATGCGATGATAGATTTTCTTAGAATTAAAAAGCATAAAAATGGTAAAATTCACTTATTTTAGCGAATTTAACTTTATATATATTGCATATAATTCACTCTCAAAATTCAAGTTTCACATATGGTCTTCAAATCCCTTGAATTTGGTTTTATTTTGTTTAGAGTCTAGTACACTTTAATTCAAAGGTGAGTTTAGGTTCGCAGAAAACTATGGAGAATATATGTGTCCCTATGGCTTTTTTGCCCCTTCAACAAGGCTTTAGATTTATTGACCACACAAACAAACTAGTATTTTCTAGTATTTTTTATTTATCTAGGTTAGCGATTTGTACACAATGGAGTCGATTTCACATCAATTAAAATTAGCATGAATTTATTAAAAATGACTGAAAATTGTTATATACAAATGTCCATTTAGACAAATTCAACCCCTTATGTTTACGGTTTTTTTATTTTGAATTATTTGTTGGAATTATTTACAATATAAATTTACATAATTAGTTCAATTTTATTATAATAGTTTATTGATTATAGAGCTATTTAATAAATATTTTTCTAGCATTGAAGTTAAAATGTTGATATTAAGTTAATGAATAAGATATTCATGATGGGGTGAATCGTTGACTTGGAGTAAAGGAAGTGTGGTGATCAGGTGTTGGAGATTGGGGTAACAAGTAGGGGACAATTATAATATATAACTATACCAAATATGATGAAACACTATGTTAATTATGGTTAAAAATAAATCTACAACTATATTTATATGTGAAATAAGATGTCTAGATATGGATGTGAATATGTGCAAATTTCGAAATGATATACAAATCAGTATCCATTTTAAAAAAGATGCACATACGGATATGAACCTATGCATAAAATGGATATAGTGGCGGATAGAATACACACACGTCCATTTGCATCCCTAGTGTTCATGGCAATCAGATGTTATGGATATCGACCAACAACAGCAACATCCAGCTGACGGCGATGGTCGTTGTCCCGTGCCCCACAAGGAAGAAGGTATTGCACTCGTTCACGGGATCCTTCTCTGCCAGCTTCTTCTCGACCATCAATTTCATCTGCAGATCATGCTGGCCGGATGTACACTGCTGTAAAATTGCCAAGATGGGTCTGTTGACCTCGCGACCGAGCGCAGGGATCTCTCGCGATCACTTTGCGTGGAGGTACATGCAGTCGACCATTGTGGTTAGCATGGTCCATTATAATCAAGAACGCTATTTTATTTAATTAATTAACGCAAATTTGTAGTAAAACATGTAAATTACACTCCATTGCATTGAAGCTATATTCCTAAATTTTATAATGAAGTGAAAAGGTAAAGTAAGATTATCATTCCATGTCCGTTCTCGTTACATCAAAGTTTCATATTCATTTAAATTTTTTATAAATAGCTTGTTTTTGAGAAGTGATTTTTGAAAATTGCGTAGTAGTAGTCCCTGCAATGACTACGGGTATTACTCTGCACTTAAAAGAGTATTTTATATTTTCAACTACATATATATATTTAATGGTAACGATTTTATGGAATTTTGTATTGTTCGGTCCTTTTTTTGTCATTTCCATTCTAACATAAATCCTTATTTGGGAATATTAAATATTGTTTAGTCCGGAACTAATTGTCTTGATCTCACAAAATAGATATTCAATCTAGTGGATAATTGAGCAGGTCGATCCAGTGATCCGATGTCACGGTTCGGATCGGATGAAGTACAAGTGAAGTGAAGTGAATTTTCTCCCTAGAACATGATTTTGGGCCATGCCAACGTAGGCTAATATTAAAATATTATTAAGAGTTGCTGAAGAAGTCAATCCAAATTTCGACCTTTCGAAAGTGATAACACAAAATGAGGTAGGCTTTTTATTTATAAATTATAGCTATGTTTTTTAAACCTTAATGATCCGTTGGATGTAGTGGTTAAGTTACAATACAGATATATAGATTAACCTTTCTTGAAAAATCATGAAAAAGCATTGTCAATATCCCACTTGTTCTATTTTCGGAAGAAAGTAAAATTCAAAATTAATTTTGGGGGCATGATTCCCAATTGGTCAAGAAGATTATCAGAGAGCGAGAAAAAAATAAATAAAGATGGAATATGCATGTCATTGAGAACGTCGCTATGGATCAATCTGATATCTAGGGGGAGGGAGGGAGAGTGAGGATGTTAACAGAAACAACCGGTGAGGAAGGAGGAAAGAAGTTTAGATCCCCAAGATTTCATCAAGAAAATCAAGTAGAGTTCCAACTAGTTCCCCAAGATTTAATCACGAAATTCGAGTAGAGCTAGTTCCAAATAGAGATATAATTAAGATGCAAAGAAGTCTGCCAGCTCACTTTCTTCCATACCATTCCACTTCTCCATCAACATCCAGGGGCATAAATTTCAGATTACGTGGACTGAGTCCAACTGAATCAAACGGTCAGGACGAGGAAGAGATTACATTACATCCCCTCAAGTAGAGTCAGTTGTGAGATATAAGATACATGTCGATACGTCAGTTCACCATCTTCCATTCCAGTTGAAACCCTCCTCTCTTTTCTGCTCTCTCTCTCTCTCTCTACCAACCACAGAATCCATGGCAGGCGTCCCCTTCGGCTACCGCTTCGGGCCAACGGCGACCGACATCGAAGCTCTCTTGCACTACTTGATCGTCACTGGAGGGAACACTCCCCACGACGTCCCTCCGCAGGTGCCATACCGGGAGATCTACAGCTGCCACCCGCAGGACCTGCTCGTCGACGAGTCTCCCTGCTGGTGCTTCTCCTCCACGCTCCAGATATCTTCCAAAGGCAACAGCATCACGCATCACCGTCGGATCGCCGAGGGAGGGCAGTGGAGGCGCACTACCAAGGTGCAAAGTGTTCGGACATCCGACGGAGATAAGATCAGGGAGATGCGGAAATTCGAGTTCCGCACCAAGAACTTCCCGGGCGGCAAAGAATGGATCAAGAGCGAGTTCCTGGCTACGGAGTACCGTGCATGGTTCTCCTCCTCCGCCCGACTCTCTGCCGTGGGTCTTTACAACGTCTATATGACACCGAGGAAGAACCACCCCTGTTCTTGTTGTTGGAGCAGCGGAAGATTGGTGGTGTATAAAAAGTAAATTATGTTGGAAATGCGAGCCCACGGCGAGCCATTATGCAATAAATGTTATTGCACATATCATTCCCTGATCTGAAATGAAGAATGAATGATTTGTATAATAGGTCCCTTAGTACAATTAGGGTTATGTACCATGGCCATCTTAATAATAATACAGCTGTTGATTCAACTATTGAATCATAGAGGCTGGTGCTTGGATGAATATCTAAAGGGTTAGATTGAGGACTCATCAAGCACCATCAAATGATTGTTAAGAGATGATCTCCAACCTGAGTAGGAGATGGCAATCCTTATCTCTTTAGGCTGATATCTGACCGACCTCTTGATGCAGGTCCTCTGCATAGGAATAGAGATTCGGAGGTGTCAGATTAGTTAGGTCAAAGAGTTGACTTAACGAGATCGAGATAACCAAAGTCCTATATCGTATGCTGTCATGATATAGGCACGCATCCTCTGACCGGAGACAGATGTGTTACTATATGTCTGAGTGTGTACATTTGGCAGACCAATAGGTTGATGACCTAATCAAGGTCTATACACCGGCGCGCTGGTGTGCATATAAGGGCATATGAGTAATACGATCTCTCAAAGGGATCATACAGGTTCAGTTACTGAACCGGAAGACATGAGCTCACTCATGAGATATTGGGAAGAATCAAATTCCATGCGCATGGTCGTCTCGCTTTGGAAGCTTGACTGAATTTGTAGGTTTGATATATACTTTTAGTATATGATCAAGACCTAGGTATGATATACACTTTTGGAAAGTGTATGATCGATACCAACTCCCAATGATCGAATGAGAAACTTACTAATAAAACCATGAAGTAGACAGTATAAAGTTGATCCGATACTTCGGGTTTAGTCTGAGTCTTCCAGTATGCAGGATGTACAGGTATTGGGAATACCTGAGGGTGATTTGATCATAAACGATTGTATAACCATGATGCTTCCATTCCTAGGGAGTGATGAAACGGGTCTGGATTTTAGTGACTCCACTCAGTAGAGAAGTGATCTGATCTTGGTCCAAGTGTTGGACATTGATCTGAATATGATTCAGATACAATGAGAAGATTAGATTTACGGTCTTGATTTAATCAAGCATCTATGGGAGGCCCGCGATCTGGATTTGAGATACGATCTCAATATCCATGTCACTATACGTGGAACAATACAATCGCCCTGTCCTTATCTCCAAGTATCTGCGGAGAGATTACATTATTCTTGAAGGGTTCAAGAATAATTCCATAAGATCTAAGCAATGAAGAAATAATGATTAAATGTGATTTAATCATCTTGATGTGTGAAGAAATTATCCAATTTAATTAAATGTGATTTAATTAATGTGGATAAGAATAATGTGGATAGAAATATCCAATTATTCATAATATATTATAAATGTGATTTATAATGTATTAGAGAGAGCTAATTATAATTTATATGTGTTGATTAATTATTATGTGTATTGGATACACATTGTGTAATTAATTAACAATATGAATTATATGTTGTTTTGGGTTGTGAATATGATTCACAATTTTTTCCATGGCAAGATTGCAATATTCTCAAAGATAATTGTGAATTATTTTTGAAGAATAAAACCCAATAAATTTGTTGCAAATAAATAAGAGAGATTTCATGGAGATATGCAATCTCATGGATTTCCATGAGATTGCAATCTCCATGCAATCTCATGGACGGCACACCATTCCTATATGGAATGGGTGTGCGCCCACTTGGAAGGCACATGGAGATGAAATCTCCATGTGTCTTCTCTCCTTATTTGTTGGGTTGATTTAGGAATGAATTATATTTGATTTTGTCAAATATATTTTAACCTAAATTTGTTGCTTTTGACAACAACAATCTTGGCCATTGGATTGACACAAATCAATCTCATCCATTGATTTTATGTGTCCCATGGATTGAGATCCATGGATCCCAAAACCCTATAAATAGAGAGGCATGCTATGCTCTCTAATGACATGTAATATTGGAGCTCTCTCTCTCCCTCATTTCTTCATACACGCCAGCCCTCTCTCCCTCTCTTGTTGGTGGCCGTCCACCATACCCTAGAGAAGGGAATCGTCGTCGCCATCGCCACCGCGCTGCCGCTTCGACGTTCTTCGGTTCTCCATCTTCTTGGAGAGTTCCTCTCACGAAGGAGACGTTTGATCTCGTGCGACGAGATCAGGAGCAACCATGCTTGGATCATCTTCTTGGATTGCGAGGACAACGCGGTTCATCCCCGCGCTCGCAAGCAGTCTCGCCGACGATCGGACTTGAGACAGGAGGTCTCTTCCTTTAGAGACTTGATCAACCACGCTTCAAGAGGTATTGCATTATACTTGTTGTGGTTATAGATGAAACGATCTGAGAATGGTTCTCGGATCATGTGGTTTCATCGAATAAAAATTTTTAAATTCCGCTGCACGGAACAACTAGTACGACTAGTCGTTCCTCGTCGTATCCGATACGACGATCACGCTTCCGTGATGCGCTTGAGGATAAAATCCATATCCTTCAAGTGGTATCAGAGCCTTAGGTCGATGGTTTCGAATATGATTCGAAAAACCGAGGACGACTTGGGTTCGTTAGGTCGCGAAAGTTTTATCACATTTGATTTCGCAGATCTGTTTAGTAAATAAATTCGGTACTGTTTAAATTGTTTAAACACGAATTTAATACTTGGATTTTGTTCCCCATTAAATAAGGAAACCATAGGATCTGAGTTTACGTAAATCGGATTTCGTATGCTCTAGATATGGTTGTTTTAATGAACATGTATGCACTGTTGCGGGAACTGTAGATCTGAACGTGATTAAAATGTTAATTACTGTTTAGAATTGCCTCGAAATGCGTGTAACATCACTTGGATTCTGTCCTAAATCAAATTAGCAATCTATGAAAATTGATTTTGTCTAATTTGGATTTAATATGATTGAGATATGCTAATTTTAGTAAGTAGGGGTCACTGCTGAAATTGCAGTCCTAATCTAGAACCAAGTGATTGTCAATTAGTGAAATTAATTGTTAATTTCGTGAAATAATCATGAAAAATATTTGTGAAATATCTGAAGATGATTATTTACATAATTGACTTGGCCTCAACCAGTTAATTGATTAGATTTGATCTAAATCTTAATTGGAAACACATTCATCAAACTTAATGTTTGATTGGTGATTGTCATTTAATCATTTAGTGAAATTAAATTGTTTAATTTCCTAGAATAATTGTGCATAAATATTTGTGAAATATTTGATGATAATTATTCCCTTAAATGACATTGTCTTAACCAATAATTGATTAAGATGTGATCTAAATCATAATTGGAAACCACAATCTTTCAAACTTGATGCTTGAATAGGATTTGGGAATTTGTTTAGCAAATTTCCTTATAATCAAAAATGTTTTGATTATTACTATATGGTACAATTTCGGTTGAAGAACCGATGATCATCTCAAGTACAAATTAATCAATTTGGCATTATCCTTTCCCGAGGCGGATATGGTGCCTAGTCGGAGAGCATTGGGGTTGCGGGTTGCAACGTATGTGGTCCGTCCCACTCTCATCGGTACTGGCCATGACAGCGGGTAGGGCCGGGATAATGTCCGAGGGATTAAGATGTATTTTTTTTAATTATTAAAATTCGAATTAATACGTATTTTGAGATATTACCATATATGTATTCAAGTAAAATAATCAAGTTTGATTGATTGAATTGGATTGATAATTAATTTAATATGATTAAATTGATTATGTCCAATTGAAATACTCTAATATGATTAGAGCTAATAATTCCCTTGGAAGAATTAATTATGTGAATGTGATTCACGATAATTAATTAAAATTTGAATATGATATGGAGGATCACATAAGTGACATCCATGGTCTCCCGTCAAGGCGGAGGGTTCCGTCGCCAGGGATTGCATGTGGGAGACGCCTGTCCGAAGTGACAGCTCCTGTATGCAAGCGCATCTGGATCGGGCTCGTCGCTTCTCGAAAGAGTAAGGACGTATGCGTAGTGACCCCAATATCGGGTCCTCATATTATTGGGGCGATATTGGATTGCGCATAGCGAGTTGTATTCCTGTTGACGGTTGGTTCAATTAATGACGGGTCAACATTGCCTTAGGGGTGGTGGGCTCGGGTGTTAAAGACCGAATTGGGAGATGCAAGTTGGACTTGCAAGGAGGAATGTGTTCTCGCTTCTCTTTATCTGAGTTGTAGGTTCTCATATTATTGGGATGCAACAAAGATAAGGAAGGAGATCCCAGATCTTGCTTGAGATATAATGGTAAGTATATCTCTTACATTGAAAGTGATTAAGGGAATGAACTTTCAGTGTTGACATGGCAAGACAACTTTGATATAAAAATTCCTAAATCAAAGTAAAAGGTGTATATATATATTTATATAAATTTATGCAAATTTCTTATTTCAGATAATCCTTCATTAAAACCCACTCAATGATATACTCAATAATAATCAGTAGAATATCATGGATTGGACTCATGATCCAGATATTGTACTTGCAATTGAACACATAATGTATGTGGTTGCAATGTGCAAATTTCCTCATAATATTGAGAAATGACAATTAAATAGATGATAGGACTACAACCCTAGGGTTTGTATGTCTCTATAGTCTTGGTATCATCAAATGTACTTTGGAAGTGACATGTTGATGATGATCATAATTGTCATATAATCCTTATAAAATCAATGAAGATATTTTGGCAGACATATATGTGCTCTTGACATTTAATCATGAGTGACATGGTTCTCTGCATCATGCAGAATGGTAGCTCTATAAGAGATGATGTATTCAATTGTTTGAGTACCTACCTGAACCTATGTTTTATAAATTTAGATGGATGTAGATGATGAGTGTCATTATTCTACTGTCTATACTCTAGTCATTCATGAAGCTTCATAGTATTCATATTGTGTGAATTTAATGAAGCATAAATAAATGTTGAAATACTCTTATTTTGAATTCTTTTGAATTTATTGTAAGAGATCCTTAATCTTAAGCAATGGTTGCTTATAGATAAAGGGAGCACAATGGAAGCATGGGTTGGACCCAAGAAAGAAGGAAAGTCAAAGAGTTGACTGGACTTCTATGACTTCCATATGACATCCAAAGAGTTGGATGAATGTCAATACTGCAATAAGTTGATGTGTTGATAGTATGACTATCAAGTCTCTCTAGAATCCTTAGAAAAGGACTCGGATAGAGCATCAAAATAATCCACATAAATCATTGATATTGACTTACTTATTGAATAAGATAAAGTCAAATAATTGTATCTCAATCTTCTGATGACATTTGCAATGGGTTGCATATGTTTTAGAAGATTGGAAAATTTGATCTTAAAGGTTTATAGTTGTCCACATGAATATTGATGCAATTGTTGCAACAATCTCTGTCGGATTAATAGACTTGTTAATTTCAGTGGGAGAGCCCTTAGTCGTAGAGAATGTCTCTATGACCTAGATATAAGAATACACTCATTGTTTGTTTCTAAATGTTGGAAATAAACATGAATTCTGAGATAGAACTATCATAAAGAGTTATGATGAAGATATTTCAGATAGTAATCTAAAATCTAGTGGACTCCGCATAAATTAGAAAAATTAATGAATGGTTCATTAACATTTCTGAATACTGAAATTAAACCTTAAGATCAATAGGAGGATGAAGATCATTTGACAATGATCTAGCATCGAGCCTTGGACATTTGTCTATTGATTTGATCAATAGACTAGTAAGAGATGAAACTTTAGAATGTCTAAAATTTCAAAACTTACATACTTATGAATATTGTATTCAAAGTAAAATGTCCAATACACCCTTCTTCGGGAATGGTGTAAGATGCCAAGGTATTCAGGATCTCATACATATTGATGTATGCGGATCATCTATATCATAGTAAACATTGTGGATATGTGATATCTATTGATGATTATGTATGATATGAGATTTCTTCTCTTCATCTAAGAAACCTTTGAAATGTTCAAAGATTTCATTAATTTTGGTTTAGAACCAAAGTTTGAAGGAAGATAAAATGAATTTGATCTAATCTAGGTAGCAAGTACCTACTAGATAAATTCGAAGAATACCTTACGGAGCTATGAATATCATTTCTATCTCAATCCTCCTAACACACCTTAACTCAATAGAGTTATAGGTAGATACAATTGGATCATGTGTGACATGATCTTATCAATGTTGAATTTTAGCATAATTATCCCTTAGTTTCCAGGTATATATGTGTAGTAGAGACTACAATGTATATCCTTAATAAGGTTCCATGTATCTTGGAATCTAGCACTTGAGAGTGCTTCTTCATTAGGAAAATAAAGGATGGTATTGGATACCTACTTTATGACCTTGAGATTCTTAAAATATCTCATCTCCGAGAATGTGATTCTTAGAGGTTGAGACTCTTGAGAATCAAGATGAAAATGAAGTGTAGGAACTCATTTATAATGAGACTCCTGAAATTGGAAACTAAAAGGACAATTAAAGATGAAACATTAATACCTCTTCAAATGAGTTTGAGGATGGATTCCATGTGTTAGAGAAATCTGACAATGATCGAACTTCATGTGATGAAGCTTCTGAAGATCATAGCATGGATAGATGGATAGCAATAAAAGTCTAATGTTGACTTCATATACAAGTGTTGTATATGGACCCTCGAGGATCCACCTATATGGGTAAGACCTGTAAAGGTGTAAATGGATCTTCAAGAGACAGGGAACCTGATGAGAAGGTAGAGATCTTCAAAGCACGGTTCGTAGCCATAAGCTACACACTGGAAGAGAAGACATTTCCTGCAATAAGACTTGCTCTTCGGTGACCATTCTTAAAACCGTCAGAATATTGCTAACCTTAGCTACACAACTTGACTATTGCATCTTCAAAGATGTAAGTCAATATTGCATTCCTCTATGAATACCTCTTTGAGGATATTCACATGAAGTAGCCCCAGGGCTTCATAGTTGAGGAAAGTAAGGTGTGCAAGCTAAGGAATCCATCTATGGACTCAAATAAGCTTATTGAAGTTGGATCATAAGATTTGATGAAATTATAAATGTTATGATTTCAGATAGAATCTTGATGAACCATATGAGGCTTAGTGGGAGTGCTTTTGTGTTCATCGTGCTAAATGTAGATGATATCCTAATCATTTAAAAATGATATAAGGATAATAATTAGTGTTTTATAATTTGGTTGTTCCATAACTTGAAATAAGATTTCAAAGATGCCTCTCAGATCTTAGTTCTGAAGTTGTTCAGAAGCAAAGAGAAGAGGATAATGGGACTGTCACATTTGTAGTACACCTTGGACATATTCTATTCATAGAAATTCCAAGAAAGGCTTCTAACACTTAAGATACGGTACTGACCTATCTAAAGGAATAACACCTCAAAGAGTTGAGGAAGTGAATGCTGGAACTACTTGCCCTTGGGCATCAGTTCTGAGAAGCCAAGTGTGTGCTAGATGTGTACAAAAGCCAGGTGGCTGCCATGCAGTGGGAGTAGTAAACTGTTACTAGTCCTACTATGGAAATAAAACACTTGGTTGCAGTAACAACAAAATCTTCATAGATGACAAGATTTTTTTGAGATAGTGATCTCAAAGTCTTATCTTCAAAAGTTTAAGACTTTATAGATAGTGATCTAAAAGGTCTTAACTAAAGATACCTTAGGAGATAGAGATCTCCAGAAATAAGGATATTCTTATAAGGATTATGGAAATACTGGTTATGATAATTGTTAAGCTGTAGTGTCAAAGACACTGTAACTATCTAGATTGAGTATTAGTTGCATAAGATGCAACATTCGCATTGGATGCGAGCACTGTTACTGGGGATAAGCAAGTGCCGTAAAAGGACTTGGCGTAGTCTCGTGGGAACAGAGTGACTGATCAGCTTACCTAGCTATTTTCTAAATAGCCTATGATTGTCACATGAGTGCGGGTTTAAATGATTAGCCCATTAATGGCTCTTTGGGCTAGTGGGAGATTGTTGGAAATGCGAGCCCACGGCGAGCCATTATGCAATAAATGTTATTGCACATATCATTCCCTGATCTGAAATGAAGAATGACTCCTTCGGCATGGTAACAATATCCTAGTCAACGAGATGCATGCCCCTGGCCGTCTGCCGGCTCCCGCACCAGAGGAATCTCCTCATCACCCCCTCAATACGTACGCGAATCCCCTTCAGTAAAATACGAGAAGACATGAAGAAGATCAGAATTGCCGCCATAATCGCTTTCATGAGGACCAACCTCCCCCCTGGAGAGGATGGAAGACTGCCAGCCTGCCCTCCAACTTTTCGACCACCAGAAGCCAGTCCGCCTGCTTGGCCCTGCCGAAAGTCAGAGGCTGTCCAAGGTAGAGAATCGACAGCTTGCCGCAGCCCACCCCCATGTCTTCACAACACAACCACGCCTCCAACACTGGACTTCTATTCAACAGAGGTACATCCCTTTCAGTTACAGCATGTGCAAATGCAGATTATGTTGGGTGTCCCAAGGACAAGAAGTCTACTTTAGGATTCACAGTGTTCATTCATAATTCCATGGTGTCTTGGAAGAGCAAGAAGCATAACGTGGTTGCTAGATCTAGTGCTGAGTAAGAATACAAGGCTATGGCGCATGTTAGCACAGAGAGGGTAAGATCTGTTCTTACTGACCTAAATATCGAGGTGCCTCTTCCGATGCACCTCCAATGCGACAACCGGGTTGCTCTTTTTTTGCTAACAACCTTGTCTTCCATGAGAGGACCAAGCACATAGAGGTGGATTGTCACTACACTCGTGACATGATACAAATGGGTCTCATCGCCACTACTCACGTCAGCTCTGGAGACTATACAACATATGTACTTACTAAGACATTATCCAGATGGCCTTAACAAAGATGTTGCTCCAACCTGAGCTTGATTGATATCTACGCTCCATCTTGAGGGGAGTGTTGAGATATTAGTTATCTTTTATAGTGTTTATCTAATTTCTATTTTCTTTGTCTTCTTCATGTAATTTGCCCAACAAGTTTCTCTCCTATATAAGAGAACCATAGGGCCTCATCAATAATACAATTCATGCTTTCATCTCCATAAATCCAGGTATGAAGCTCTACGGTGATGACACTGAGGAGATCGACAAGAGGAGGTACATGGAGCTTGTTGGCAAACTCCTGTATGTGACCATTTCCATGTCAGATATATCCTTTGTCGTGAGCAGAGTCAGTTTATGGAGCAGCCTAGAATGCACATATGGATGCAATCCATATGATTTTGAGGTATTTGAAGGTATCACCTGGCACTGGACTTCTATTCATCATAGACAAGGCCTTAAATGTTGGATTTCGATTTTGCTTCGATGCCTGGTCGAAATGAAATTTCGGTCAAAATTCGACCGAAATTTCGGTCATTTCGACTGTTTTTTGAACTAGGCCCCCCAAATTTTAGATGATATAGATTATTTTGGCCAAATTTTGATGACCCATCGAAACCTAAATTCTATCGAAATTCAACGAAATTTGATCCCATGAGCATAGGTACATCCCTTTCAGTTACAACATGTGCAGATACAGATTATACTGGATATCCCAGGGATATGGAGTCTACTTTAGGCTTTGAAGTGTTCATAAGGAATTTCTTGGTATCATGGAAGAGCAAGCAGACTGTAATTGCTAGGTTTAGTATTGAGTTAGAATATAGGGCCATGGCACTGGCTAGCATGGAGATGATGTGTGTCAGATTTGTTCTTACTGTCTTGACTATCGAGGTGCCTCTTCCCATACACCTCCAATGCGACAACCATGCTGCTCTGTTCATTGTAAACATTACTGCTTTCCATGAGAAGACCAAACACATAGAGGTGGATTGTCACTAGACTCATGACTTGATATAGTAGGGTCTCATCACCACTACTCACGTCAGCTCTGGAGACTGGACAACATATGTACTTATTAAGGCCTTAGCCAGAGGGCCTTACCAAAGATGCTGCTCCAAGCTGAGCCTGATTGATATCTACGCTCCAACTTGAGGGGGAGTGTTAAGATATTAGTTATCTTTCATATTGTTTATGTAATTTTTATTTTCTTTGTCTTCTTCTTGTAATTTACCCAATAGGTTTCTCTCATATATAAGAGAACCCTAAGGCCTATCAATAATGCAATTTCATTCTTTCATCTCTACACACATTAAGTAGGGTATGGATTCTTTGCCTCCATTCATATCTATCTTTAGTCATTCTCGAGCTTAGATCCAAAAAACTAAGATCCCTTTGGATAGTCTCATTCCAACACTTCGTGGGCCTTCCTTGCTCTCTCATAGCTGGCTCAACATCTCAAAACTCGTATCTCCTAACTGGTGCATCAGTCGACTGTCCTTTACAAATGGTCAAACCATCTTAAATGATTTTCTCACATTTTATCTTCAACCAGAGCTACACCAACTTTTCTTCTATTTGCATCATTCCGAATCCAATTTTTACGTGCATGTCCACACATCCACTTTAGCATTTTTATTTCTGCTAGTGCCGTTCTTTGCACATGTCTACGAAAACAGATATACAAATACGGATATTAGTGAATGACAAAGTGATATCCAATCCACATCCACTTTTAAATGAATACGAATTTCAGAATATGTATAAAACGAACATGATAACGAATTGGATACTATCGGGTAAAAGAATGAATTTTGTTTATTCCTTGAACCATAGACTCTCTTATATGGAGGAAGACCTATGGATAAATTACATAAGATAGACATAAGAAAAGGAAAAATATATAAACAATACATAAACATAAGAATATCACTACACTCCCCCTCAAGATGTAGCACATATGTCAATCATGCTCAGCTTGGATGAGCACATCTGGAAAAGCCCTCTGAGCAACACCTTGGTGAAGATATCTGACGTTTGATCCCCATAGCTGACATGAGAGGTAGAGACATAACCTTTCTGAAATGTCGAATTGTTCGCAATGAATAGGATGACCTGGTTATCACATTGTAATTGCATAGGAAGAGGTACGCCTATATGTAAATTTGCTAATACTGCTCGAACCCACATCATCTATGTACTAGCTTGTGCCATAGCTATATATTTAGATTCATCGCTTGACCTAACCACCACAATTTGCTTCTTACTCTTCCAAGAGACGAGAAAACTGCCAACACCGTAAAATCCAAAGTGGACTTTCTATACTTTGGACTTCCTACATAGTCCACATCTGCTCATGCAGAAATAGTAAGTGCTACCTCTTTTCAGAATAGCAATTCTGCATATGGAGAAGACTTTAGAGACCTCAATATCATATAAACATTATCCATCTGTACCTATCGGGGTTGCTTCATGAATTGACTTACCTGACTAGCTGCAAATGAGATATTCGTCCTAGTTATAGTGACATATAGAAGCTTTTCCACTATTTCTCGGTACCTTCCCTTGTCCACCTCCTCTGTATCATCATCATCATCATCATCATCATATAACTTCCTACTAGGATCCATAGGAGGGGTAGTTGGTCGACATCCATTCATGCCTGTTTCAACAAGCATGTCTGTCTCATACTTCCTTTGGGTCATCACAACACCTTGCTTATTCCTGGCAAATTCTAACCCCAAAAAGTACCGTAGGGTGCCAAGATCCTTGATAACAAACTGTCGGCCCATAAATGCCTTTGCCCTTTTTATTCCATGCACATCATCACCTGTAACCAGTATTTCATCAACATATACCATGATAACAACCGTACCTCTAGGAGTTTTCAGTACAAACAATGAATGATCCGCATTTAACTTCTGGAATCCATACTTCTCAATTGAATTCGAGAGTTTCTGGAACCGTGCCCTTGGACTCTGTTTAAGATCATATATTGTCTTATGAAGTCTGCAAACTTTGGGACACTCCCTCTCAACAACAAATCCTGGAGGCTATTGCATGTAAACCTCCTCTTGTAAGTCTCCATACAGAAAAGCATTTTTAATATCAAGCTGAAAAAGATGCCAATCACGTACCACAACAAAAGACAGAAGAATATGTAGAGTGGAATGCCAAGCAACATGCGAGAACATGTCCAGATAATCCACTCCATAGGTCTGAGTAAAGCCACACACAACCAATTTGGCTTTGTACTGATCTAGATTCCCGTCTGCATGGTGTTTAACAGTAAACACCCATTTGCAACTGACGCTCCATTTGGAGCAGGAACTAGACTCCAGGTACCATGCTGCAGGGCAGGCATCTCTTTTTCCATAGTTAGGCGCCACCTACTGTCCTGCAAGGCCTCCTGATAATTCCGTGGTATTTCCACGGCAGATACTGCAACTGAAAATCTCTAGAATTCCCCAATCAAGCTGTCAAAAGACACCTGGGATGCAATAGTATATGATGCACAAGTCCGCTTCTTCCGAAGCACTATAGGTAAATCCTGTAAAGATGCTCAGATACATCACCGGACCCATCGTTTGGAACGATATATTCAAAACATACTTAAGGCGCGCTGGATAATGAGCGGTGACCACGACCAGGAGCAGATCGACGAGTATAGTAATGTGGCAATGGTAGGACATGAATAATGGGAGGTTATGGTAGAGGACGAGATGATGAAGGTGGCACGACTGAAGGTGGAGATGGATTCGTTGGAGGTGGAGGTGGTGGTGGCAACATGTAGATTTCATCATCAGAGTCTGATGAAGTCAACCTATCACCGATAGGAGAGAAGTACATCACTGACTCGAAAAATGTAACATCAATGCTCTTATAATATTTCCCATGCAATGAATCATAGCAGCTATACCATTTTTATATCATGGAATACTCAACAAAGAAACATTTGACAGCTCTAGGATAGAGCATGTCAAGACATGGAGACAACTGATGAACAAAAGAAACCGAGCCAAAAACACAAAGAGTGAGTGAGAACAATTCTTTCTCCGGGAATGCTAGGGAAAAAGATTTTCTCCCCCAAGACAGATGTGGCATGCGATTCACAAGATAGCATGCCGTAAGAACAACATCACTCCAAAAGGAATGCGGGGCACGACTCTGAATGAGGAGAGTTTGGTTACATCAAGTAAATAGCAATGCTTCCTCTCTGCAACACCATTTTGCTGTGAAGTATAGGCACATGCAGTTTCATGAATAGTACTCCATGTGTAACAAAATTGGAAGAGTGCACGAGTACAAAATTCCAAAGCATTATCTGTTCTCACAAATTTCGCAGTAGATGAAAACAAATTCTGCACTTTATTAATAAAAGTTTTGATAACATCTCCTGCTTCAGATTTATTCTTTTAACAAAAAGATCTAGGATAAACGTGAAAAATCATCCACAACAACCAGATAAAACACGTGTCCCTGGTGATTGGGAACACGACTTGGATCCCACATATCAATATAAAATGACTCAAATACAGAGCTACTGCTTCCGACTCTGATGACTATGGAAAGTAGACCGATGATGCTTTCCCAACTAACATGCCTCGTACTACAAGGACGAGCGAGGTGAAATATGAGGCAGAACACAACACATTTTCTGGAGAGGGAAATGACCGGAGCGTAGATGCCACGTAAAGGGTGAGACTGGTCCAATAGAATGAGAGGAAAGACAAGCGGTAGAGGCCGCCCTGCTCACGACCACAACCAATCACAATGCCCATAAGGATATCCTGAAATACAAGAGATGATGGGTCAAAAATAGCCAACAATGTAGATCCTTCATAATCCGACTAATAATAAATTCATATAAAAATCAGGTGCATGCACCACATTATGCAGGCGTATAGAAGGTGTCAAGTTGATCTCCCCTGCTCAATAATAGGAGAATGAGTCCTATATGCTATAACCATTGTTCTCCCTGAAGGAACTTGTCTATACACTGTAAGTTGATCTCTATCGCCACACAAGTGATGTGTAGCCCCGGAGCCCATAATCCATTCGGTAACATCATATCTACTACAACTAGTAAGGGCATAGGTACTGCCTGAGGTATTGGAAGATGCCAACTTTAAAGTATGTCCACCAAAAGAAAAATATATTTTCCTCTTTCTATCACCATATCATCGCAACTTTGACCACCTTCTAAAATAGAGAACTCTGAAGCATCACCTTCCACACGTCCATTCAAGTCTCACCTAAATAAATCACCTCTTTGTGTTTTCATGAAAAATCCTCCCCAACTCTTTTTAACTTTGACCCATTCACACGTAATCCTGACACCTGTCCAAATATGTCCAATACAACTTTTGCTGCTTTGCTTCTTCCGGCCCTCCCTCGATAAAGATCGTATCATATGGATTTTTGGAATCGAGAAATCCTCCTTAGAATATCCCCGAAAGAAGCCACCTTCCTCTGCCAGAGCCATCGTCACTGCTAACGCATCTGCCGCCAACACAAACAACAATGGTGCCAAAGGACATCCCTGTTTCACTCCTCATTGCGCCTGGAAGAAACCCCCTTCAAGTCTTCCATTCACCAAAACGGAACTAGATGAAGTCGTGATGCACCTCTTCATCCAAGCAATCTAGACATCTGGAATTCCTCTTTTAGCCAACAAAGTCCAAATGAAATTCCAATTCAAACATTCATGTCTTTGCAAAGTCCACTTTCCACAAGACACCTGTACTCCCTGTCCTTTTCCAGTCTGCAACAATCTCCGATGTAATCATCTCTCCATCGAACAATTGCCGCCTCAGTATGAACACTGACTGTGCCGAAGAAATTATTCCATCGAGCACTCCCCGGAGCCGATTAGCCCAAAGCCTTGGCCGCAATGAGATAGACTCATTGGAAAGTGCAATCGACTTGAAGTCCTCCACTCGCTCCGCCACTTCCTTCTTGAGGATAAGGAAAATCAAAGATCTGTTCATCTTCTCCACGCCACGATTTTCTTTTCTGAACTCAGTGATTCACTCCATGATATCACATTCAACCACCTCCCAAAATTCTCTGTAAAAAACGCTGGCAAACCGTCCAGTCCCGGACAACCATCAACATTTAGATCAAATACCGCTCTCTGGGCTTCTTCTCTCATAAAATCGTCATGAGAGCTTTCGCCTGCCCTTGCTGCAACCCTCGGACACCCCTCCCGCTCCGTGTAGCTCCTGAGTACGCCATTCTCTTGCTGAACTCCCTGAAATGGGCCACCACTACCTCTCCAATCTTCTCATCCCCCTGTACTCCCCCCCATCAGTAGCTCATGTATCGTGTTTTTTCTCTTCCTCCCACTCGCCACCGCGTGAAAGTACCGTGTGTTTGCATCCCCTTTTTTGATCCATCTCTGCCTCGATCTTTGCCACCGCTGAACCTCTCTCTTCATCTCCTCCCTTTCTACTATCTTCTGCTGTTCAATCATGGCCTGCAGCTCCTCCACATGCAACTCTCGCTCATCCTCCACCGTATCTCTTCATTCTATCTCTGCTCCCGCCTTCACACGTTTCTCCTTCCACAACTCGTTCAAATTCTTGTTATACGCCTTTAGCATATCTCTCCACTTTTGGATCTTTTTTGCCAGTCTTTGAGCTGCCGACCCCTCCACTTGCAGTGAACTCCAAAACTCAGCCACCAATTCCTTGAAACCCTCTTCCAGCATCCATGCTTTTCTCAAATCTGGAAAAAGAACGAGGGTATAAGCCCTCGCATGAGTCCTGGCACAATGGCGTATGATCGGATCTTGTTCTCGGAAGAGCCCTTGTGGAAGCATTTCCACTGAGGCGAGAAAAAGGTCAAGCATTTCCACTGAGGCCAGAAAACGATCCAAACACGATCTCGTCGAGTTGTAGCGCCAAGCGTACTTGCAATTCGCTGCATTGATAACCTCCAGCTCCAACTCCCCAACCAGATCCACGAACTCCCTAGACCACGGCTCCTGATCTCTATTGCCAGGCCGATCTGACGTGCGAACCATGACATTGAAGTCCCCTCCCACGAGCCAAGGGATACCTGGATGGGCTCTTCTGACCGCACACAACTCCTCCCAGACTTCCGAACCCGACTGCCCCCTGGTGGACCATACACAGAACTCAGAAGCATTCTTCCCACATTTGCATTTCGCTCCAGCACCACAAACACTGGGCCTCTCCCCACCTTTTCGTCCACCAAGGACAAGAGATCACCGTCCCAACCCAACGCCACTCCCCTTGCACTTCTGGCCACCAGCGACACCCTGAACTCCGACAACCTACTCCCTGCTACTTCACTTCACACTCCCCAAGCCCAACAAGAAATCTTTGTTTCCTGAAGAAGCTCCATGTCCACGTGCCAAGAACCAGCAGGTCCTGCCCAACAAGCAATCTTTGCCTTTTTCCTGAAGAAACACCACATCGCATGTCAATCCCAACAACAAATCATTGACACTCATCTTCCTCTGATTGCCTCCGTAAGCTTATAAGGGAGAACACCATTGCTCCGAGTCCTAATCCGTAACTTATTATTCTCACCTGCTTCCTTTATCCCTTCACTTATTTGAGCTACACTTGGACATCGATGTAGCAGGAATAACTTCCTTACTCGTCCACAGACCCCCACTCGAGGCTCCTGACAAAATATTCACTACACATGGACAACAATGTAACATCCCTGGCCATTTTTCACTGCATTCAGGCCATGCAGCATGTTGCTAGGTAGGGACATTCCAGTGAGTTCTGATTGTATTCAGCAATCCATGTTTGAGTTATGAACTTATGACAATTTTATGCTGTCTATTGGGGTACCTAACTCAACCTTTCTGCAATGGCATCGGCAATAAAAGACACCACCTGGTCACATAATTTCAATCAAAAGAACAGCTATTCTGTCTTACATACATTGCTTGATGTATGCGGAATCCTTTTTATCCATTTTCAAATTGGTTTTTATTAAATGCAAGCATTGTGGGAGGCCTTTGGTGAATGGGACAACATAGTTGCATAAATATATGATATGGAGCAACATGTCTGACACAACAAGAATGTTTTCGAGCAGGCGTTGCTAACTCGCGTGGGCTACACACCAGAAATCAATCACGGGGTGTTGATGGAAATGTCAGAGCACAAGAAAGATTTGGAAAAGAAAACGAAACCTATATTGGATACCTTAAGAAGCTACCAGGATTTGCCACCTGTACTGCTCCATCTGCTTGAAGATTCCTCTGTGCAGTTACCCTTCTCTGTTCAGTTTCTCATGTGTATATACTTGTGCAGGATAAAGCTCTTGCGGCTTTAGCGATAGAAGATAAAAAGAGACAATATGCGGCTGCAGAAAATTATCTTGAAGAGGTGCTCCACTCTGCATTGACCACACACGAATGATTTCAAGGGCTAGGCCAAGTCCTCCATTGGGTATTTTGATAATACATTTTCCAAAAAAAATCTATTTGATAAATATGTTTCGAATATGTTCCTGTCAAGTAGTTAATTTATTCTTGTTACTTTGCAAAGAAGACGTAGATTCGTACTTAATTTAGTTGATTATGACAATCAGTCGATAGCAGATCGAGCTGTCAGATGGAATTGCACTCTAGTCGTGCCTACACAGGTTTCCAAATGAATACCATGATCTCTTAAAATATTCCAAGTAATTGTGGCTCAAAAATATTGAGTTTTATGAGTTGGCACCTTTCCAAGTTTCGCATCTAACAAATCCAAGCAAAAGGAGTGGCTTCAAAATCTAAAAAATTTCTTCAGAGTCAGATAATGGACTGGAATTGCTCTCAAGGCCAAAATGGAGGTCTGAGCATTGTCATGGTTAGCATAGATTTAGCCTTCCACTCGTGCATTCTCAATCCTATTAGCGATCAATGCAACTTTCTTATCATTGATTACCATATTGAAAGTATGCATGAGATTGGAAGCCTCCTTGTCCCAAGTAAAAGTTGTTGCATGAGATTACCATATTGAAAGCATGCATGAGATTCCCACATTCATGTCAGACAACAAATTATTAATGTGCCAAATGATTAAGTTCTTAATTATTCATTTCATGACTTTATGTTAATACTCTAGTTGGAAACCCTAAGTACAGTTTTAGTCCTTTACTTTGATTATGGGAAGGTCTATAAGTCTAAAGATTAAGACGCCTATTGTTTAAGATATCACTTCATTTATGTGAAAAGCTTCTTTAGGTTAGGCAACAAAATTAGCAACTGTCTTCCACTTTAGGTCGGATTTGGATGCTAAGAGTATTGAAAATGTAGAAATTACTCAACAACGATCTGATCATTATTACTGAAATGGAAAAAGCTGAATTTTAACCCTAAGTAAAGTTTTGACCTAGTTGTAATTCCCGCCTACAAATAGATGAGTGAAATTGTGGACTAGTCGACCGCTGACTTGTAAATTGTTTAACAATGTCAATTGTTTTCTGAATTTAGATGCTTGACAAATACCTGCGCAGACGTATGTAATTAATATTCAGAATGCAAATTACAGGATATATGTGAATTTTTAATAACACCGTTTCATCGGCCTAATTACATTTATTTTTAGGTTATGACAAGTTTCTACTTTTTTTTCTACCAAGTGTTCCCTGGGAGAGGTCTTGACTTTAGTGGCCTTTAAAGCTTTCCAATGTATTAAGTCTGAGCAACACGTGTAAATGCAGCTTGTTGCATAGCATGGAGATGAAGGATTTGGTTGTTTAAATCCTCGCCCAATTGGATTTTCATGCTTATCATTGATTGCTTTATTTTGCTGGACCAAAATCATAACTATTCGGAACAAACAGATGACACCGGTTAACCGGACCAGTCCAAACTGATCGAGTCAGACCAATCCGGCCAGGCCGGTTTTAATAACAACAGTGAGAAGTTCAGTAGATTGCAAGTGATGCCCTTACTGTAAACATCTGATATCAAATCATTGGGCCTGAGAAGTACCTCCACGCAATCGTGATTGTAATCGAACCGAATCTATTTCGATATATGCAATGCGCCTATGTAATCCTCATGCCAACGAGATCATCCGCGTCGATTTCAGATTATGTGGACGGAGTCCAACCGAATCAGTTGGACAATAATACGCAAACCCAGTTGGCGAGGTAGAATTTCAGAGGTTACAATTAGGAGATAGAATAATGTAATCCTATTATCGCAAGATTATCGAAATCCGCATCAATTTGAGGAACGGAGAGAGAATATAGTAATAGTGTAATCCCAACTGAAAGAACGGTCAGGTCTGCAAGAATGCAGATTACGAATTTCCCCATTTAGAGACAGTTGTCTTTCTTGATTGGAGAGAGAGAGAGAGAGAGAGAGAAGAGAGAGAGAGAGAGAGAAATGTGATTAAGATACAAGTCCCCAGCTCTCACTATCGTCTATTCCAGTCGATTGAATCCCTCCACTTCCCGCTCTCTCTCCACCAACCAAGAACTTCATCGAGGCCATGGCGGACAACATCGTCCCTTTCGGCTACCACTTCCGGATGACGGCGGCCGACATCGAAGCGCTCTTGCACTACTTGCTCGTCACCGGAGGGAACACTGCCCACGACGTCCCTCCGCATATGCCATTCCAGGAGATCTACGGCTGCCACCCGCGGGACCTGCTCGTCGACGGGTCTCCCTGCTGGTGCTTCTCCTCCACGCTCCAGATATCTTCCATTGGCAACAGCATTACCCATCACCGCCGGATCGCCGAGGGAGGGCAGTGGAGGCGCACTAGCAAGGTGCAAAGTGTTCGGGCATCCAACGGAGACAAGATCGGGGAGATGCGGAAGTTTGAGTTCCGCACCAAGAACTCCTCGGACGGCAAAGAATGGATCAAAAGCGCGTTCCTGGCTACGGAGTACCGTGCATGGTTCTCCTCCTCCGCGCGGCTCTCCGCCGTCGCTCTTTACAACATCTATACGACACCGAGGAAGAATCGCCCCCGTCCTTGTGATCCTCCCGCGGTTTCTATTGACGCCATTCCCATCGATGCCGTTCTTCCTGCCCCACCAATTATCCGTTCCCCTCTGGCAGACTTCCAGGAGTTTATCCGTTCCCTTCTGGCGGAGCCCATCCTCGAAACTCAAGATCACGCGTTGGCCGACGACAGCATCGTTGTTGATGTGCCTGACTGGGCAAGTAGAGATGAGATATTTGATGATGTGATGACGGACAACCAGTATCTCTTTGGCAATGGATATCCACCGATCCATCATGGATATAGTTTCATGGAGGAGCACCTGATGCCAATTAGCCGATTCCAACAGCAGGATCCTCAATCACTCTTTCCAACAGCAGGCCAACTCCCTTCCGAGCCTTACAACAATGATGCCTCGTATTGTGTCTACCCTATGATCGGCACCCCGGCCGCAGTTCTCGACGACCAACTGTTCGGAGATGATGAATGGTTGGCGTCTCCACAGCCGTCCCTGGGCAAGCGTTCTGCTGACACTATGGAGCACGACGACGCGCAAGGCAGCGGCAAGAGATCGCGCTGTTGTTGACTGCATATTTACGATCCAGAATCACATACACATACACCAAGTTTCTCATATTGTCCGTAATGTTTAGTTTTTCCGGTCCTGTCCATGTGTACTGGTTCGTCTGATTCTATAGGCAGATGAATTCTGAACAGCCACTATTTGCAATGAAATGCTGATTAAAAAAGTAGAGACATTTAAATTTAATGTAGCCAATGAACTCATTAGATAGCCTCTCAAACACGACGAGAATCCAATCTCGTGGAAATTGAGGATTCCATGGAATCACTTTACAATACAAACATGAAACGGGGTATATCTCTGCTGGCTTTTGTATGTATCCCAAAAGGGTCGAAAATGGGGTGTGATGAATGGTGACCATCTATAGCTGTAAATCACTCTGCATTTTGTTTCTACAATTTGAAATTTTACTTCAGTAGTAAACTCTACGAGTTCCATAAGGATTTGAAGGAAGAAAATTGAAATAGATTGAATTTTAAGAGCATTTACGCATCCTGGTGAGCAGAAATTTTAAGAAGGATCCCCCCAAATACAAGAATGGGCCAAGATATTCCATCAAAGCAAAACAAAGACGAGATCTAGCATATCCCTATCTCATCTCTTTGAGGTGAAGAAACTATTGCAGAAAAATATATATTCATTTAGCTGTATGTTTCTTCGGGTTTACGGGGCATGGGTACCATATGAGACTATATATATGTAACCCATCTTCTTTTTTCTTCAACTACAAAATAAATATCTTAGACATGCGTGCTCTGGCACATCCCCTCTTGTGATCTTTCCCATCTATTGAGATGAATTGTCCATTTAATTATTCGCATTAATGGTTGTATTGATTTCTACATGGTAACCATGCATTACTTGAAGTGAAATCGATATTCTTAGATATTGATTCACCTCGTATCATGTTTAGCCCTATCTCTAGAGACCTTTTCTGTTGGTGATGGTGTGCCGAAATCTGAGCCTTCGGGACAAAAGGCATCTTAGAGACCTTTTATGTTGGTGATGGCGTGTCGAAATCCGAGCCTTCAGGACAATAAGCAGCTTTCCCTTGGTTGTGTGCTATCTTTGGTTGCACCCTAATCCGCTTTGGTTTTGCACTGTTGTGGTGTTATGCCATATCTCAAAGCTAAAATTATTCGGTGATGCCAGGCAACATTACAAGTTATTTGTGTTTCAATAATGCGTCACAATATTCTCCGGTAGCGCGCACATTTTGCTGGAATTCGGTTCAAGTCTAAAAGCTAATCAGTAAATCAAGGGATCTTTTTACCACTTTCAACTTACCATATAGTTTAAAAAAAAATAATAGATGTGCTCACTATTTATCTTTTGTATATTGCTATTTGTTTGTGGGTTGTTCCAATCACAACAAGTGTACGTGGGCTTTCTTGCTAATGGCAAAAGAAAACAAAATTGATATCGAAGATATTGTGAGGATACAAAATGATCACGAACAAATCACCATCATTTAACTAACTGATGAATCTCTATTTCATCATCTTTATTCTATCATTTTGGCCTTAAAAATCATAGTAAATGCGTGTAAATACCCTTAATTTGCATCATTTAGCATCCATGCATTGTTGTGTAAATACGGTATAGATACGGTTTTTAATGCCAAAATTACAGAATAAAGAAAAGAAAAAGAATAAAATATCATAGATATTTTATGACCCTAAACGCTGAGAACTAGACATCTCGATGACTATGTCGACAAGGAGTAAAGTGGGGTGAGATAAGGGCCAAAATACCAATAAAATCTCCATTTATTTATTCATTTTTTGGACCTATTTTTAGTTTCACTTTTTGTTTTTCTAATAAAGAAACTTCGAACATGAAAGTTATAGATAATAAAATATAGAAAAATAAAAAATTGATATCACACAAAAATAGTATACAATGTAAAAAGTTACAGTCTAAATAAGTTTCCAAAACTCCAACATCCAGAACCCATATATCTCAAATAAAAACTCAAAATATATCAAAATCACTTCTAATTGTATATAACTTTTAATAATCTATTCAATGAAGTTATTTTCATATTTTTGGAGTTAAGATGTGAAGGCTAGGTTTTGGAGCCCTATTGTACAAAATACCGATTAAAATATTCATTTTATTTATTATTCATTATTTTTATAATTTTATAATTCTATATTTTCTAAATATTATTTATAGTATATGTACATAATAAAAAATAATAAAAACATAAATAAAACAATAAAATAAAATATGTAAAGAAAATATATAGAGGAATTACCTATATCTATACATATAAAATAAATACACCTATTTATTTGTGTATTTGGCATATCAGAAAAATATAATAAAAATATATTTAAGCCTGTAAAAATAAGTTATAAATGTATAAAATAACAAATTAAACTAAAAAATATAAAATATAAAATTAAAATAAAGGACCAATATACATAGATGAATATACCTATAATAGAACCCTAAAAAGTAACTTGTAATTCTAAATCTCTAAAAAATAAATAAAATTCTTAATAAATAATTTAAAAAATAGTAAACATTTTTATTTTATAAATTAAAATTACTAAATTCACTTATTATTTTTAACTAAATATTCAATTCTTTTTGGGCAGAGTTTTTTCTAGTTGGTCCATGTGGACAAACCAACTCCCTCCGCCCCTTGACCTTGGTCAACTTTCTGATTGAGTCTGTAGCCTCTGACACCTGCATTTTGACCTCATTTCGTGGAATTTTGGAGGTTGAGACTTTCATCGAGTTGCCTCGATCCCTTCTTGTTTTTTTCTCCTTGTGGATCCCTTATGTACGCCTAGGGATTGCCTCGAGGAATGGATCACTGAATCATCTGATATCCGTCGATCTTTGAGCCGCCTCGTCCACGTTGTGCAAAACTCCCCATCTGATTCCCTTGTTCTTTTGAACCTCTTTTGACCTAGCTTTGCCTCCTTTTCGTGTGCTATGAATTGAAGGGTGTGACCGACCCTTCCCTTGCCATTAAGAGGGAGGTCCGGCGTGGTCTGGAGTATTTCCACCCATCTCCGACGGTCTATGCCACCGTTGAGGTTCACCTTCCTAGTTCATCCAGTTGAGGTTGTTTCCTACCCCTTTTTTTGCTCGCTTAGATAGCTTATGTCCTAGGTTTTTGCTTCTTGTTTTTCGTTTCACCTTTAATTGCTCAACCACCCTAATTCGTAGTTCACCGGAGCTTCGCTCCGACGAACCCCCATCTCACATTCCCCCTCCCATACACCTCTCTACGGAGTCGTGGCACTTTGCCCTCGACTCCTTAATCTTTTTTGTAGGTCCTAGAGCCTTGTTTTCCAGATGGAACAGTTTTGAAGGTGGCTGAAGATACCTGGATATCTATAGCTTCCTCGACGTCGTAGGAGAGATTTGGTGACCTTCTGGGCATCCTAATGCTTCCAACACAAAGAGGGACCCTGCTGGAGTGATTTGGGCCATTTTGGAGCCACCAGGAACATCGTAGGAGGACACCATCGCTGGAGGAAGATCGCATCGGTGGGTCTTCTTCCATGTTCATCCACCGCCCGTCCTCGCCATCGGATCAAGAACACAAGCCCAGGTCTGCGAGCAACCATTGGATCTCTAAAGCGTCAATTGTTGATCATCGTTTAAGTATCTAATCTGGACCACTCATCGGCGAACCGTTATCAGGCATTCGGGTTGTGACACATGGCATAAGTGACCAGAGCTGAAAATATAAAAATAACTCAAATAATCGGGTCGTGAGATAAAATCTCAGTTTCAAAATAGACAGACTAAAACAACATATCTTCCTCTTACAATGTCTGATTTAGGTCTACTCACTGTTAAAGTAATATATATTCAAAGATCTTTAAAACAAGACCAATTTCTTAAAAATCGGAGCTCATATGTGAAATTTGGGCTGTGGGCCTCTTTTCGCATTATGCATTTTATCCGATCTTGACCTATTATTTTATTTATTTTTCATTTATATTCTTGATGAAAGTTTTATTAAAATTCATAAAAATTCAAAGTCAAAATAAGACTAAAATCAAAGAAATTGACCGAGTTTGAGTGTTCCTTGTGAGTCTGTACAACTATCTCCCATTTTCCACTTTATTTTATTCTCCTATTTTCTTATTTACTAAAAATAAAAAAAATAGATTAGTATGTAAATATTTATCTTTGATTTTATTTTTGATCATACTTAATTTTAATTTTTTTGGAGCGACACGTATTTCTCCTTAGGGATGCCACGTGCCGCCTCTACTTATCCCCTCTTTCTCTCAACGCATGTGCCTAGCACGTGCATATCTACTCGGTCTCTCTTTCTTCTCTCTCTCTCCTCCCTCTATCTCGCACCCTCTCCCTGTCAACCCTTCATCTACCCTCTGCTCTGTGACCTCCGCCTTCTCATGCATGCCTCCTCCAACGGCCGGCAACCCAACACCCTTATCCTCTCGTCGGCCTAACCCTCACCCACCTATGAAAATAAACACAGGAGCCACCTCCACAATATATGCCATATCCAGAAGCAGCCTGGGAGTTGGCTGGTGACAGAAGACAATGTCCTCAACGAAGACCCCTCCGGTGAGATCATCCGAGCTTCGTCCTGCCTCCACCCGTGGTTGAGGCAAGAATAAGGACAGGCCGGAGCCACTCCATCTTAAGTGACAACCTCTATCCCTTTCTCTTCCTTCCTATGTTTTCTCGTAAGTCCACTATTTTCCTATTTTCCCTTGCTTCTTAGATTTTCCATTTCCTTCGCATACACCTCATGCCGCGGCGCGATACTCATTCGCCACTTCCTAGAGAGGAACGGGAGAGAGCTCGCCACCACCCTCAGGTGACAACAACAGGTGTCGTGACTCGAGCAACGACACCCATCCCTCTGACAAAGGGGATCATTCTCTATTCTCTCTTCTATAGCGGCAACCTTCAGAAGAGGAAGCTACTCAGTTTCGAGCTTCTCTTCGTCGAGCTCTCAAGGCCGAGATCTGAAGCTCTGCTTTGAGCTTCTATCCAAGCGAATCTTTAACACACATATGACCTTCAGGTATACTCTTTCCCCCTATTCTTCTCCATCTTCTCCTTTCTCTTCCCCTATTCTTTTTCTTCCTCTGTTCTTTCCTCTCTCTTTATTCCTCTATTTTCTTTAAATTTCTTTGTTCTTTAATTCTCTCCTTCTCCTCCTTCCTTCCGCACAAACACACAACACCGCCCCCATTCAACATCATCTCCGATTGAACCTCTGCTCCTCCACACCTGATCTCCATCGCCAATTGCCCCACATGCACATGTAACTGGGCAACCACGACCGCTGCACCGATCCTATTCATCTCATGCTCCTATAGTGAGTCACCCCCGTTCCTCCGTACGCTACTCCGCCATCGGCCGAGCCCTCGCCCGGTCTGATCCACGAGTGTCATCAGAAGGCCAGAGTCCACCAGCTCCTTAGCCCTCCTCCGACGACCGTCGTCTGTGTGTCGACCATCCTTCTGCTCGCCATAGAGCCCTACCGTGGTTCGTAGATCGCCCCTCATCTCCTCTATGATTTCTTAGAGCTCGCCTCGATCTGCTCCAGTCACGGCCGGCAGACTGACTGCCATCTTCACCGACCAGTATCCGTGCGACCGCCAGGAGCAAGCACCAGCCATGCGACGGGCTCTAGCTCATCGCCTTCTCTGCCGACCCTTGCCGTGTACCGGCTCGCGAGAACCATCCACCGCGTAAAGCATATCTCAAGGGCCAACACGTGAACAACATCACCCTCAAGAGCCCTGTTGAACACGGATTTGCAGAGATCGTGTTGACTCACAAGGCGAATCAACAGTCGCTGATTTGACCTCCAACGAAATCCGATATTCAAACAACAATTAACCCACAACAGATAAATCAAGCAATGAAAGTAAATGTGCGGAGTTAAAATTTATTATAACTCTACAACAAGATGTGCATAGTGCAAGTATGTGTAGAGGTCGAACACAGGGAGCAGAAAGGCTAGATCGTGGCAAAATTGCACAAAAGTGTACTTGTGCGTGAATGTGGTCAAGTGTCTACTATGGTATTTTTTGTGGGTTTTAAATTTTATATTTTTTTATTTAATTTTTAATTTTATATTTTTGTATTTTGATTTTTAATTTACTGATTTTTATATTTTCTTTTTATATTTTATATTTTTTTAATTTCTTTTTCAATATTGGGAAATAAAGACAATGTAATGAAGTGGAGAAAGAGCTATTTATAAAATTAGATAAAAATGTTCAAAAATTAACAAATGAAGTCCTTTTGGTCTTTTTATACTTTTTTACTGTTTTTGTGATTTTTGGGTAATATTTAGAATGTTTTTGGTATTTTTAATTAGCAAAATAAAGAAAACAGTGGATAAAAGTTGCTGGCCGAAATTAAATTGAGGATGAAAAATAGTAAACAGTGTCAAAAATTCCTCAAATTAATTTTCCATAAAAGAGAATAAAATAGAGAAACTACAGGAACTGAGTTTGTATTTTTAGGATTTTTCTAGGATTTTTTAGATTTTTAGGAAGGTTTTTGGGCTTTTCTAATTTTTAGGAGTTTTGTTTTGTATTTTTTAATGATTTTGGACTGGAGTTAGAACACAATAAAATAAGCAAAATTTAATTTTTGGGGAATTTTCTGATATGTTTTTATATTTTTTTGGTATTTTCTAATCTAGACAGTGCACAAAAAGCATGTTTTTGATTTTTAATAAATATTAAAATGCAATAATTATGAAAAGTAAAAATATGGTGATAAACTACACTATAGCAGGAGCTTAATATGATTTTTGGAGATTTTTTTTGGTTTTTATAGATGCATGCAATAAATAGAGACAACATCAAGCAAATACATCCTGGCAGGGGCATTAACGTAAATATCAGAAAGTTAGAGGGTCCCTATGCAATTTGCGCACAAAATATCTAATGCAATAAACACTTTTATGGACCAAAAATGAATTCCAATACCCGCAAGGGTCTGCGTGCAAAAACACCAAGGTCCACGTGAGGCTCACGCGACCTGGCGAGGACCCTTATGTAAATAGGGGAAAGCTGGGGGTCTGAGCGCAATAATTACAAAATATAACAAGCGGCCAAGGAATGTTTCAGTACTTAATAAAATATTACAAAAATCGGCGGGAAATATATGCAAAATACCCGCTCCAGTGGCGCATCCAACGGCAGATGGGAGTTGACTTTGCCACGTGTCGCCACGAAACGCGCCGATACCCCTTGGGTTATAACGGCCAGGATTAGATCCTGGCCCGCAATCTAACGGCTGGAGGGGGGCGTGCTATCAACGGCAGATGATAGGCGTGGAAGAACTAGCCGAATCCGACGGCCCGAGGATGATTACGAAGAACAGGAGGAGGGCCGGCGGCGCTGGGGTTCCCCGACCCCTCTTCCTCGTCTCCGTCGACGGTTGAGGTTGCAAAAGGGGCCGCGAGGCTCCTGGGCCTCTCCTCGAGGGAACGACGGGGTCAAAATGGCCCACGGAGGGCTGGAGGTCCGCCGTTTCGTGAAGCGGAGGGGCCAGCTCCAGGCTGCCGGCGTCGACAAAGAAACGAACCCAGATGGGGTTCTTCGACCCTGGACCTGCAAGAGAGAAACGCAAACCAGCAGTATCGAGGCTCCAGGTCCAGCAAAACATAGACGGCGGGTGTAGTGGGTGATGGCGCTCGTCGGAGCTCAAGGGCTCCGGCAAGGAATCGGGCGTGAAATCCGAGTGATGCACTTGATGAAATAGGCAGCTAAATGCGTCAATCAACGCCTGGTATTAGAAACGAACCCAATAGCAAGAAAATAGGCTACAAAAACATAAAAAAACGACCTCAAGTTGGTCAGAAAACCAGCGAGGTGAAACCTCACGCCGAAGGCCGGCGAGGTGGTGGAACGCGCCCTGAGCCCTTGGTCGGCCTCGCCTGGGCTGATGGAGGTCTCCCTGTCACCGAGCCCGGTCCGGAGCACGCCACACGAAGCCAAACCAAGGTCCAAATGCGGTTCAAGGTGAAAAGGAACTGTTTGGGTCATTTTTGAAAGAAGGTCGACGGGGCTCCTTGATCGAGGCGTATCTTGCGAATCAACGACCTAAAGGTCGAAAAAAACACATAGGCGTGATTCATGGTTCCTAGGGGATCAAAAGTCGTGAAGACTTCGACCTCAAATGGTGAAAGACGAGGCCAGGAAAAAGTCAAGAAGATGGGACAAAACCCATTTCTGACACAGCCAGACCTCGGTCAGAGAGTTGACCGAGGTCAACCAAGGGAGAGATCTGGTTGGTCCACGTGGACCAACCAGAAAAAACCTTGGAAAAAAGGTTTCTAAATTCAATTAAAAATAGGAAATGATTTTATTGATTTTTAATTATAAAATAAAAAAATGTTTATTTTTTTATGAATTATTTTATTACGATTTTTAATTATTTTTATGATGTATATTTTTAAAAGTTTTCATTTATGCCCTTTATAGTATATATATCTATATATTTAAGTATTCTATTTTTATTTAGGTATTTTTAAGTTATTTATTTTTGGTTATTATTTTCTAAAATTATAAAATACTTTTATATACACAAATATATTTTTATTTTATTTTTATGAGGTGTTTTGTATATTAAATAAAATATAAAGGTATGATGTATAGGTATGTGTATCAGTAATGTATCTCTGTATTGAATATATGTTCATATTTATTTTTATTTTTCTTTGCATTTTTATTCTGATTTTAATGCACATAATTATTATAAGTAATATTTACAACATTATAAAAATATAAAAATATAAAAATAATGAATAAATAATAAATTGAATATTTTAATATGTACAAGTATACAATAGGAGTCCAAAAGTCAACTTTCAAACCGTAGCTCCGCCAAATGCGAAACCACCGCCATTAATTAGCTTATTTTCTTCTATATACAATTAAAGGTGAGTATGCTGCATTTGGAGTTTTCATTTGTGAGATACGGGTCTGGGAAGTTGAGATTATGGAATTTTATTCAGACCATAACTTTTTATCTGTACATTATTTTTCAGTTAAATCAATTTTGTATTTTTCTATATAAAATTATCTACAACTTTCATGTACAAAGTTTCTTTATTTGAGGTACAAAAAGTGGAACCAAAAATAGGTCCCAAAAAGAATAAAGAATGAAGAAAATAACATGGGTATTTGACCCTTATCTCCCCCTACTTTCTTCCTGGTCGACCTATTCATCAAGATGCCTAGGTCTCAGGGTTTCGGGTCATAAAATATTTACAATATTTTATTCTTTTTCTTTTCTTTTCTTTATTCTATAATTTTGTCTTTAAAAACCGTATTTTATACAATATTTACACACATATGCATGAATGCTAAAATACATGAATTAGCTCTATTTACACGCATTTACTAGGGTTTTTAAGGCCAAAATGATAGAATAAAGATGATGAAACGTGGCTTCATCATCCCCCTATACTTTACCTTTGCTAGTCCCTAGCAAACACTTATGCAATAAGTGCAAAAAAGAAAAAGAAAGAAAAGAAAAAGAAGAAAATTAGATTAAGTTTAATTATCGAACTTGTCTTCGTAAAATCAAAGTTTGGAGCTTAAGTCGGACCATTGGAATTTTAGTGCGGTCGGAACCTTAATGAGAACCAAGTTTGAAATCCAACAGTCCTTGAGAATCCCAAAACTCTGTCCAAGTCTCCTCAATAGCCAGGTCAGAATTACTTCAACTCATATGCAAACTCTTACGACTATGAGTCTGACTCGTACAGTGTAAGTGATATGGAGCTCCCCACCTCAGAAGTGACAAAGAAACAACCTCCCCCAACCTGGTAACTCTAATGCCTCGGTCTAGCAACTCTTTCCTCGAGAAGCGGGGTATTCCCTTCTAAGTTCAAGTGCAACCGGCTCAAGAAGAGGGGGAAGAAGTATAGACTTTTGGGAGCTCAACCAGTGTAGCTAAGTCTCCCGCTGCAAGCTTCATGAGATGTGACATGGATACCATAAGCTTTTGCTTTATTGGACTATATACACTCCGGTGGGGTTATTAAATTTTCAATCCGACCCATTACTTTTTTTGGAGTTCTTTTTTTTCTTTTTTTTCTTTTTTTTTCTAAGTGCATCTGTACAACATATCTACATGGTGCAGCATATATACAAGAAATTTTCCTCTTGACCCAGTAGACTATCCCTCTTTTGAAGCTTTATTGCAACCCACAGCTTCTGTCTTTAGCCTTCATCACCACTAGACCAAGTTGAGGCGCACTTCCTTCACTATAAGAAGAAGAGAGGTTCCGCCTAGAAGTACTACCCTCATATGCTACCCCAAGCCAAAGGAAACTGCCTCCTCACCACCTCATCCGTGGAGAGCTATGTGAAAGGTGCAGGTGTCCAAGTTAGGTCATTATCAACAAGAGTCGTGCATGTGCTCCGAAATACTCTACTTAGGCAGTCAAGAATCCATTGAACCAAGTCCCATGATCCTCAAAGAATTAAGTCAACTAGACCTGAAGTACCTCAAACCCAGTTCCTATAAGGTTCCTGTTATTAGGTAGATTTTAAGGTCCAATCAAGCTCCAATCTTCGGATTTTACTTAGACTTGTTCAACGATCAAACTCAATCCGAAAAATGCTCATGCCATGCAATGCTATGCAGAAAATATTTTTGTGATGTAATTTTCAAAGATTTTGAACTTTTTATGGATTTTTGAAAAGATAATGATGATGCTTGCAGATGCATTTTTTTGTATTTTTCAAAAAGATTTTTCAAATGTTTTTTTTTATTTTAAATTTTGCACATGTTTTTGGAATTTTTGAAAACAAAAGATTTTTGGCTGAAAACTAGGTGAAAAATATGTACACGGGCGTGCTTCTTATATTTACAAGAAATGGATTTTAAGAATTTACAGGGTAAGTGGTCAATTTTATAAGTACATATATATATATATAGTGGATTTTAGTGTGATGTTAGTATTCCTCAAACTTATTTGACACAAGGTTTTTTAAACAATTTTTGAAAACTATAGTCCAAAATAATTTTTACAAACATGTACACTCATTTGAAAATCATTTTGCAATCGGTTTTCAAAACAGTATATATAGGTTTTTCAAATATTTTTACAACCATTTTTCAAACCATTTGCAAAGCATTTTTCAAACATTTTATTTCACACAAAGAAAATAAATTTTACAAACCACATATTTTTACACAGGTTGAAAACATGTAACAAAACATTTTCAAAATAGTTTTTAATAGATGTTCACAAAGATTTTCAAACTATTTTTCAAACATTTTGCAAAAAACATTTTCACCTGATTTATTAATCAGTAAATACAAAAAGAATTTGAGGAATAACCACATCTTTTTATTAAGGATTTTTAATGAATTTTAAAGAATTATTAGCTATATTTATTACGAAAGTACGAGTTATGGCTAAAGTATATATGTAGTATATACGACCCCCCTATACTTAGCTTGAGCTATGTCCTCATAGATCAGAGAGAAAAGAGAAGACATAACTCGTACTAAGTATAGGCAAGTCTAAAGAATGAAGGAATAAATAACGGAATGAATGAATGAATGAGAAGTTGACCGTCCCCCCTATACTTAGGATCAAATAATCCTAAGTATAGCAGACTGTACACAAAGCAGGGAGGGTCAAGGGTGGGAATGAACAGATCATACTCAGATTGTCTCCCCCTATACTTAGGGTAAGATATCCCTATGTATAGACAAGAAGAGGAGACAATGGACAGGATCGAAAAAATAGAGAAACTCGGGGTGCACACCCCCCTATACTTAGGACAAAGTACGTCCTAAGTATGGAAAACTGTCTACAAGGGCGGCACCTTTATGATAGATAAAGAAGATAGAAAAGGAAAAGAAGAAAAGAAGAAAATGAAAATGAAAGCAGAAGATGGATGAAAAGATCGTGAGGATGTACACATCACCCCCCCTATACTTAGGGTAAAAGAAGCCCTAAGTATAGACAACAACAGGAGCGATGACACAGAACGAAGAAGGAACACTCGGCTCGTCCACCCCCCTATATTTCGGACAAAGTACGTCCTAAGCAAGGCAAACACGAGAATGGGTGGTCGAGCAATACGGAAGAAAGAACCGAGGTACACAAGGGAATATACAACAGAGATGGATATACACATGATCAAGAAGGTGGAAAGCTGACCTTCTTGCGAGACCGCTGAGGGATAGATCTGATATGGTGTATGTCGACATCGGGGTCCACAGTGGACGGAAGCCGATCAGGGTCGACACGGTGAAGGCCCTCAGTGGAATCAAAACGGAAAGGGACGAACTGATCAATGGAAGCGGTATGGCTGGGTTCTCCCTTGGTGGTCCTATGATGTGAAGGCGCAGACGGGTGAGTGGAAGAAGTACGACTAAGTCCGGCCTTGGAAGTCTCGCTGATATCAAAGTGAAATGGGACAAACTCATCATCCTCGGAAGAAGTGTAATCGGAGTCGTCCTGCGAGTCCTCGTCTAGGTCAAAATCAAAAGGAACGAAATCATCAGTGGAAGTATACGAACTCTCTTCGTCCTCTATAATCTCAACCGGATCATCTTTCTCATCAAAAGGCCCAAATTTCTGAAGAAAAGCGATCAAATCAACTTCGGCCTCTGGCCCATCAGAATCAACATGGACAGGAGCGGACTCATTAGTGGAAGTAGTCAAAACAGGTCCGTCCTGTCTAGTCTTACATGGGTCATTTGTTTCCTTATGAGGTCTCTCAAAGTAATGGGCAACATCATAAACATCCTCAATTATTTTGGTATCTGCCCCCTGCTCAAATGGTTCAATCACATAAATACTCTGGATCTCATCAACACATCGCCACACACCAGGAGGAGGATTAGTGAGGTCCATGCTTTCCGATTTCCTCCCCTTTCGGGGGATCCGTCGGGTCTCATCAGGGATCGCTAAGGAAGCATCTCTAGTAGCATCAGGTAGTTCACAGGCCTCAGTGTCAGCTATAATCGGTGAAGGTGCATCAGGTGCAGGTCTCTGGTCAACTGTGGGTGTGGTGATCAACACTTCGCTCTCGTCAACAAGACGGAAGCGAATCTCTTTCTGATCCATAGTCAATAACGACCCTCGCAGAGGCGAGGAATGGTCGTCCCAGGATGATTGGAGATGGCTCCCCTGTGGAGTTCTCCATGGGCAATACGACAAAATCAACATTGTGGCTCGTGCCCTGAATAGAAATAACGGCGTTTTCAAGGATACCCTTCGGCCTCTTGATAGATCCATCAGCAAACTGAACGATCATCCTGGTCTTCTTGAGAGGCCCTAAGTGAAGAGACTGTACCAGCGAGAAGGGTAGTATGCTAATCGAAGCACCGCCGTCTAGGAGAGTGCGATCACAAGTATGGTCAGAGATGGTGCAAGTGATGAAAGGTGTAGCTGTGTTCTTCTTCTTGGGAATGGGACGGTGTGTGATGGCGAGGGCAGTGGCCATGGTCAGAATGTGACGCTCAGATCTGCTCCTCCGCTTTCTCTTCTTGGGAAGAGGAGCAGATAATTGGGTCATGGCCTGCTGAAGTGGGGCACGGATATTCTCATGAATAGTAGCCACCACTTCGGGTTCAGATAACATTTTTTTGAATTTTTGGACCTCCTCCATACAAGGGAGGAAGTCGGAATCAGCATATACACGAGGCATGCCAAGAGCAGTCTGTACAGCGGCATCCTCGGGGTCAAAGGTGGGACTAGGTGTGAATGTATGTGTGGTCAAGGGTTCTGGCAAGTGGACTCTCTCCTCAAAATCTTGATCAACCAAGTGTCTCCCGAAATCTTTTTGGATTTTTAAATTTTTCTCATTTTTTTGTATTTTTGGCGATTGCAAGCTCCCATGATTCTTCACAAGCAAAGATGTATCCTCGATGAAAAGAGCACTAGTCCGATATTCTCTTAAAGTGTCAAGATTTTCCTTCATCAAATTGATGTGCTCTAGCATTAGGTTCATGATAACACTCATGGAGGTCGTGGGAGGTGACTCCAACAGGTCATGCTCGGGTGGATGTGAAGGTAGAGGCGGATAATACATGTGGGGATGGATGTGGGCAGAAGTCCGAAGTCTGATACTGTGGCTGAGGCGGATATGTACAAAAGTCCGAAAAAGTAGGAGGAGGATCCTCCTGACAAAAGGGAGGTGGACCGGCTGGAGCGAGTGAAGGGTCCGCAAAGTCCGGATAAAATGCACTCCAGGGATCCATCTCGAAAACAAGAGGAAGTGATTTGGGGGAGCACGAAGGTCAAGTCAAGAGAGTGAAGAAAAAGGCGCAAATGCGCAGAGGATGATCTAGAATGCACACAAAACAATCACAAGCAAAAATGAAACAACCAAACCCTCAATTCACCTACTCAACTCGGTGAAGACCGCAAATGCGGTCTTTTTATCTTGTCTGTTTTAGAGTTAGGTGAAAAAGTCAAGAAATTGCACAAACACTTAGGGGCTCAATGGGATTTGGGCACTAACCTTAGTGTGTGCGCGAGCAATGTAAAACGAAGACAATGAGGGGATTCCTCGCCCCAATACAAGATTTTTCTTTTTGGTCGATTTTAGGGTCGAGTAATATTAGCAGTCCCAATTTTATTGATTATCACTTTTTTTTGGATTTTTAATGAAAATGCACGATCCTAACGGGGATTCAATTTTACTTAGCACCTAGGTGATCAAAATCAGAGGTAGAGGAGCGGAAAAGCAATGCAAGCGGCAAAACGATGATGAATGCTAAAGCATAAATGCTCACCTTGCCTCCAGCACTCTACATGCAAGGATGCTCAGCAGAATTGAAACCTATCTATATGCAAATGCAAGCCGATGAAATCGCCCTAAGTTTCAGAAATTGCTATTAACGTGAAGCACCACAAGTCGACCACTTATCTTTAATTTAAGAGTCCGGTCTTGGCTTACCCCTCCTCTTCTCGACACACTCGAGTTCAGGAGTAGCGCTTGATGGGGCTCGCTCACGGCACACGGGTTAGAAGATGATGACGCGACTGTTTAAATTTGACTAAGTCCAAAACGCACTATAGGTACATGCAATGGTTATTATTGTGTTTGGACCTACGTCTATCGCAAGCAACTCCTAAATCTAAGGGCTCAATCACACAAAGTGAAGAAAACAAAACCGAAAAACAAAATGAAAAAGGCGGTGAAAACCGTAAAAACCGCGGTGAGCCCCCAAGTGTACAAACACTTGGAAATTGGGCCCGAAAGTCCAAGTCCGAATGTACCTGTATTATTACAAATTAATGTCACTCTCTCACTTAAATTACAAAATAAATGCAGGGAATAAATTCTACAACTAAAGGTGGAGCTCAGTCTTCAAAAATCTCTCCTTATCTCCTCGGTGCTAAGCTGGCAGAAGCCGGCTTCACGTGGGTGCGTAGGCGCCTAGGGTGGAGCGCCTCCCTCGATCCGCAGTTCCTCGCACGAAGTCAACAAAGAGAGGGGTTAGACAGCTCAAAATATATATCAAATAAAAAGCAAAGATAAAAGCCGTGAAATAGACAAGCAATCACAAGCACAAGCAAGAACCCGAACTACGCGCTGTTGCTCCCCGGCAACGGCGCCATTTGTTGAACACAGATTGTCGTAGGTCTAAAGAGTATGTCTCACACAAGGCGGAGACAACCGATGTCGATGTGACGACCCACAATGAAGTGTATTTAATCAACAATTAACCCACACTAAAGATCAAGAAATTAGAAATAATGTGGAGTTAAAATTTATTATAACTCTACAACAAGATGTGTATAGTGCAAGTATGTGTAGAGGTCGAACACAGGGAGCAGAAAGGCTAGATCGGGGCAAAATTGCACAAAAGTGTACTTGTGTGTGAATGTGATCAAGTGTCTACTATGGTATTTTTTGTGGGTTTTAAATTTTATATTTTTTTATTTAATTTTTAATTTTATATTTTTGTATTTTGATTTTTAATTTACTGATTTTTATATTTTCTTTTTATATTTTATATTTTTTTTAATTTCTTTTTCAATATTGGGAAATAAAGACAATGTAATGAAGTGGAGAAAGAGCTATTTATAAAATTAGATAAAAATGTTCAAAAATTAACAAATGAAGTCCTTTTGGTCTTTTTATACTTTTTTTACTATTTTTGTGATTTTTGGGTAATATTTAGAATGTTTTTGGTATTTTTAATTAGCAAAATAAAGAAAACAGTGGATAAAAGTTGCTGGCCGAAATTAAATTGAGGATGAAAAATAGTAAACAGTGTCAAAAATTCCTCAAATTAATTTTCCATAAAAGAGAATAAAATAGAGAAACTATAGGAACTGAGTTTGTATTTTTAGGATTTTTCTAGGATTTTTTAGATTTTTAGGAAGGTTTTTGGGCTTTTCTAATTTTTAGGAGTTTTGTTTTGTATTTTTTAATGATTTTTTGACTGGAGTTAGAACACAATAAGATAAGCAAAATATAATTTTAGGGGAATTTTCTGATATGTTTTTATATTTTTTGGTATTTTCTAAGCTAGACAGTGCACAAAAAGCATGTTTTTGATTTTTAATAAATATTAAAATGCAATAATTATGAAAAGTAAAAATATGGTGATAAACTACACTATAGCAGGAGCTTAATATGATTTTTGGAGATTTTTTTTTGGTTTTTATAGATGCATGCAATAAATAGAGACAACATCAAGCAAATACATCCTGGCAGGGGCATTAACATAAATATCAGAAAGTTAGAGGGTCCCTATGCAATTTGCGCACAAAATATCTAATGCAATAAACACTTTTATGGACCAAAAATGAATTCCAATACCCGCAAGGGTCTGCGTGCAAAAACACCAAGGTCCACGTGAGGCTCACGCGACCTGGCGAGGACCCTTATGTAAATAGGGGAAAGCTGGGGGTCTGAGCGCAATAATTACAAAATATAACAAGCGGCCAAGGAATGTTTCAGTACTTAATAAAATATTACAAAAATCGGTGGGAAATATATGCAAAATACCCGCTCCAGTGGCGCATCCAACGGCAGATGGGAGTTGACTTTGCCACGTGTCGCCACGAAACGCGCCGATACCCCTTGGGTTATAACGGCCAGGATTAGATCCTGGCCCGCAATCTAACGGCTGGAGGGGGGGCGTGCTATCAACGGCAGATGATAGGCGTGGAAGAACTAGCCGAATCCGACGGCCCGAGGATGATTACGAAGAACAGGAGGAGGGCCGGCGGCGCTGGGGTTCCCCGACCCCTCTTCCTCGTCTCCGTCGACGGTTGAGGTTGCAAAAGGGGCCGCGAGGCTCCTGGGCGTCTCCCTGAGGGAACGGCGGGGTCAAAATGGCCCACGGAGGGCTGGAGGTCCGCCGTTTCGTGAAGCGGAGGGGCCAGCTCCAGGCTGCCGGCGTCGACAAAGAAACGAACCCAGATGGGGTTCTTCGACCCTGGACCTGCAAGAGAGAAACGCAAACCAGCAGTATCGAGGCTCCAGGTCCAACAAAACATAGACGGCGGGTGTAGTGGGTGATGGCGCTCGTCGGAGCTCAAGGGCTCCGGCAAGGAATCGGGCGTGAAATCCGAGTGATGCACTTGATGAAATAGGCAGCTAAATGCGTCAATCAACACCTGGTATTAGAAACGAACCCAATAGCAAGAAAATAGGCTACAGTAACATAAAAAAAACGACCTCAAGTTGGTCAGAAAACCAGCGAGGTGAAACCTCACGCCGAAGGACGGCGAGGTGGTGGAACGCGCCCTGAGCCCTTGGTCGGCCTCGCCTGGGCTGATGGAGGTCTCCCTGTCACCGAGCCCGGTCCGGAGCACGCCACACGAAGCCAAACCAAGGTCCAAATGCGGTTCAAGGTGAAAAGGATCTGTTTGGGTCGTTTTTGAAAGAAGGTCGATGGGGCTCCTTGATCGAGGCGTATCTTGCGAATCAACGACCCAAAGGTCGAAAAAAACACATAGGCGTGATTCATGGTTCCTAGGGGATCAAAAGTCGTGAAGACTTCGACCTCAAATGGTGAAAGACGAGGCCAGAAAAAAGTCAAGAAGATGGGACAAAACCCATTTCTGACACAGCCAGACCTCGGTCAGAGAGTTGACCGAGGTCAACCAAGGGAGAGATCTGGTTGGTCTACGTGGACCAACCAGAAAAAACCTTGGAAAAAAGGTTTCTAAATTCAATTAAAAATAGGAAATGATTTTATTGATTTTTAATTATAAAATAAAAAAAATGTTTATTTTTTTATGAATTATTTTATTATGATTTTTAATTATTTTTATGATGTATATTTTTAAAAGTTTGCATTTATGCCCTTTATAGTATATATATCTATATATTTAAGTATTCTATTTTTATTTAGGTATTTTTAAGTTATTTATTTTTGGTTATTGTTTTCTAAAATTATAAAATACTTTTATATACACAAATATATTTTTATTTTATTTTTATGAGGTTTTTTGTATATTAAATAAAATATAAAGGTATGATGTATAGGTTTGTGTATCAGTAATGTATCTCTGTATTGAATATATGTTCATATTTATTTTTATTTTTCTTTGCATTTTTATTCTGATTTTAATGCACATAATTATTATAAGTAATGTTTACAACATTATAAAAATATAAAAATATAAAAATAATGAATAAATAATAAATTGAATATTTTAATATGTACAAGTATACAATAGGAGTCCAAAAGTCAACTTTCAAACCGTAGCTCCGCCAAATGCGAAACCACCGCCATTAATTAGCTTATTTTCTTCTATATACAATTAAAGGTGAGTATGCTGCATTTGGAGTTTTCATTTGTGAGATACGGGTCTGGGAAGTTGAGATTCTGGAATTTTATTCAGACCATAACTTTTTATCTGTACATTATTTTTCAGTTAAATCAATTTTGTATTTTTCTATATAAAATTATCTACAACTTTCATGTACAAAGTTTCTTTATTTGAGGTACAAAAAGTGGAACCAAAAATAGGTCCCAAAAAGAATAAAGAATGAAGAAAATAACATGGGTATTTGACCCTTATCTCCCCTACTTTCTTCCTGGTCGACCTATTCATCAAGATGCCTAGGTCTCGGGGTTTCGGGTCATAAAATATTTAAAATATTTTATTCTTTTTCTTTTCTTTTCTTTATTCTATAATTTTGTCTTTAAAAACCGTATTTTATACAATATTTACATACATATGCATGAATGCTAAAATACATGAATTAGCTCTATTTACACGCATTTACTAGGGGTTTTAAGGCCAAAATGATAGAATAAAGATGATGAAACGTGGCTTCATCAAGCCCCTGAGGGAGAGACGGATCACCAGAAGACCCCTCACATGTATCACGCACGTGGGTAGGAGGATAATTTGCAGAAGAAGCCCTAGTATTCTCAGCAACTCACAACAGTGCCCAACCTCCATCCAAGGGCACGTGCTACTCACGTTACCCTGTGGATTCTTGCTAGAGGCCTCTCCCAGGGTTGGTAATGTCTCTTACGCCCCTCTGCATTTTTGTTTTGATTATTTTATTTGAAGTCAAACCCTTGACTTCTCTCTGTAATTTGAACTACATTATTGCATCATTTTATTATTCCAAAAATAACATTGTGTTCTTCAATTAATTCTCTACATTATGGCATATCTTTGATATTTTTATTATCTGTGATGATTTAATAATATATATTATTGTGGAATCATGCATACTTTGCCCACTCTATGCTTTGAAATTCATATTAAATTAATCATAGCTCCAAAAATTTCTAAAAATTCACAGATCGTTGAATTAATTGTTAGTTATATTGTATCAAAAAAGATTTGTATTTGCATGCTTATTCTTCTCTATAAAAAATTATTTTATGTATTTCATTAATTAAATTTTAATAGGTATCAAATTCAACTTATTAGGGTTTAGGATTTTTATGAGATATATTACCTAATGATATATCTTAGATTATTTTATTTTTTTGGAAAAAGTAGATTTAATATTTATTATAATTGATTATTTAAAATCTCAATATCTGCATTCATTAAATAATAGAATATTCATATTACATCCAAAAATTCTAAAAAAATTGAATTAGTCAAATTTCATCCTATTTCACATTCTGGCCAAGTTTCATAATTTTTGGACATTATTTGTATGAAAATTGCATTTAATCTCTGAACTTTGCCAAATTCACATTTAACTCGTTTATCGCATTTCAAGATATCAAAAAATATCTCTTTGAAAACCTAACCTCGAGATCGACTATAAATCAACCTAAGGAGATAGTTGCCTCCTTGAGTTCGACCTTGGACTTCTCAAGTAAAAATAAAAGTTGGCTGCTCACTTTAATAATTAAAATTAGTAATCAGTTTTTATTAATCCTTAATTGTCTACCTGAAAAGAATGAAATTCAAAGTTAGTTCCAACAAAATAACTAGGGAAATTTAGGGTTCTTCACTCCACGTCATCACTCACCTTGCCATCACCACCATTACATAGAAATAACATCCCTATACCTTAGGTGACCCTAAGTCCCCTCGCCATCACACCCTGTCACATAATGCTGATGATTACCAATCACTAGGGATGCAACCGGATATAGATATATCCGTATCCGTCCGCTACCGTATCCGCTTTTAAGCGGATACATATATACATTTTCGGATTTTAGCGGATACAGATACAGATACTAGTTTTAATTTTTTTGCGGATACGGATTCGTATATGGATACCATTATAGAATTTTTTCCAGATACGATACATATATTTTTCGTGGATACGGATACAGATATCCGTATTATCCATATTTTCAGTAATATTTCAGCTTCACAAATGTTTTGCATGCCTCAATGTAGCTCTGACACGAAATTGTATCTCATCATGAAATGTCAAAAAAAGTAATAAACTTTTATAATTTATCATAATGTCGTTTTATGAAATATACTGTATCACCTTTACCTTATTAGTTGATTACAATGTTACAATATTACCTACATTTTAAAAACATTTCAAATGAAGGAAGACAGAGGTACACCATCATAGAATTTTATTATATGCTCTTCAGTTTATTTCATTCAATATTTTAATTTATTTTCTTATTTATTATGTAACAATGTAAGTTTATTGAATTTAGGGTTAGTCGTCCATCAATTACAAGTTCGTAAATACATCATTTCTAATTAAAAGTATGAGGAGGGACTTAATATTTATAGGATAATCCGTATCCGTTTCTTAAATATCCGTATCCGAATCATGATTATCCGATTCCGAATCCGTATCCGTATTTAAAGATATGATATTCAATTTTTGATATCCGTATGATATCCGTATCCGTATCCGTATCCATATTTTGAAACGGATAAGGATATGGTAATACCTATATCCGTATCCGTATCCGTCCGTTTACATCCCTACCAATCACCCAACCCCCATATCATAACTGTTGTAACTCAACTTCATATATACACCTCCTTCGCTGCCAATTGCACCAGCCCACTACTTTAGGATCACAACCTAGTTGTCCCCCTCCTTCTGTGATAGAGGAAAGTGGGGGAGACATGTGATAATGATTGTGCGATCAAGTGACGACCCTCAGCCTCCGGCCTACCTATAGAGCCCCTTCCGGCTATTGTTCGAGCTCCTCACTACGGATGTGCAAGTCGAGCGAAGACCTGAGTTCTGCTAGGAGCTCATCCCAAGCCCTTCTCCTCCGCCCAAGTTGTCCCTCGATCTTCCAGGTAAGCTTCTTCTATTTCTTCTTGTATTTCTCCCTTTTAATTACATGTATCCACACCACCACACACTCCATCGACCAACCTCCAAGATCCGCTGAACATCCCTCATCTTTGTATGATCCTTGGACCACCTTCTTCTATCCTACAAAACTCCCTTCACTCTAGGCTTTATCCTCCGTCGGAGGTGGAGGAGAGCCCATTAAGGGCTCCACCTTCTCCACCTCGGAACCCTCCACTCTGCCTCAACCCGCTTAGGTTATATCGCCTAACTCTTCTACATGTCAAAGTCTTCAATGCCTGGACTCCAGAATGGGGCTTCGTTCTAGAGGGGAACTCTGACGAGCATGTGTGGATACACTATCGGACCAATCTTCCTCCGATCTCTTTGTCATGACTTCATTGCGGAGCTTTCGGAAAGCTTCTTGGGTCTCCACCAGCTATAGAGGAGCATGGAGGAGGATTACCTCCTTCGTCGGAGTTCTAGTAGCACTGCCAATGCAAGCCGGAGGAGGATGAGTGATGAATCCACGATTCATCGCCTTTATTCTTTTATTTTAGCTTCATTTCCGTAGTCAAACACATGTAAATACCTACTAATTTCATAAAACTTCCATTCTTCATGCATTTGTTAAATATGCATTTTTAACACTTTTTGTACTTAAATAAAAGAATAAAGAAGAAAAGAAAAAGAAAAGAAAATAAAGGATGTATTTATGAAGTAAATACAAACCGACCCTAACCCCGAGAGAAGGTCAAGACTTGACCTGATCGACCATGAATAAAGTAGGGGGAGATAGGGTCTTTAATTCAAAAAATCAAAAATATATTGTGAATATCTTTCCCTGTATATTTGTATAAAACTTCTACTATTTTATTTATACATAAATTGACCTCAAATTAATTATTTTTGTAAACAAAAGTTGTCAATAAAAATGTGTTGTAAATTATAAAAATAATTGTAAAGCAAAATAATATACATATTACAAATAATCACTCAGAAAAAGCTGTAAGATGATAACTGAAATACCAATTCTGGGAATCAAATTGAACGAAACTCACTTCCATTATATGCTAAATTAAATTATCTTTCAAATGGCTGTGATTTCATAATTTATGGAGTTACGGTTAAAAAGTCAGCTTTCTGAGGTGTTTTGTGCAGTTTCATCATTATTTATTGTACATATTTATTCATATTTATTTTCATATACCTAATGTATATACTTGTAAATATTATTTTCATTAAAAAATAATAAATATAAATAATAAAATTTAGAAATTATTAAAAAAATTATTTCCATATTTGTATGTATATATTGTATTATATGTACATAATATTTGTATACAACTAATTTCCTTATATAAAAATCACCAAAAAAATAAATATCTAACATTAATTAATTTATTAATTTAATTACACAATTTGTATTTCTATTTAATTATTTAATTCATTATTTGATTTAATAACTTACCTTCTATACAAGATATTATTCCATACCTCTAATAGCCGTCATTAAGGTGGTTAATTAATTTTTGTAAATTATTTAATTTATTTATTTTAGTTAATTCTGAAATTCATTTTTAATTAATTATTTAATTAATTAAATTACTTTATTAATTAGCCAATAAAAAAAACTTCTTCTTTTGTACATTCCTTCTTTTTTTATTTTTCTTCTCTTTTTATTGGCTCCTTCCTCCCTCGTTCATCTTCGATCAATCTTTGGTGGAGAGGAGCCCGATCACCGAGAGTCATCTTATTGAAGAAGGGTGCCCAGCCTCTGAGCTGTACGTTGACAGCACGTCGGCCCTCATCGAGGCCATCACGGCATATCTGACCCCGAGATGAGATCCATTTTATTTCTCGTCATTTTTCTTAGATAAATCGTAGGTCTAATTATTGTTTCATTATTAATCTTTAGCTAAAAAAAGATTTACAACACATTTTTCGTCTGACGTCGAATTTTTCACCTTAGCTCCCAACCTCTTCATTTATATTTTGTCTCGCGCAACCTCTCACATCCGACAAAACACGGTGGTCGGATCTTCGGATCTCTCTCCCGCTTCGCCAAGATCCTCTATCATTCATGCGCCCTCATTAGTTTATAAATAAAATCAATAAATAAAAAAAACATATAATTGGTTTTTCTCTTCTCTCCTGATATTTGTTTTCCAGGACCATCTTTAAATAAAATAATAAAAATAAAAGAAAAAAATAATAATAAAACTTCATTCAGCTCCTACTACAGTTGTTGTTAAAAAAAATTCCTTTATATAGTTCCTGTTTAAAAAAAACAAAAAAAATAAAAACTCAATAGCAGGCGGCAGGGCCGCCACCCCTCGTCGCTCGCATCTCCTTCCAGCGCGACGGCCCTGCCACCGGCCTCCCCCGTGGGCTACGTGCACGTGCCTCCCCGTTGGGTTCATCCGTCGCAGCGCTCCGCACAGTGGCACGCGACCTCCTGCCGTCGACTCCCCAGCCCCGCGGCAGCGCCACCCACCACCGCACCAGGCTGCGAGCCCTTAGCGGCCCCGACTTCCCAGGCGCCCCCTTCGAACTGCCCTGACCAGCGCGACCCATGCCGTACCACTACGCATCTCTCCAGCCCCCCGCAGATCCACCACCCCCGCGAGGCGGCGCGTACACCCGCGTTGGGCGCGACCTCGCTGACCTTCACACTCCTCCTCTACTCGTCGCGAGCAAGGCGGCGTGCTCCTCCGCACAACCGTCGGTGCCAGCCTCACCAAACTCCCAGGCCGTGCAATTGCACCGCCACACCATCACTTAATCTGCCTTTCCCCACCATTAGGCGGCGTCGGCCAAGTCCCCTCTCATTTGTTGGAAACGAAATACCAAAAGAAAGAGAAGGCCTAGGTTTGGGTTTTGAGATAGAATAAAAGGAATTTGGAAAAAATGCAACCAACCCTGGGATTTTTTTTAAATTGTGAAAGACCCCTGCCAAAGTAAAGTCAAGTGCAGAGCACGACCTCACTTTGGTAAATCTCACTTTTCACCCTGCATTTTATTTCTATTATTTATTTAGTGTGAAAACTTCAACTATTAAATTTGTTTGATCTTTTTGATGAAATAAATGTTTGCATTGCTATAAAAATTTTGTAAAAATTCTGTTTGCTCCTGGTATGTCTTTTAACATTGTTTAAAATTTTCCTTGCATTTTCTTACTTTTTGATATTTTTTAAAATGAAAAACAATACCTTTTATTATGCCTGAAATTAGAAAATTCATAAAAAATAGAAAACTTGCTTAAAAATTCCAAAATATATTGCAGGTGTATTTTGTTATACTTTAATTTTTATCCAATTTTTATGTATAGATCATTTATAAAATCAATAAAATTGTGAAAAATGAGAAATCTAAAAAAATTGTAGAAAATTCTAGAAAAATCAAAAAATTGTGATTTTAGTCTCTGTTTATAGATATTTAATTGTAGTTTAGCTTAAAAATAATTTCCAGGAGTTTGGGCACTTAAAGCATTTTTAAATTGCAAAATACTCTTGGTTGTTCACTGTTTTATATATTTTCCACTGTTTGATTTTTTAGAAAATCACAAAAACATCAGAAAAATTTGAAAAAATTATCAAAAATATTTTAAAATATATAAAACACACAAACATTTTCTTTGCATTTTTCGGAATATTTTTGACTATTCTGGAAAATACAAAAAAGAGAGTGTATGTGTGCATTTTTATCCCTTTGTGTCTTGTACTTTATTTGAAAATAAAAAATTTAAAAATTCAAAAACCACTAAAATAATATCTTAGAAATCTGGCTACTTACTTTTTAAATCGTGCTCCTTGTGTTCGACCCCGATCGCTATACCAGGTTAATAGAATAGCGAAACCCGCTTGTCATTATTTGAATATCTGTTAAGTGGTTAAAAATAAATTTTTTCTGTTGACCGTGCTTGGTGATTCGGGTCACAACGACCATTGTTATTTGCATACTTAACCTGAGTTGCCAGACGACTCATCAGAAAGGCGCCCTTGCCCGAGAGCATGGCTTTGTAGTCATTTTTCAGTTTTGTTCTAGTTGTCTCTCTATAGTATAATTATTTTCTGACCACCTCTTATTGGATTTTGTGCGAGGAACTGCTTGATGGACGACTTGGAGTTTCTCTTTGGAGGACCCGCACAGGAGGAAGAGTAGGGAAGAGAAGAAGACTTTTATTTTATTTGAGAGAACAATAATTGTTGTAATAATTTAGAACCGTGGACTTGTGGACTTGGACATTTTCTCAGGGTCTGTTTCGCTAAGTGCCAGTGCACTTGGGGGACCTCACCGCTATTTTCCGTGTTTTTGATTTCATCGCCACAACTTTTTATTTGATTTTTGTAGTTTTGTCCCCTAGACGTAGGATTTTTTGTTGATTGTGACGTAAAATTTTTTTGAAGCTCTGATTGTGACGTAATTAGCTACGGCCCAACATCTAATTAACTATCTGCTCCTATAGAACGTAATTGGATCGGGCTAAAAACTAATTGAAAAATTATGTTTAATTGAATTTGAGACCATGCGCCGTGAGGAGTCACATACAACGTTGGTAAGATTCGTTGTGGCGGGCTTCGAGTGACTCCCAAGATCGGATTCCGGACTCGATTCGATTAGCTAACTATTGTTCTTTATGATCATTAGAAGCTGCTCGTCTAAGGCTGATTTCCACGTGCATCATATAGGTAGTTTACTTTCAGTATTTAATTTTATGCGTGGATCATATTGCATGTAGATTGCTGGAGCAAGGTACACATTTTCTATCTCTGCAGGCATCATTGTGTTTGACTGTGCATCGGCTTTTTCGACTTCCTCCTCTTGTTTTTGGACGCAAATTAATCAAAGAGGAAAACAAAAAGCTCATTAGGCGTTATTCTTTAAAAAATCCAAAAAAGTGAAAATTAAGCAATAAAAAAATTACGTCTGTTAATTGAACTTGACCTTTAAAATTAATCGTAATTGATTCCTCATTGTATTGGGAGAGCAATTCCCTCATTGTTTGAGCTCTTAATTGCTCGCGTACACACTAAGGAGTAGTGCAAAAATCCCATTAATTCTCCTAAGTGTTCGTACAACTTTTATCTTATCACTAAACTCTAAAATTGAAAAGATAAAGACCGAGCTCTCACGGTCTTCACATTGCTTAGAGTTGGTGAATTAGGGGTTTGTATTGCGTTTGTATGTCTTTGGTGTGAGTCACTTACAATCATATATAGATCATTAGCGACTTCTATCTCTTTCACTCCCTTTCTCCTATCGCTCCCTCCCTCCCTTTATCATCTCTCTCTCCTCTCTTCATGATGGGCCATACTCCATTGCAGCCGGATTTCGCGGCTTCTTCATTTCAATCCCATCATTTCTGCCCATTCTCTTGGGAGGTCGGAACTCCGACCGACATCCCATCTTCTCCTCCTCCACACCCATCTATCCATTCAGGACATGCTGTGAGTGACACCCGAGGAGAACAAATTGACCAAATATGAGACCGGACGATTACCTTGCTGAGATGAGAGTGCATCCCATAAGAGATCACATGGAGCAGTTACGAGTTTTAGATGACTTTTATCCTGGGATGATGGATGAGTATACATATCAGGAAGCGTACTCCGCTTCTACATTGAGTCCCTTCGTTTTGGATTTAGAGTTCATTAATCTACTGCTAAAATTTTCAGGAGGAGTGCATGAGGAGCCTTACATTCATATATCTGAGTTTGAGGATTTTTGTGGATCACGAGCATACATTGATATCACTTCTGAGGAACTGATGCCGATGAACTTCCCTTTCTCACTTCAGACTAGAGCTTTGATATGGCATAGATAGTTGGGGAAGAAGATTGCTACTTGGGGAGATTTACTATCATTATTTTTGCAGAGATTTTACCCCCCACGTAGGGCTAATATGATGCGGTCTTGTATTCACAATTTTTTAGTTGACACCCAGGAGCCATTAAGAGATTCGTGGTTGAGGTTACTTGATCTTTTTAGGTAATTTCTGGAACATGGATTTTCGATGTCTGACTTAGTCTAGATCGCCATGAGGGGGGTGACCGCTGAGCAGATTGCATATGTCATTACCTCGTGTGGTGGTCGACATCGCAGTCTCGACCTGGATTTATTTGAGACCATCTTGGATACCCATTCAGAGATTCCATATTCACAAGATGATTTATTCGGGACAACACACGAGGGAGATACGACATCAGTTGAGTGTGTGGTACATCATGCCGAATCAAACAACACACGACTATCAGAGGGTATGGATGCTTCTACTTTTCATATGATGGATGTGTTGACTACGACTGTGAGTTTCCAGAGCTGGACATTGGATGAGTTCTCATTGATATTACAACCAGATTTTGAGACAGTCTCGCACTTTCACATCGAAGATTCTTAGATTCTAGATCTCTTAGTATCCCAAGAAATAGAGGAGGATCCCACAGTTCAGCCGTCCTTTGAGTCATTTCATTATCCATGCCCAATTGATTTAGTATCAATTCTTCAAAAGATCTTATCAGATTTAGATATACATTTTGATCCATCTTAGCACAGAGAGCTTGATGAGGGACCAATTTTGGATTTGACAGACATAGATAGTCCCGTATTTGAGCCATGTGTCCTCCCATTTGACGAGGTCGATATATTTTGGGAGGACTTGATATTTGATAGCATAGATCCCCAATTCACTGATGATTTTACAGTATTCCCTGAGGGTTATCTGCAGGAGGATGCCATGGACCCTGTGTACTCGGTCTCACTTACTGGGAGTGCATCCGATCTGTTAGATCATGAGACCGCGTCTTCTGATATTTCTGATCATGACTTTGATTTTTCTCTCCTCAACGACCCTTGCGAGGATGACCCGATCTTTGAGATATTAGATGATTTCATTGATTTGTTTACATTACATACATCAGATATAATCCTTTTTAGTGAGTCTCCTGATCTTGATCTTCCTTATCTATTCGATACGGTGATTTACGTTGGGGATTCGCTGACAGATCTTTCCTTCTCCATGTTCGACTTATTCAGCTCTTCCATTTCACTCCATTCAGATCTTGAGCTGATGATTTCTTTTATGCTACCGAAGCCCGATTTCATCTTCCAATATCTTTATCCGGTAGATGACACCCTCCTGATTGTTTACCTGGGTGTCATCATTTCCTTTGTTGAGCTCATTGTTGTTCTCTCATTGAGACTGCAACAACAGTACGGTATTCGCCTCACAGATGTCGTCCTGAACCTCGATACTGCATTGTCCTAGCCTTTGTGCCCAGCTAGGGGTGTAAACTCTAGCTCTTGTTGAGAGGCATCTCAACATTGTTCACAGTTGTATAGATCCATTAGTCCATATCATACATTTTTTTCTGTCTCACACCCCATCTACATCTCATGATCATTCCATACTTAAGGTGTACTTTACCTTAAGTATAGGAGGGTGTCAGACTTGTGATTATTCTTCTGATTCTTTTTACCTTTTTTTGCTACCTATACTTAGTGATATTTTACCCTAAGTATAGGGGAGGTAAACCCAGTACATTCTAATCCTCGATTTTCCCCTTGTGTACAATATTCTATACTTAGGACTACTTGATCCTAAGTATAGGGGATCACTGACTTCTATTAATTATATTCTTTCATTCGTCATTGTAGTATAGTATTCTTTTCACTTTGCTATACTTAGCACGAGTTATGTCTTCCTTTGCAGCTCTTTGATCATTATGAGGACATAGTTTGAGCTAAGTATGGGGGGTGTCGTATATATTGCATATATACTTTAGCCATAACTCGTACTTTCGTATTTTTAAAATACTATATATATCCTTGTGAAAAAACCATCTAATAAAAAGATGCAGAAATTTCCTCAAATTTTTATTCTTGTACAAAATGACTAATAAGTCAGGTTAAAATATTTTGAAAATATTTTGAAAGTAGTTTGAAAATCTATTTGAAAAATCTTTTGAAAACTATTTAAAAAATGTTTGAAAAATATTTTCAACTTTTGTAAAAATATTGTGACTTGTAAAATTTTTTCTCTTTGTGTGAAGAAAAATCATTTTGTAAAACTATTTGTAAATGTTTTGAAAAATGGTTGAAAAAGTATTTTGAAAATCTATATATATTGTTTGAAAAATGTTTACAAAAATTGTTTTCAAATGATTGTAAAATAGTTTAAAAATTATTTTGGACTATAATTTCCAAAATTATTTGTAAAATTATTTTCAAATAAGTTTGAGGAATGTATGCATCACAAAAAAATGATAAAAAAATAAATAATAAAAAATAATAATAAATCCAAATGTATGTATATACCTGTATAAATGACTCGAGTTGTAAATCCTTTTCACCCGATTCTTGTAAATAATTAATTCACGCCTTTGTAAATATGTATATATCATCACTAACCCTTATTAAAAAATGCATGTTTTTATATAATTGTATATATTACTAACTATTTGTATAAAAAGAACTTTTTGCATGTGCATCATTTTTCAAAAATCCATAAAAAGTTAAAAATTCGAAAATTGTTTCAAAAAAAGAATTTGCTTTCTTTTCTTTGCATTATACATATTTTCTTGCATTAGCATGTGCATGTTTCAGGATAGTATTGATATTTAAATCAAGTCTGGAATAAATTTGAAGAATGGAGCTTAGTTGGACCTTAATTCACTTAATTTCAGAGGAATCTTATAAGAATTGGAGTTGACTATTCAGTTCCTAGAGACTTAATTCTTTGAGTCCATAAAACTATGTTCACATGTCATCTTGATAAGTTTAAGTAGAAGATTTAACAACAAACACACATGATTCTTTCAGACCGTGGCTTACCTTGGACAAGCATTTTACATGCAGCTCTTCATGGAGAAGGTTGTGAGGGGGCATAATCTTTTAGCTTGGGGTAGCATACAAGGGCAGTACATCTAGGTGGAACCTCTCATCCTCCTCTAGGGAGGGAAGTGCATCTCAACCTGGTTTGGTGATGGTGAGGTCTAAAAACAAGATGTTGTGGGGTTGCAATAATGCTTCAAAAGAGAGACAATCTACTGGCTCAAGAGGAAAAACTCCTTGTGTACATGCCACCTTGTATATATTTTCAAAAAAAGTATATAGAAAAAATGCAGAATCTCCAAAAGTGGACATGTCTGGTTGAAAGTAAAATACCTATCAGAGTGTATATACAAGTGAAAAAAAGAATAAGAACTACAAAATCAAATATTTGTGAGCTTGCAGCGGGTGACATGGTTACACTGGTCATGCATCCAAGGATAAGTTACTACACTAGTTACCGTCCATTCTCTTCTCCATCCCCTCTTCTTGAGCTGGTTGTATTTGAACTTAGAAGAGAATATCCACGGCCTTCGAGGAAAGAGTTGCTAGACCGAGGGATTAGAGTTACCTTGTTGAGAGAGGTTGTTTCTTTGCTACTTTTGAGATAAGGAGCTACATTTCACTTATACCGTACATGTAAGAATTCATATTCATAAGAATTTGTGTATGTAGACTTGTTCTGATCTGACTGTTGAGGAGACCTGAATAGGAGTCTTGTGGAACTTAAAGGCTGTTAGGTTTTAAATCCATTTCCCGTTAAGGTTCCGACACACTAATCATCTAAAGGTTCGACAGAGCTCCATACTACACTTTTATGAAGATAAGTTTAAAAGTCAACATTGTTCTAACTTCTTTCCTTTTTCTTTTCTTTATTTTTATTTTCACTCATTTTCCAAATAAGTGTTTGCTAAGGGACTAGCAAAGGTAAAGTATAGGGGAATGACGAATCCGCGATTCATCGCCTTTATTCTTTTATTTTAGATTCATTTCCGTAGTCAAACACCTGTAAATACCTACTAAGTTCATAAAATTACCATTCTGCATGCATTTGTTAAATATGCATTTTAACATTTTTTTACTTAAATAAAAGAATAAAGAGGAAAAGAAAAAGAAAATAAAATAAAGGATGTGTTTATGAAATAAATATAAACTGATCCTAATCTCGAGAAAAGGTCAAGACTTGACTTGATCGACCATGAATAAAGTAAGGGGAGATAGGGTCTTTAATTCAAAAAATCAAAAACAGATTGTGAATACTTTTCCTTTTATATTTGTATAAAACTTACACTATTTTATTTTACGTAAATTGACCTCAAATTAATTTTTTTTTGCAAACAAAAGTTGTAAATAAAAATATAGTGTGAATAATAAAAATAATTGCAAAGCAAAATAATGTAAAAATTCACTTCCATACAAACTCAAATTGAACCAAACTCACTTCCATTATACTCTAAATTAAATTATCTTTCAAATGGCCGCGATTTCATAATTTTTGCAGTTATGGTTAAAAAGTCGGTTTTCTGTGTTGTTTTGTGCAGTTTCACCATTATTTATTGTACATATTTATTCATATTTATTTTTATATACATAATGTACATAATTGTAAATATTATTTTCATTAAAAATAAAGTAAAAATATAAATAATAAAATTTTTAAAAAAATTATTTAAAAAATCGTTTCCTTATTTGTATGTGTATATTATATTATATTTACATAATACTTTTATACAACTAATTTCCTTATATACAAATCACCAAAAAATAAATATCTAACATTATTTAATTAATTTAATTTAATTACAAATTTAGTATTTAGATTTAATTATTTAATTTATTATTTGATTTAGTAACTTACCTTCTATACAAGATACTATTCCATACCTTTAATAGTCGTCATTAAGGTGGCTAATTAAATTTTGCAAATTATTTAATTTATTTATTTTATTAATTCTAAGATTCATTTTAATTAATTTATTTATTTATTAATTTAATTATTTTATTAATTAAGCAAATAAAAAACTTCTTTTATACATTCCTTCTTTTTTTATTTTTCTTCTCTTTTTATTGGCTCCTTCCTCCCTCATTCATCTTTGATCAATCTTTGGCGGAGAGGAGCCTGATCTCCGATCGTCATCTTGTTGTAGAAGGGTGCCCAGCCTCCGAGCCGTCTACTGGCAGCGCGTCGGCCCTCGTCGAGGCCATCACAACATATCCAACCCCGAGGTGAGATCCATTTTATTTCTCATCATTTTTCTTAGATAAATCGTTGGTCTATTTTTTGTTGTGTTATTAATCTTTAGCTCCTAAAAAAAGATTCACCATACATTTTTTGTCTGACGTCAAATTTTTCACATCACATTTGACCTCTTCATTTCTATTATGCCTCGTGTAGCGTCTAAAAAGTAAAAAAAAAATAAAAAACTTTATTCTGCTCCAGTTACAGTTTTTGTTAAAAAATACCCTTTATACAATTCCTGTTTACAATTTGTGTTAAAAAATATAAAAAAACTTTTTATTTACATCTTCTATAGTTTAAAAAAACAAAAACAAAAACAAAAACTCAACAGCAGGCGGCAGGGCCGTCCCCACCTGCCGCCTGCATCTCCATCCAACGCGACGACCCCGCCACCGGCTTCCCCCGTGGGCTGCGTTCCCGCACCTCCCCGTTGGGCTCATCCGATGCAGTGATCCGCACAGGGGCGTGCGACCTCCTACCGTTGACTCCCCTACCCCGCAACAGCACCACCCACCACCGCACCAGGCCACGAGCCCTCAACGGCCCGCGACTGCCCATGCGCCCCCCTTTGAACTGTCCCGACCAACGCGTGGCCTACCCCGCACCCCTCCGTATCTCTCCAGCCCCTCACAGATCCACCGCCCCCATGAGGCAGCGCGCACACCCGCTCTGGGCGTGACCTCGCCGACCTCCGCGCTCCTCCTCTGCTCGTCATGAGTAAGGCGGCGTGCTCCTCCGCAGAACCATCGGCGCCAGCCTCACCGAAGTCCCAAACCGCGCAACTCCACCGCCACATCGCCGCCTGATCTACCTTGCCCCTCCTTTAGGCGGCAGTGGCGGCCAAGTCCCCTCTCATCTGTTGGAAACGAAATACCAAAAGAAAGATAAGCCCTAGGTTTGGGTATTGAGATAGAATAAAAGGATTTTGGAAAAATTGCAATCCAATCCTTGGATATTTTTATGAAATTGTGAGAGGACCCTGCCAACGTAAAGTCAAGTGTAGAGCACAACCTCGCTTGGGTAAATCTCACTTTTCATCCTACGGTTTTTTTTCTATTATTTATTTAATGCGAAAACTTCAACTATTCGCAATCCAGTCCTTGTACTTCCAGACATTAAACTTGATTGATCTTTTTAATGAAATAAATGTTTGCATTGCTCTAAAAATTCGTGTTGCTCTTGCTATGTCTTTTAACATTGCGTAAAATTTTCCTTGCATTTTCATGCTTTTTAATATTTTTGAAAAAAATAAAAAAGTACCTTTTATTCTGCCTGAATTAGAAAATTCATAAAAATTATAAAACTTGCTTAAAAATTCCAAAAAATTACTATAAGTGTATTTTATTATAATTTAATTTCTACCTAATTTTTGTATATAGACCTTTTACAAAAGTAAATAAAATTGTGAAAAACTAAAAATCGAAAAAAATGGTAAAAAATTCGAGAAAAATCTAAAAATTCTGATTTCAGTCTCTATTTGTAGATATTTAATTGTAGTTTAGCCTAAAAATAATTTCCAGGAGTATTGGACACTTAAAGTATTTTTAAGTTGCAAAATACTCTTGGTTGTTCACTATTTTTTTATATTTTCCACTGTTTGATTTTTAGAGAATCACAAAACATCAGAAAAATTTGAAAAAATTACCAAAAATATTTTAAAACATATAGAACACAAAAAATTTTCTCTGGATTTTTCTGAATATTTTTTACTATTTTGAAAAATTCAAAAAAAGTGTGTGTACATTTTTATCCCTTTGTAACTTGTACTTTATTTGAAAATAAAAAAATAAAAATTTAAAAACTACTAAAAATTACCTTGGAAATTTGACTACCTAGTTTTTATATCATGCTCCTTGTGTTCGACTCTGATCGCTATACCAGGTAAATTTAATAGCGAAACCGCTTATATTTGCTTGTCATTGATTTATCTTTTATTAAGTTGTTAAAAAAAATTTTCTTGGTTGACCGCGCTTGTTGATTCGGGTCACAACGACCTTTGCACATACTTAACACGAGTTGCCAGGTACATCATCAATGAGCCTCGAGTTACAGGTGCCATTGGATGGCACCCTTTCGGTGCCAATCCAACGGTTGAGTGCATGCCAAGTCGCAACTCAGGAGCACGGAGGCTCGATGGGATCGAGCCTCACTCGAAGTACCCTATGGTCACCACATGGCCCAAGGCACCTGCGTCAGCCTCAACCGTAAATTCGAACCTCCACCCACGTGCTTGGTACGCGACGGCTTGGACACTTTGTAGCAACAACCTCGAGCTTTTCCAGATTTGCCAATAGGTTCTGATGGCGCATGAGACACATGCATCGTGAGGTAAATTATACTGAGGCCCCTCTGGCTCTCTATAATTGCAAAAATACCCTCACACGCTTGGATAAATTATAGGGAAGCTTCACTGAGTTTTCTTATTTACATGAATACCCCTCCCAAGACCTTTTTGATATATCTTTGCATTTATTTCTCATGTTTTATTATATTTATGCCCTTGAACCATTTTTCTTATATCTTGAGCATGAGCTCCGATTTGGTTGATTTCAATTTCATTTGGTTGCTTGTTTAATTATTTATACAATGACACTATTTATTTTTTTGACCCTTAAATCAATAAGATAAATTCGAGAGATATATTGCCATCTGCGCATTGATTTCTAATTCCATTTGCTCATGAATTGATGAATTTTGATGTATCAATTGCAAAAAATTTGATTTCTCTATTACTTTCCAATTAATTGACTAATTTAGGGGTATAATTACACATCTTTATGTATTTACGTTGCATAGCATTTTGTGGCATTGTGTTCTTAATTAAACTTGCATAAAAACTAAACAAAAATACATTATGTTCATCATATAATGCATGTTGTTCATGCCATCATATTATGTTCATCATTTTATGCATTATCTATATGTTGGCCTAGATTGAGAAATATCCACTTAATCTGAATATTAATATATGATTAATCATTGAGGAAGTTTGTATCCTTGTATTTGACCTTGATAGACTTGCCAAGAATTGAATATTCTCCAATATTCAAACATTTGTAGTTTCTGCATGAGTCCATTTTTCGTTTTGTGCTATGACAATTCAACAATAAAAAAGAGGTGAAAATATCTTTTCATCACTATGCCAGGTGAGGCCCATTAAATTTTGCATGCATACCCTTGTATTTTTGGGACTTGTTCTGAAATGAGGATTAAATTTCATATTTTTGCAAAATAGTCCCTACTAGGTGCATTTTATATTTAAATAGGATATTTTGCATGAATGTCCCATGGGCCTATTTTTTATTAAGAAATACATGCTTGACTCTTGAATAACTCATTTTGGTCTCTATAACTACAATATTTTTATTTTGTGTATATTTCTTTTATTAAATACTTATATTGCTCCATAACTTGTTGGAAAATAATATGTGTGCCCGATATCATGCTTGTTCATGCATAATTTTTATTTATAAAACTAATTAAATTTTCTATTTATTAAGTATTCAAAAAGTCACTTTTATTTACATTCTAAATATTAAAACCCAAAAATTAGAAAAAACTTCTCAAAAAATTCCCCAAAATTATATTATATATTATTATATATTCAAACATATATTCAAAAATCACTAAAAAATACAAAATATAAAAAATCCAAAAATCACAAAACCTCTAAAAATTTTATATAAAATAGGAAAAAGTATCTAAAAATCCAAAAATATAAGTTTCTATTTTTGAATATTCTATATTTCATATACTATATATTAAGAATAATTTTAGGTTAGTTTGGACTTATTTATATTTATTAAACTTAAAAAAATAATGTATAATGTTCTACATTGATTTACTATATATTACTTTAAAGTACCTAAAATTAGTAAAAAAATTATATCAAAATCAAAAAACGTAAAAAATAAAAAAATCATAAAAATATTTTATTTCTTGTATTTTAAATATATTTTTATATAAATAAAAATACAATACCTTTTATATACTATAAACATTATATATTATTTATGTAATCTATAAAATCTTTATTAATATATATAATTACATATTTTATATTTAAAACAAAAAATAAATGAAAATTTTGCAAAATTAAAAAGAAAACAAAATATAAAAAATTAAAATATAAAAATACAATACAATTAAAAATCTATAAAAATTAATTATAACTAAAAAGCCACATATAAATAAGAAAAAAGGAAGAATATACAAAAATAAATTATTAATAATTAGCACTCTACTGTTTGCTCCCTCTGTTCGACATTCTACATATACTTACGCCTATACACATCCCTTGTAGAGTTATAATAAATTTTAAGTCACATCTACATCGCACTGATTTAATTATCTAATTATGGGTTAATTGTTGATCAATTTTGCCACATCAATTAGGATTCCAGCCTTGTTAGGACTTTAGGTCAATCTTTGATTATCATATACTTATCATACTTTATCATCAAGCATGATTTCATAGGTCTAGTATGGATTGTCCATGTGGCAAAAAAAGAATAGATCCTTGTATCGTGATGCTAGATTACATGGGTACTATGCAAGGAACTCTTGGGTCCATTGCCCTACATATGAAGGCTCACGAAAAGAGTTCATGTTGAATGGTTTTATGAAGGTCGTTCTAAATAGTCTTCGTCACTAAGGTCAATCAAGTCAAGATTGTGGGCCTCACCATTTGATTAGGGGCGCCTTCATCGACTATAAAATGTCATAGGCATATGTTTTGATTTACCGAAGTGTAAATGGGACCCTTTGAAAATTCGTAGAAGGTGGAAGTTGGGGAAGAGCGGTTTGCCAATAGTATCTTATCTCACCAATTTCATAGTGACCAATGAGCTTTGGGGTATCATATGTGCTATCCGCAGGTAGAGGAAGGTGGTGGCTGTAAAAGGTTAAAGGATGTGGGAAAGGAGAAGAAGCGAAGATATCAATAGGGGTTACGACCTCATAGGGCAAGTGAAATGAAACCAACCTCAAGCAAGGCCACCCATTGTCTGTTGGGGGTAAATGGTAGAGAGAGAAACTGAAGATAGTCGTTACATTATTGAGGGAGCACGACCTGCAAAGTCCGTGTATGGAGATAGATACGTGACACCTTCAAAGATGAAATGTGAATGGAAGAGAAAGGGGTAGCAAATGTACAAATGCACTAAAGAAAAACTCTCATAACAAATAAGATGCAATGAAAATGCCAAACTCACTAACTAAATTCGTGAAGGTTGCAAAGGTCTGTCTTGTTATCAATTTAATTGGTGATTTTCAATCAATTATTTATACATGCTCTAAGTGTGTGACTTGTCATCAAGTATATAGCCTCCCAGTCAAAGATCTATCTTCCTAGAGAATCAGATTCAATATCAAAACCTTTAGAAACTATAAGAACTATCACATAATAACCTTGGTAAGTTTGAAGGCATGCGCTTGCATTGTACATGCGAGAGAGTCAGAATAGATATTCTTAGGGAAAGAGTCCAAGGATTTGGGCTATAAATCTTATAGGAGCGTGCTCTCTCAGTCTGAAGAGTACCTGTAAACAAGGATGGGTTCCTCTCCGCAAATAATGAAGTTCAATATTTCTTGGACAATAGTGTTTGGAAATCTCTATTTGATGGTGGTTGTCACTTGCTTTGATTCAGATTTAAAACACACCTAAAGCCCATTCCAATTCCCTTTAATTTTATGTGAGAAAACTGAGTAGAGTCAGAAAAAGTGATGCAGACGAGAATTCTATAACACATGTATACCCAGAGAGATGATTTACCATGATTCCTTGCGCTCTTCCTGCATCATGCATGACAATATTGAATTTTTATAATATAAGAATGTAAATGATAAATAGTAGTACCTAAATAAGTTTGAAGGCATGTGCTTGCATCGTACATGCTTGCATCCTACCTAAATAAGATCTTTGAATAACAATGATGAATAAAGTTAATTTGACTAAATGAAGATTAGTTTAAGTACATATAATTAAGAGTGAATGTGTGATCCTAATAAGATGACAGAAATTGGAAACCTATAAAAGATCCAAGAGTTGTGTGCACCTAAAACTAGCGTCACGTAACCACAAACAAACCACAAGGGGCCCTTCCCACCCAGTTGGGGCCAAAACATGTCTTTGAGTACAACCGTGAGATCCTAAATGAGAATTGATGTAAATAGAGTTATTACAAATTAATTACAAACATAGAGAATGTGCTGAAATTAAGACCCAATACTCTGCACTCTCTATCAAAACAAGACTCAATAATACGAAACTTCTTCTTTGCTCTCCTCGGTAGGCTCAATCCTCATAATCATCTGCATGCAGTCACCTCGAGATGTGTTATCTTTCGAGAATGCCGCTTGAAATCACTTGTTTCCTTACAAAAGAAGAAATGAAGTGGGTAAAACTAGTTGATAAAAAAATATATACGAAATTACGAAAGGAAAAAACACTGAAATAAATAAACAAACAATAAGAAATAACTCTCAGGACGTGTTTGGGGTAGAGGGTTATTTGGGGAAGGGTAACCCATTTTTGTATGTTGATGTTTGGCTAGAGGGTTTAGGATTGGGAGGGTTTGTTGTGATGTGATTGCATTGAAGTTTGAAAAAATGAGTATTTGTTGCGACGTTATTGTATTAAAGTTGGAAATGCGAGTAGAGGTTATATATTTTATAATTTTTAAATGATATGATGATATAATAAGTTATTTTGGTGGAATTGATGAAAGAGAAATGATTTAATTAATGTATTAAAAGAGAGAGTGGATCCCACACGAGAGATATATGTATTGGTTTTGGGGGTAATCCCCCCAAAGAGGGGGTAACCCCCCAACCGCATCATCCCTCTTAGTTTAGACTATTTGATGGGTAAAAATCCTAAACATATTGTTTAAAGTGATCATAAGCTGATTGCTTGTCTGACAATGGCGCCATTTGAAAACTCGCTCCTAACTACACTTAATTATGTCAAATTAGTTGTGGTAGGTGATAAAAGCTTGTAACAAAAAACATAAAAAATAATCAAACAATCAAGACAAATGTGGACAATATTTATTTTACTTGGGTAAGTCCCAATGTCGCTTAAGGAGGAAATAATGGTCTCGATTTCAATCCACAGAACAAGGCAATTAACTTTCTCAAAAATATTTTAATTCATAAATTTTTTATGCAAAATAAAAATGAAAATGTAATGTGATGAAAAATGACGATAATGTATATTGAAACCTAGGTGTCATACCTTGTAAGGGTATTTTTGTAAATATTTTCATGGATCAAAACCCATCATAAAAATAGGCGAAAAATCTTTTTGGTCATAGAATATACTAATATATCCTGAGAAAATTTGTTTTTTAAAAATGATTTGTGGAGGAATAAAAATACAATGTGAAAACAAAGTGAAATGGATAGTATTCAACTCATGAATTTCTAAATATACCAAATAATGATCTTTTTGTAAAATGATATTTTTTTCTATATATGGGATATTAAATGCTACATGACATACATTTTTGTATTTGTATTGATTAAAAAGCATACATGAAAAATAGATAATGTTTTGAAATTTTTATGCATTGTTTCAAGCAAACATATTGTAAATTTAATGAAATTTGGGCCAATGGTAAAAATAGATGAAATGCATATATTGTAATATTTAACAACTTTAGGATAAAATAAGGATTTCTATGGATTTTTTAGTGAATAGAGTAAACTAATAAAAAAATTAGTTACTCAATAATAATGCAATCCAAACTTATCTCAACTAGATAATTTACTAGGGTTCTCTAGGACACTTTGGAAAAATATCAAGAGACGAATTAATTCAAATTAAATTTTCAAATTCACTCAATAATTATTTTAGAGCACATGAAGCAAGATATTTCAAATCTTTTGGCAATAATGCAGAGTATACAAAAATACACCAATGAGAATCTTTCTACAAGTTTTCATGCGATGATAGATTTTCTTAGAATTAAAAAGCATAAAAATGGTAAAATTCACTTATTTTAGCGAATTTAACTTTGTATATATTGCATATAATTCACTCTCAAAATTCAAGTTTCACATATGGTCTTCAAATCCCTTGAATTTGGTTTTATTTTGTTTAGAGTCTAGTACACTTTAATTCAAAGGTGAGTTTAGGTTCGCAGAAAACTATGGAGAATATATGTGTCCCTATGGCTTTTTTGCCCCTTCAACAAGGCTTTAGATTTATTGACCACACAAACAAATTAGTATTTTCTAGTATTTTTTATTTATTTAAGTTAGCGATTTGTACACAATGGAGTCGATTTCACATCAACTAAAATTAGCATGAATTTATTAAAAATAACTGAAAATTGTTATATACAAATGTCTATTTAGACAAATTCAACCCCTTATGTTTACGGTTTTTTTATTTTGAATTATTTGTTGGAATTATTTACAATATAAATGTACATAATTAGTTCAATTTTATTATAATAGTTTATTGAGTATAGAGGTATTGAATAAATATTTTCCCAGGATTGAAGTTAAAATGTTGATATTAAGTTAATGAATAAGATATTCATGATGGGGTGAATCGTTGACTTGGAGTAAAGGAAGTGTGGTGATCAGGTGTTGGAGATTGGGGTAACAAGTAGGGGACAATTATAATATATAACTATACCAAATACGGTGAAACAAGATATACACCTATGTTATATGGTTAAAAATAAATCTACAACTATATTTATATGTGAAATAAGATGTATAGGTATGGATGTGAATATGTGCAAATTTCGAAATGATATACAAATCAGTATCCTTTTTTAAAAAAGATGCACATACGGATATCAACATATGCATAAAATGGATATAGTGGCGGATAGAATACACACACGTCCATTTGCATCCCTAGTGTTCATGGCAATCAGATGTTATGGATATCGACCAACAACAGCAACATCCAGCTGACGGCGATGGTCGTTGTCCCGTGCCCCACAAGGAAGAAGGTATTGCACTCGTTCACGGGATCCTTCTCTGCCAGCTTCTTCTCGACCATCAATTTCATCTGCAGATCATGCTGGCCGGATGTACACTGCTGTAAAATTGCCAAGATGAGTCTGTTGACCTCGCGACCGAGCGCAGGGATCTCTCGCGATCACTTTGCGTGGAGGTACATGCAGTCGACCATTGTGGTTAGCATGGTCCATTATAATCAAGAACACTATTTTATTTAATTAATTAACGCAAATTTGTAGTAAAACATGTAAATTACACTCCATTGCATTGAAGCTATATTCCTAAATATACTAATGAAGTGAAAAGGTAAAGTAAGATTATCATTCCATGTCCGTTCTCGTTACGTCAAAGTTTCATATTCATTTAATTTTTTTATAAATAGCTTGTTTTTGAGAAGTGATTTTGGAAAATTGCGTAGTAGTCCCTGCAATGACTACGGGTATTACTCTGCACTTAAAAGAGTATTTTATATTTTCAACTACATATATATTTAATGGTAACGATTTTATGGAATTTTGTATCGTTCGGTCCTTTTTTTTGTCATTTCCATTCTAACATAAATCCTTATTTGGGAATATTAAATATTGTTTAGTCCGGAACTAATTGTCTTGATTCACGGATACCTCGAGTAATCCGATATCCATCTCACAATTCGATCCAGTGATCCGATGTCACGGTTCGGATCGGATGAAGTACAAGTGAAGTGAATTTTCTCCCCAGAACATGATTTTGGGCCATGCCAACGTAGGCTAATATTAAAATACTATTAAGAGTTGCTGAAGAAGTCAATCCAAATTTCGACCTTTCGAAAGTGATAACACAAAATGAGGTAGGCTTTTTATTTATAAATTATAGCTATGTTTTTTAAACCTTAATGATCCGTTGGATGTAGGGGTTACGTTACAATACAGATATATAGATTACCCTTTCTTGAAAAATCATGAAAAAGCATTGTCAATATCCCACTTGTTCTGTTTTTGGAAGAAAGTAAAATTCAAAATTAATTTTGGGGGCATGATTCCCAATTGGTCAAGAAGATTATCAGAGGGCGAGAAAAAAATAAATAAGGATGGAATCTGCGTGTCATTGAGACCGTCGCTATGGATCAATCTGATATCTAGGGGGAGGGAGGGAGAGTGAGGATGTTAACAGAAACAACCGATCAGGAAGGAGGAAAGAAGTTTAGACTCCCAAGATTTCATCAAGAAAATCAAGTAGAGTTCCAACTAGTTCCTCAAGATTTAATCACGAAAATCGAGTAGAGCTAGTTCCAAATAGAGATATAATTAAGATGCAAAGAAGTATGCCAGTTCATTTTCTTCCATACCATTCCACTTCTCCATCAACATCCAGGGGTATAAAAATCAGATTACGTGGACTGAGTCCAAGTGAATCAAACGGTCACGACGAGGAAGAGATTACATTACATCCCCTCAAGTAGAGTCAGTTGTGAGATATAAGATACAGGTCGATACGTCAGTTCACCATCTTCCATTCCAGTTGAAACCCTCCTCTCTTTTCCGCTCTCTCTCTCTCTCTCTCTCCACCAACCACGGAATCCATGGCGGGCGTCCCCTTCGGCTACCGCTTCGGGCCGACGGCGACCGACATCGAAGCTCTCTTGCACTACTTGATCGTCACCGCAGGGAACACTCCCCACGACGTCCCTCCGCAGGTGCCATACCGGGAGATCTACGGCTGCCACCCGCGGGACCTGCTCGTCGACGGGTCTCCCTGCTGGTGCTTCTCCTCCACGCTCCAGATATCTTCCAAAGGCAACAGCATCACGCATCACCGCCGGATCGCCGAGGGAGGGCAGTGGAGGCGCACTACCAAGGTGCAAAGTGTTCGGACATCCGACGGAGATAAGATCGGGGAGATGCGGAAATTTGAGTTCCGCACCAAGAACTTCCCGGGCGGCAAAGAATGGATGAAGAGCGAGTTCCTGGCTACGGAGTACCGCGCATGCTTCTCCTCCTCCGCCCGGCTCTCTGCCGTGGGTCTTTACAACGTCTATATGACACCGAGGAAGAACCACCCCTGTTCTTGTTGTTGGAGCAGCGGAAGATTGGTGGTGTATAAAAAGCAAATTAGAGGGAGAGAATATGGGTCAATGCACAAGGTAGAAAATAACTCAAGAACTTCTTTCCATTAATACTTAAACTTGCATACAAGTCTTGGTTTACAAGAAGAGGACTTACAATGCTTACAATAAAAGAAGAGGGACTTACATCACTTGGAAGAAGGAGGACATTTGAGAGACTCTTGTGTTGGTAGAGAACTTCTTCTTGTTGTTGTGTGAAATGATGACCTCTTGGGGGTATTTATAGGCCCCCAAGAGGGTGAATATATTTTGGAAGAGGGATCTAGAATACTCTTCCATGCTTATCTTTTAAGAGAAAATATCTAGATATTTTGGTGAGAGGTGGAGAAGTATCTAGATATTTTCTCCACCTCTCTCTTTTCTAGAATATTCTTCCAAGTGCATATTTTCATGAAGTTTCTTATGTTGGTGGAAGATATATGCCCACATCTTTTCATATGATGGAAGATTGTAGGCCTATTTATACTAACCCGTTACAATAATACTTCATGGAACAATTACAAATTACATTTTCAACACTTGCGATCCTCCTGCGGCTTCTGCCGTTCCCGTTGCCGTTCTTGCTGCCCCGCCGATTACTGTTGATGACGCCATTCCCGTTGCTGTTCAACCTGCTCTGCCAATTACCGCTGATCCGAGTCCCTCACAGATCTCTACTTCAGATGCTCCACGGCTTTGTTTACCGGATAAGATAGAGGATCGTGAGGACTCCGAGGGGTTGATCCGTTCCCTATGGGTATTCAGCGGAGCCCATCCGCGAAACTGAACATCACACGTTGGCCGATGTCAGCAACGTCGTTGTTGATGCCCCAATTTTGTGTTTCCCGGAAAGTACTGGTGAGGATCATGACGTCAATCCGGAGTGGTGCTTTTCCCTCGATGAAGTGATGACCGATACTCATGGTGTTGTTTTTCCTGATGCCGGTGAACGGCAGTATAGTAGTCGACACCATTGCTCTATTGGCGAATCCGATCTATGCAACTCAAGATCAAATGTTTGACAGTGGAGTAACTGCAGATCAGGTACTTGACAGTGATCAATATCTATTTGACGATGGATATCCACTGGTCCATGGTTATAGTCTTGTGGAGGAGAACCAAATGCCTACCAGCTGGTCCCAACATCAAGATTCAGAGCCGCTCTTTCCATCGGCGGACCAGTTCCCTACCGATCAGATGCCAGTTTACTACAATGATGCCTTCCATTACGTCGACCCCATGATCGGCTCCTCGACTTCAATTCTCGCTGACTGAATGTTTGGAGACGATGAATTGTGGGCGCCACCAATGCATTCCTTGGGTAAGCATTCTGCTTATACTTTAGAGCACGAGGATGCGCAAGTCAATGGCAAGAGATCGCGGCGGTGTTGACTGCATCTTTACGATCGAGCATCATGCAAGCATACATCAAATTTCTCATGTTGTTCATATGTTTTGGTTTTTCGTTCCTGAGTCCATCTGATACTAAAGGCAAGGCAGATGAATTTTGATACAGCCATTAGTTGTATCCCAACTATATTTTTTTAGAAGAAGTATTTTTTGGACATTGAATTCAAACCAACAAAATTCCTGTGCCGAGTTGTATGAGCAAATCATTTCCTATGTCAAAAATGTAATCAGTTGCTTTATATTAGACATTATGCACGTCATGAAGGTCATGATGCTATAATAGAAGCGATTAAGGTCAAGTTTGGATTACAGACTTATATTCTACATCGTCTAGTTGCCATGAAATGTTACATTTGAATAATGTGTCATAATGTGATCAATGATGCAAAAAATACAGACATTTGAATATTACGTAGCAAATGAGCTCGTTAGATAGAGCAGCATAAAGCTATTGTATTGTTTTCAAGTTCCATAAGAATTTGTAGAGTTTCAAGTTCCATAAGAATTTGAAGGAAAACGAGGTAATTACTCAATGAAGAAAAATGAAATGGATCTAATTTTAAGAGCGGTATCTTCTAAAACAAAGATTAAGAGCGGTAAAACATTGTGTTGAGATTACATTTTGCAAGAAAGAGCCTGTCAAATACGAAAATGGGCCTGGACAATCCAACAGAGCAAGTCAAAGACAATATCCAGCCTATCCCTATCTCTTCTCTGAAAGGTGAAATAATTATCGTAGAAAAAAATTTATATCCATTTAGTTATATGTATCTCCAGGATAATGGATCGTGGGTAAAATCTTTTTCACAATACGTGTGTATGCATGCATGTATATGTATGTATATGTGTATGTATATATCCCTTATATGTAGAGAAAAATTTGGCTGCTCCCTGAGGGCAGTCAACGGATTGCTCACGACCCATTTTTCGACAATTTTTTATTTTAAAAAGATCATCATGTATATTCATCACTATAATCCTCTAATATGTCATTCCAATTTCGTTCGAAACAAAGACTCATATGTCCTCCATCTATAACATGTAATTTTAACGGTCTCAATATTGCTATAATATACATGTTCTAGATGGAGGGCATAGATACCTTTGTTTCCGCCATATTAGAAGAATATAATGATGAATACGCGCAGTGATATTTTCAAAAAACAAAAAAAAAACAAAAAGCAGGACTCCTAATGTAGCCCCCACAGACTGGGGGAAATTTGATGGAGAGATTCGATTACCCATTCTATTACACACATGCGCGCTTATGCACGCATGTAGACCTGGCCAAAATGCGGGTCGGGTCGGCCCATGAACGGTACTGAACGGGCTGAGGTTCTAAAACCTTTGTCCAAAGTTCGTCATAGGTCGACCCATGGCCCATTTTGTTTTATTTTCCATTGAATTTTTAATATTATTTAATAAACATAAATGATTTTGTTGCCACCATTTATACTTTATATAACTAACCTAAGTAGTTTGAATGATGTACACTATTAAATTTTATGTAAAATTAACATCAAATACGAAAAACTTGAAATTTATCATATTAATAAATGCCATATATAGCTTCTACATGCATATTTTATATTTTTAGCGGGCTGAGTCGACACATACCTCCACACTTCTAGCCCAAGCTCGGCCCATAAGTAGATTGGGCGGGCGGACCCTCGACCCATTGGCCAGACCTACACGCATGCATGCACACACGCACGCACATACCCATGCACACACCCACCCACGCATGCACACACGCATGCTCACACACACATATAGAGTGTCCATGCATGTCGAAGATTATTCAACTACATAGTTCATGCCAGCTTAATAGCGGAATGAGTTATATTATTGATAGAGGCTATGCAGATATCTAACACCGCACATGTGAGAGCACGAGGGGATGGAGACGATCAGTGGAGGCAGCCAACGAGCTACTCCCTTCTCATTTTTCGGCACTTTACTTTGTATTTTGAAAAATACTTCTATGCATTTCTATCATTGTATCCCTCTCATAAGTCATTCCAATTTTCTCAAAAACATATATTCGTATGCCTTCCATCAAGAACATAACGATTACAACAATTTTAATATCGTTAAAATTCGACAGTCTAGATGATGGAGATATGAGAATCTATTTATGACAAAATTGGAATAACATATAAGAGAGATATATTGATGAATATACATGACGGTATTTTCTAAATATACAAAATATATGTCGAAAAAATGTTAAAAGTAAAGGGGAAAAAGGTGGATGTGGGTAAGTTACTTACATGTTACATCATGATATATGTTCCTTTCTTTCTCTCTCTCTCTCTCTCTCTCTCTCACAGCATGCACACCAAACATGCACATGCATGCACACACACGCACGCACACATGCATTCGCACACCCACATGCACGCGTACCTGTACACATAGGCACTGTGCTTGTGCACACATACACACACCCTGTACATGCACACACATACTCGTACGCGCACGTACACACACGCATGTTGCGCGCACATACATTAATGCGCATACGTGCCCGCACAAGCACACACACGTACACACACGTATGCATGCACACACATTAATACGCACACGTACCCACACACACACACACACACATAAATACATGTGCACACACACCACATGCATACACAACAGGCATACCTATACCCACCCACACATACACATTGCATGCACACACACATACACACCCACACAGCCACATACCGCACACACACACATTGCACGTACACACTCACTTATTGCATGCACGCATCGTATACTAATGAATCCACGATTCATCACCTTTATTCTTTTATTTTAGCATCATTTCTATAGTCAAACACCTGCAAATACCTACTAATTCCATGAAATTACCATTTTGCATGCATTTGTTAAATATGCATTTTTAACGCTTTTTGTACTCAAATAAAAGGATAAAAAAGAAAAGAAAATGAAAAGAAAATGAAGAATGTATTTATAGAATAAAAGCAGACTGACCCGACCCGAGAGAAGGTCAAGACTTGACCTGATCAACCATGAATAAAGTAGGGGGAGGAAGGGTCTTTAATCCAAAAATTAAAAAAATATTTTGTAAATATTTTCCCTATATATTTGTACAAAATGTACACTATTTTATTTGTACATAAATTGACCTCAAATTAAATATTTTTGTAAACAAAAGTTGTAAATAAAAATATTCTGTAAATAATAAAAATAATTGCAAAATAATATAATGCACACATTGCGAATAATCACACTTAGAAAAGCCGTAAAGTGACAATTGAATGATCAATTCCAGCTCCATACAGACTAAAATTGAAACAAACACTCTTCCATTATACTATAAATTAAATTATCTGGGGGGTGTTTTGTGCAGTTTTCCCACATACTTATTGTGTATATATATATATTCATATTTATTTTTTATACATAATGTACATAATTGTAAACATTATTTTCATTAAAAATAAAAATTAATAATTTAAAAAAATTAAAAAATGTTATGGAATAACATATAAGAGAGATATATTGATGAAGAGGGATCGATGGGTTTCGAACCAGAAGAGGGATCGATGGGTTTCCAACTGTTATTGGATCAATTACCACCCACTCTTATAAGCCACAACCATCCAAACTTCATATCTATTATCTCGGTCCTTCGGCGCGTGATCAGTGAAGCCTATGCTATAAAATCCCATCTTCACCGCGGGAACACCACGAGAGTGTCGTTGCACCATCAGATCATGCGGAGGAGCTCATGGATCCTCTGTTATAACTTAGAGTTGCAACAAAAATGGTAAAATCTCTTTTATTTCTTTTTTAGAATTAGAATCTCAAAATCCAACCTTATAGATTGAATCTTAGATCAAGGCTCTACATATACTCCAAATTTTGCTAAAATCCGAGTTTATTTGCTATTTTATTTTATTGGTTTAAGGTTTGGATCTTTGTTAATGGAATTGAAGTTGCTTATATCTTGACCAAATGTTTCACAAGATAAAATAGAAAATAAGCTTGGATTTAAGGGAAATTCGAAATTTATGCAAGGTATTGATCTAAAATTCAATTTATAAAGTTGGTTTTTAGAATCGTTGAAAAAAAGAGTACAAGTTTGATGTAATTCATTCTCCTCAACATCTGATCACGAGCCTAACACACGTGATCTGGAGAAATATCGACTACACCTCAACCCTATTCAGAATTCCAAGAAGGTCCCTGCGACCTGGAGAGCATGCCCCAAGCACCGAGTCTTTAGAACAGTAAATACAACCTTTAAACTTTTGTTTTTGTTTGTAAATATTGCAGAAACC